>JAABNX020000046.1:18440931-18455965 GCA_015163995.2 Mormyrus lacerda | reverse complement strand
GAAAATAAGACCTGGGCATATTTTGGCATTTCAAAAAATATAAGACAGTGTCTTATCATCGGGGAAACACGGTAGTTTCCGAACAATATTTCTCTGGCTTGTAGACAAGTCTATTAATTTATTTCTATACAGAATGAGACAGAATGAGTTGCTGCAAGAGGATAACTTAAAATAACTTTAAAGTGGCTTTGACCCTGGGGAAAAATTGCATTCTGATATTTGAAATCTTTGCAATATCACAATATTTATAAAACAGAAAAGCAGTTTAAAATGTACCCAAAATGAAATAGAACTTGTTATTTACCATTGGAGTTTATCTTTAATGGGAAAGTCAAGCCAGTAGTTTATGTGTTAAGGTGTGGGTCTTGTGATTTCCCTGGTCAACTCTGTGATTTGTCCTTTGGTCACTGCTTGTAACCTCAGGGTAACCATGGACAGTCACCTGTCCATTTCCTCTCACGTTGTTAATCTTTCCCTCTCATATTGATTTCTCCTCTTCAACATCAGAAGGGTTTGTTAATTTCTATCCGCCCATGCCACTCAGGTACTTACTCATTGTATTGTCATCTTGACTTATCTCACCCCGCCCTGCACCACGCTCTGTTCCATCCTCTAGCACTACTCATCTGGTCCCACCATCTCTGAAGGTGCAAGGAAGTCATGCACCTAGACTCTTCTCTGTTTTGGCACCTATGTGGTGAAATGAACTTCTGCTTGATGTCCTAACAGCTGAGTCATTGGGTGACGTCAAACGCTGACTAGAACCCGACCTCTTTCAGAAGTACTCGGGTTAGCACTTCCAATATTTATACTCATTTTAAAAAAATTAAACATTTTATTTATAGGCAACTGAGTTTATTAGAGTGATTGTCTTCTAAACTGGGTTCAATTGGACCAGTGTCATAATGTATTCACTGATGAGACATCTAAGCACTTATGTAAGTTGCTCTGGCTGAAGTCGTCTGCCAAATACTATAAATGTAAAGTGGTAATGTTAATGTGTTGGGTTTATTTCAGAATCCGGTTAATCCCTGTTGGAAACATATGTGAGAAAGCTGTCTCAATCTCATGCATATGTTAAGGAATCATTTTATTTTGTATGTGGTAAGATAATGATTGGATTATGTTCACACTGTAGTCTTATAAACTGCTTCTCTCTTGTCCAGTGGATGTAATTCTTGTGGGGAAAAAAGACGTAATCGTGTGTAGAAATTCTACTAGGCATTAATCCCAGAACAACAATCAGCATTTTACAGGCTTCTGCAGATTAATTGATTAATCAAGTTTGATCATTGGTTATTATTATTATTTGACTCAATTATTTTGAAACAACCCCCTCTTGGAGTATGTAGGATAACATGTAACATGCATTTATTGCAACCCTCTGTTTTCTGCTTAATTTGCTTGCCAGTCATTTCGGTATGCTTGGATTTGCCTAGATATGTATAAACAGCAGAGTCCTGCTCTCACTTCTCCGTATGAATGTGCTGGTTTGGATTAAAAATATCAGCTGTCAAAAATGCTGGTTCCAGACAGATGGTGTTAATAAAAGTCTTCCACCATCTGTTTGGATGTTTTCAGCTTTAGAAGAATTAGTTTCTACCTTCATTCCTCTCAGGAAGTTGTGAACATTTAGCTATTCCCAGTTATGTAGGGGATGATAAGATGTAATTGTGTTTAGTGTGTTTTACTTTACTGCTGATAGATGAGGTTAATGTGATTGACCCTTGTATATGACATTCTGCAGTTGCTGCAGTCTTGCGGCGATGTTGCGATTAATAGCAATCTAACCCTCTATGTGACCCAATCCACCGACATTTCAATGCCACTGGATCCACTTTTGCCAGGGAATATTATTTCTTTTGTGTTTGTTTTTGGATGGAGAATGTGGATGGATTTAGATCTCCATGGCTTGGATGAACTTGGGTTGGTAAATACAGATTAGTTCCCAACAGTGGAGTTTACAGTGCCATTAAGCGTTTATTTCTGGAGTGCTGTCTTCTGCGTGGTTGTGCGTGTCTAGGGTTCCCCCAGTGTCTTGGCCAACAGACCGTCCTCAGGCTAAGAGCTCTCCTCCCCCTCATGGTCACGCCATCACTCCAATGCTCTGTCCACCTTGTGCTGTGTCTGTTTGTGGTGCAGTTTTTCCTGACATATAAAACCCCTTTATGTTATCCTTTTATATATTTTTTTAACTTCACTGTTCCCCTCTTTCCCCCTCAAAACATAGCTGCTCTGGTTGTCAACGACAGCCACTTAATCTCTGGCCCAGAGAGAATTTTAATGAACTAATTATGACATTGAAGTTATTTGTACTCTTAATAATTCATATAATAAGTTAGAATACTACGTAGCCCTGTAACTGGCTAATATGCCAATCCAGTGGAGGGAAAGGCTATTCCTTAGCAAATATTTAATCTTACAGTAACATCCTGAATGATGTCTTGGTTCACTGTAACTTCCTTTTTCATTCTCGGTAGCTTGCAGTTGACTTAAGCAGATGCACAGGTGCTTGGTGTAGGCGAAATTCCCCTCTTTATGAAGTACCTTTGGTTATCATTGAAAAGGCGAACAGCACTCTTCAGCAGAAGCGGGAAGAGGTATCAGGGCAAATGCTACATGTTATCATGCAAAGGCGTGTGGTGATTCTGGGAGACCGACCAAGCTGTTTTCCCTCAGAGGGACCCGATAAACATCAGGGGGTTAATGTGATGGTACTGAATGACTACATAGGCCTCTTATTTCAAAAGATGCGTCTGATGCATAGTCAGTGTTTTTCCTTCTTCTTGATCTATTCCGGCGTGGACATGAAGGCGTTTGTGACGTCCCTTGACATGTGCAGTCAGCTTGCATGCCGCTACAATGCAGTTCCTGGTGCTCTGATGTATAATGAACGATCACATGTGCTGACACCTTAAAGACACCACTTCAAAAAAAATCAGATTTAACATAAACACTTGACCTCTTCGTAATTTCACGCTTTGTACAGTGATTTGTGTTCTTCCTAGTAATGCCTTTAACGTGGGCATTTATGAGCTGACCACGAACAGTAGAGCTTACGCTTGAACATTGATTAACCTGTGCAGGACATCATGGCTTCTACTGTGCCTAGGATGTAGGCACTCATTATATTCTTTACTATGGAATACACTCAGCAGAGAATGCATGGATATTTTAAGAATACAACTGAAATAAATGTTTTTAGGGTGAAATGATATTTGGGTACATACTAAGTAACAGATACATGGTAAGTACGGTTACATGTTAAGTAACATGCTAAGTACAGTTAATTTAAAAAGATGTAAATTATAGGGGGCGTTTTGGTGGACACTTTGCTGGTTCTTCTTGAGGTTGAGTTACAGTCCCCTTTTCAAAGCCTCTGAGATCCACCTCCCACAGGGCCAGAAAAGGAGAGAGAGGTTATGCGCTTCTGCCATGGCTTGGATTTCTACTCGTAGGCTTGCAGTGACAGGTTCTCCATGGTTCTTGGGGGAAGGCGTCTTGCCACACAGACTGTGGACCTGCCTTGCCTGCTTTTTTTTTTTTAACTGTACATGTTCAGTAACCATTCATCAAAGTGAACAGAAGCTGGTCTAAGGGCAAAGAAATAGGATTTTTATAGCCAGGAATCAAGTGGATGAAACAATGAATCTATTTGGGCTTTAGTACCCTGGTGAATAAGTGAAACATTATGTGATCAGAATAACTGGTGCACACATTGGGTTATATGCAGAACAGATCGTGCAAGGTGATATTTATCTATCTCTTAGATCTCATTTGTTTGGAATAATAGCGTTGCAGTATAAGGCTGTGAACCAATCCAGACAGTGCTGGCCTCTTTATATCCCATAAATTGAAGGACATTATGTGTGGGGAATGGCCTGTCAGCCATGGATGGGTAAATTATGTTAACGTGTCATAATGCTGCACGGCATCTGATTTACAGCTCAGTCCGTGCACATTGGCTGACTTAAAGAGGACTTAGAATGCACAAGGAATAAAACAGGGCTAATGGACCACAGCCGTTCAGTATTCATGTGTATTTTTCCATTGAAATTTACCACTATGAAACAGACATCTCTTTTATATGTTAATAGGTAAATAAAATGAAGCATGGTAATAAAGTTGTATGTGAACGGCATTCTGATCCATGGATGTCTTTTCTTTGGACACCATCTCGATAAGCTAATGAGATAAGATAACGAATGACGGGTGATGCCTTGTAGGAAACAATGAAAATGGAAGAACCTGTAATTCACCACTATCGTAGGTCAATGTGATGGCATCTTGAACTATCAGAAAGTATCTGAGATTAGTGGTAATCAGGGCCGGTTATTGGCAAGATGCCCCAATTTGATTTGATCCTGATTCACATGGTAACAATGCGATTCAGTCCATTTAGAAAATATTCTAATTGAATTCAGTCCAATGTAGATTTGATTTCAGTTCAGTTTGATTCAATTCGATTCCAATTCAATATCAATATCAATAAGTGGAACGAGATGTGAAATACTAACACAATTTGTAATAAAATATGTAATAACACAAATTTACAGATGCAGGGTCACTGGAAACAAACTGTGAAACCAGTAAAGAAAGGCAAAAGGCTTATATGCTAAAATCTTTTTATTTGAGGAACATTGTTCCTTAAAAATAAAACCAACCTATCTCTTTCAAAGCATAACACAATACTTCTTACCGAATGGGCAAAAATGGGCAAGTCTGAAACTCACATGCCTTGTTTTAGAAGGGACCTGCGCTTAAAGATATGTGCCAAAACATAAATTAGAGTATTTTATTTGAGGAACATATGGATATTGTTTAGGGCAGTACTGTTGCAACCCTCTTATAAGTGAGAGTGAATTCAATTTGATTTTGATTCACAAGTGGCCGACTGGATTCAGTTTTGATTGTATTCAATTAATTCTATCCACTAATGTGAAATCAAACAAGATTTGTTGTGAAAACAAGGACAACAGGCACAGCACTGTAGCATTAAAATCACAAAGCAACATAATTAAGTTAACATTACATAATAAAAATAAGAAATTTATTCTTGTATCTTCCCATGAATGCACCAAAATATTTCATCCACATTTTTCTCTCTGTAATTCTTGTACCAGCCAGAAATAAATTATACTTGCAGACCTTTAGTCACTTTCATTTGCTTCATTGTTACCCATGGCATTTGAAAACCAGGTAATTTACAATATTCCCATAATTGACAGCAGGTCACATCCAGTAATATTAGTTTTCTCTTTATTTTTTATTTATTTTTATTTCATTGCTTTTATTTTGTTTTGTTTAAATTGCTTTTATATAACATTTTTTTTCATTTCACTGTTAGCAGTGTACTCAATATGAATGGTGTCAGAATAAAGCCCTGTTTGACTTGACTTGCTTGTATCCCCGTGCCTGAAGTATTCCATCACCATTATTGATAATCCACCAAGATGGTGGCACAAGGCGACTGCACAATACTATTGCAACCCTCTTATAGGTGAGAGCGAAAGTAGTGCCACCTAAAATGCAGTAAAATGCAGTGACAATATTTTCAAAGTCACAGGGAAAAGGCACAAATTAACTAGATCAATCTTGGGATTTTGTGAATCGGTATTGAATCCAATCCATCAAAACCATTATTGTAATTAATCATAAAATTGATATAACTTCCGACTAGGGTTGGGAAAAAATAATACATCCACCTTCGATGTCTTGGTGGGTGGATGGGATACAATTGGCCTAATCCAAATAAATGTTGACCTGTTCTTTAGGACATTATTACAGGACTACATCCAGTAGTATGGTATAACTTGCTGCTGATTTTAGTTGACATCCACATGAAACTGCTTCCATTGTCAAATTTTGGATAATATTCATAGGTCAGTTTGTGTAATTTCTTTAGGGGGAGGTTAAGTTCCTGGAATACAAAAGGGTCAAGCCCCCTCCTCTTTTCTGCTGAGTTCCTTGGACCTGATTAAAGACACAATGAATTCTTCCTGCCTGGCTCCAAAAGAAAAAGCATAGTTGAACTTCCTCCCTCCACCCTGGACTGAACAGCAACAGTCATCTGGAATCAGAACTGAAAGGTCAGAGGGCACCCTGAGGAGTAAAACAATGGCATGTTGAACATTTTTTTTAATTCATGTGTAGACTGTGAGAGTAGTGTGTGACCAGACAGAGCACACCCAGTATCTAATGTCTGAAGGCATCAATGCCAAAGTGCCTTTGAGGATCTACAGTGAACCACTCACTCATTCATTCCCGGGCCCAAAGTTCCTTTCATCCTTCAAAATATTCCATCTCCCAAAGAACAAGAGTGGCGTTCTCCTCCAGAAATCCGTCAGAAATTCCCAAAATAGCCCCAAGCACTGCTTGCTGCCAATTATTTCATAGCTATGTTGGATATGTAAATAGGGAAATGTGTGTCTTTGTTCCGTTTTCACTCTGATCAACCAAGCAGACGGCTCTCCACCCGGCACTAATAGGGTATGAATCACACTGCTTCTTGGAAAGCGGGTACATTCATGTTAGTTTTGTGCATGTGAATACATTGCTGTGTGCATTTTTAATAGACAGCAGCAGCTCTGATCATTTCCTGGCTTCTCTTGCCATGGTTGAGTCAGTGTTTTCGCATCTGACAGCGTGTTCAGCAAAACAAAACTATCAAGTCAGAAAAACCACACTTTTCTCTAAACTGATAATGACTGTTTTATATGGCTTTATATAGTGTTAATAGATGCTGAACATCTCTGCTTTTCTGTACATGTCCAGTCCCAGGATTAACTGAGTAATCCTGTTATTACAGGCAAACAACACATAGTTGTGAAAAGCTGAAAGATATTGTCAGTCTCACAAAAGAAGTATTTTACCCAGTGAAGCCATCAAAACAAGTCGAACGTACTCCGCTGTATGCTTGTAATACACTTTGAGTATAATTATTCTGTTGTTTTAAATGTTTTATTTCCCACAAGAGTGATACTCAGGTTCCTTAACTCTGTATTTTTTTGTGTTGCGGATGTCTCCGTGACATTTTTGGCAGGCAGATATATTATGAAAGTAACAGTATTTTAATTGTGTAAGCTTTTAACATCCTGCTCCTTGCCAGTGTGCTATCTTGTGTGTTAATGTGCAGGCAGGTTGTGGAGTTTGCCTGGAGAACCTGTTATAGACCTGTGTGGGAGATTAGGTAGGAGAGTGTCCATATTCATCTATTTTGGGACTAATTTTGAGACAATATGAGGGCATCTTAACAAAATTATAAAGGTTGTTTCCAGAACTTGACTTAATAGATAACATAACATTTTCAGTCTTGGTTATTTTTGTTGGGTTTTTTTATTGGTTGAGCAATAGTAACTGGCATTAACACTGAATTGAGTAGGAAGCACCTGCAAAGCCTGCCACATGAGCAATGCTGACTTCTGCTTTGTGTCTCAGCTGGGGCTACGGTGCCATCTAACTGGGTGTTAAAGTTCTGTGCTGCAAGATAAATGTCTTTGTGCCTTGCAGTTCATCATTGAGGGCAACTATTCCACGGCACACGATCATTTCGCTTTCCAGACCTTCTGAGGCTCAAGGTCAAACTCCAAAGGGGGGGGGGGCTTTTTACGAATCTTAGGGGTGGAGATCCATCACACTAAGGGTGCCGGGGTGGTATTATATTGTCCTGGCCTCTGAATAGGCCAGTAGGGGCAGGGAAGCCTCGTTATTGCTGAGACACACAGTTCATTGTTCCAGCCACTTCCCCTCCCACCAAAGCTCCCATCTCTATTCCAGTACAAGAAAACAGGGCTTGTCTGCACTGCACTGATGCCTTTAATGGCGTTCAATTCTCTGAGGTGCCGTTTCACTGCAGTGTGGTGCCCCTTCTGTTAGGCTTACAACAAGACTATACAATGCATTGATTCTGGTGGTCAGTGTGTTGTCTGTCATGGGGGGGAGGGCTGTTTTAAAAAAAACATTGCATTTTGGATCTTACAACTCAAAACTGGCAAATAAAATACATGTTTTACCATTAAAGCCTAATAACATGTTTAATAACCCATTTTCACTGTGACTCCACAGGGTAAACTGGAGTGCTACAGTTAAACCCACGCAAACTCCATAGGCATACCACAAAGCTGAAGGGAGTAGTTAGAGTCCTACCCTCTGAGCCAGCTTATCAGTCCACAGGCTTATCCCTGCACAAGGCTTTTCCTTTTTAGGTTTCTCATCTTAAGCTGAAGATCTTCTGTATTAGCAGTATGTCTGTATTTTTCACTGTGTGTTAGATGTACACCTTCATGCATGTCTGCCGAGTCTACAAGGAGGAGATCTTCTGTTTCAGGGTCATTCACTCCTCCGTTTCTGATGAGATCTCAAATACTTCCATTAGCATACCAGCCACTTATTTAGCTTTTCTAAAATGTAATTTAATCCATCTCAATGGGAAATCCAAGATGTATTTTGAGATATGGATCGCTGGGGTCATTATTTACAATAAGGGGCATCATTTATCTACAATGACAGTAACCTTGGGTGCTTTTCCACTGCCTCAAATACAGTACTTTTGGTACTTTCACTTTTCCATTGACTTCAGGTCAACTACCAATACCAAAACCAGCTGGGGTACAGAATTGAAGAAAAAGCCTGATCTGAATTTGACTAGTAATGTAAGAATTGGGTGTGCATGCAATGTTGGTATTAATATCACACGTCTTCCATTCTTATAATATACTATAGCCATTTTTCAAATTCAGTAGAAAATATCATACCTCAAGTTGCGATATCATTTGGTGCCGGCACCAGTTTTTATGTCAGTGGAAAACCAACACCTTGAAGTACTGTACTTTTGGTACTTTCTCGAAGTACCACGACTATGGTATCTGGTATGGTGGAAAAATGCCCTATGTGTTACAGTAACTGGGGCTGTATCATCCATCCATCCAACTATTCATCCATCCATTTCCTATAATCACAGTAGACATTCTTGGTGTGGTGCTATTATGGGCACACTGAGATATGTGCTGCAGGACAATCCACCACTGGCCCTGCAAAAATCACACATACAACCCATCAATGTCAATGTCAAGTCAGCTGGCTTATACCAACAGCAGTGTTTTAACAGGGTGTAGAAATAGGAGAAAATTCTCATGGAAGAATCTCTCCACCTCTTTAACACTTCAGCTTCAAGATTTACCTCCCTACATCCTTGTCAATCATGCAACTTTTTCTTTTCTTTTCAGAGAGACTGATGAATGGTTTTGAACGAGGGTTATTTTAACAGATTAAAGCTATTTGGCCATCTCACAGCTAGATAGTTATTAGTTGTGATGTCATAAATGTCTGGGATGATATTTAAATATTTAATAAGTCGCTTTTCTGAATAAGCACCCTAGAAGTCAGTGAGCCTTCTGTTATTTTATGTACTATGATAGAGCAGAATAGGATTTTTACTATGATATGTAAGTGATGAGTCATCTTGCTCTGACTTCTGACTTTCCAAAAAGTTTCTAAAAAGAAGCCAATGTTCAAATGACATTTCTGCTGCATGAATAAGACAGTTTCTGAAAGCTATGCAGGGAAACTGCGTGTCCTTCCAGTTTCCCACCGTGCCTTCTGCCAGAGTGACCTTTATGCTTATCATTAGCAGTGACGTGGTGGAAATCGCTCCCCTACTTCGCAATTAGGAAATCCACTTTAAAACTCGCCAGGATTTTTGTTGTTTTTTTTATTTTTCCTGATGCTCCTGCATTCACCTTCAGAGTTTCACCCTTCGTTACACAGTGGAACCTTAGTGGTTTGTTGGTTGGACATCATCGCTTTGCATGAAAGACTGAAAGGCTGTTAACTGAGTTTTAGCTGCACGTTAGCACAGTGGGTAGCTCTTAGGTTCACCCTCGTAGGTTATTTGTTTGGTTCCTGTCCCCAGTTCTCTCTGTCTGATTCAGACATGTTGAGTATTCACATCTGCCTCTTTCTGAGGACTGATTAGTGTTGTTGTGAAGGTCAGCTTCCTTCATTTGACCCCTTACTTTATAAGGCTAAGAATATCTGTATAGATTTCCTTCCTTCTAAGCTGAACATACACTAAATGGACAATGCTTCAGGGATGCCTGCTCTTTCTTTGGAATATTTATAACCCCTAATTAACCATTATGTCCACTTTAGACATTGTTGGAAAAGGGGAGGAGACAGAATAAAAAGGATTTGAAAGGTTTCGTAGAACCAAGATTTGCTCCACAAGCAGGGAATGGGTCTCTAAGAGCCCTGGAGTGGAATATGATACCAGGAGCCTGGTGCTGGTTTTATGGTTACAAGTTTGTGTGAGGCAAGAATTGGAGCAACCTCGATAGTCTTCCATGTGTATATGGACATCAGCACCCAAAAGCCATCCAACCAACAAAGCTGCAGGACTGATTGGGTCAGTCAACGTGAGCCAGTAACCCTGTGGGACGCTTTCAAAACCTTGAGTCCACATGCTAGTGAATTGAGGCTGTTTTGAAGGCAAAACTGGGTGCAAAACAATATTAGCCAGGTATTTCTACTGTTTTATGCTGTATACTTAGATGATTTTATTCATTCATATCTTGCTATTCCTGTTGCATTTGAGAGGAGTGTTAGTATTCTAGTGTGAAATTAGATTTGAACTGTTGAACCACATCCAGTTGTTGTGCTATAAATGAAGGACGTTGGCTTCATGTTGCATTTGCATGTCAGCAAATCTGCACCTCTGCACTTTAATAGTGACAACTGCCAGTTACAGTCACGCTTCACAGACAAATGTTTTCTGTGCGGTTTTGCAGATTTCAAATATCTGCAATTCAGTCAGTTGCACACAGGCCAATGGAGGGGACGGGAAAAAAAATGTTTACCGCAGGAAAGCAAACAGCCATTATCATCATAATCATGTTTGTGTTCTTCATAACTGCTGACTTTTTCAGTAGGCTTTTGTTGACTGAGCAATTAGCTGATTATTACTGTAATCTGTGCCTGCTTTTCAACTTCTCTGTTATATATGTTAAGGTGAAATGGAGGCTTTTATAATAAGTATAACTATGATTGATTCATTAGCATTTGTAGCCAAAGAGGTCTCTGGGTGGTCCTATGGCCTAATTTTTTGCCTTTTTCTGGATATGTCAGTCAAAAACATGTGGTTTGGGTGGATTAGTGTTGTTAAATTGCCCATGCTGTCTCACTTTGAGTGCGATCGTGTGTCTTGTGGTGGACTCTGCACAGAACATGAGGCATGTAAATCTTACATGGGTTTCAGGTTTACCACAAACTGCATCGAAGAAGTGTGTGTAGAAAATGGATATTTAAAAATTGCTCAAAGTTTTGTGTGATTGCAGTTAAAACTGGAAGCGACTAGAATTTTGCTTTAGTCCTCTACCTACCCTGCTGCTGTTTTGGGCCGGATCTGATTTTTTCTGTTAATTTTATTTACTGCTTCTTAATAACCTTTTAAAATATTTCTGGCACAAAGGCATTTTGTAAAGCTTTTTTTGTATTTGTAAGCCTTGTTACAAAAGTTATTTTCCTGTTATTGATACATGTGCTATATGGATTTTTATTTTGACCAAATCATTCTAGAGCAGGTTCTCCAGTCCTAGTCCTGGAGGGTCAGTCTGCAACACAGTTTGTAATATTGCAACTGTGTTGCAGACTGGTGCTCCAGGACCAGAACTGGGGAACCCTGTTCTTGAGCAATACATGTTCAGGTACCCTGGTGATGGATTTCTCACCGAGTTTCTGGTATCAACAGCTCCTCTGGATCTTTCTGCTGCAATATGGGGGGCATTGAGGTGTGGTTCTACTGGGTTGCCAAATGATTTTCTCTCACAACACTGGCCACTATTGTTGAAGAACCCTACTGCATTGCTCATGGAGATCTGAAAGTGAGGCTAAAAAAAGGCATAATTTCCCTGAGCCCCCTCAACCACTCCTCCCCCCCATTCCTCTCAAAGCCTTGCAGTTACTATAATGAATTGTAGGAGTGAGTATCCCTTGGGAAGCAGGTGCTTGCTGGGAAGATTAAACAAGAGCAGCAGCAGGCTGGTGCTGAGGACAGGGCAGTCGTCCTCTGGTAATATTCTGACCATATTCTATTTTGCCTTTGTAGGGTTTTGCTAGTGTAATATTCAGGAAACATGCACCAAGGCTTGCACCAACGAAGGCTTTGCTAAGCAGATTCATGTAGAGAATCTGAAAGGGAAGACTGAGATTGGGCGAAGTAGACATTATTGCAGAGTAACCTTGGTGGAATGAAAATATATGAGCATGTTGACAGATTGCTGGTTTTTGTTCTGCTTGGTCGTGGAGCAGTGAGTGATTCTGCCCTTGTCATATTTTTCATGGAATGCATATATGAGGGAGTAGAAGCTAGGGTCTATGTTTCCAATTAAGATGTTATCGCCCTTCTGCTGGTGTGAAACCATTTTTACAGTCATTTTCATTTGGTGCTGAATTTTTTTCCATGCTTTTTGAAAGATGTGCTGCAGACACCATTAAACTAGGCCGGAGACAGACAGGCTGACACAAATTAATGGACAGCTTCTTTTGCCCTGTGAAAAAAGGGGTGGGTACAGCTCTGTGGTGAACTGTAATGTCCATTAGAGAATATGTGCACGTCACCCCTTCAGCAGAGCAGGAAGTCACCCAGTGATTGACAGAACAGATAAGATAATAATAAGTCTTTGCCTCAGGAGAGCTCCAAGACTCCAGCCGGTCCCATTATTGACCAAGAAACCAAAGTGGGAACTACACACTGAGAATAATGATGTGATGCAGTTCCCTTAATGAATCTTTCATGGGTTGGTCAACACAACTGGTGTGATAAGCATTCCTGTCTGTTATCATAGCATCTCACTGGAAATAGTATTTAAGGGGTGACTTATTAAATACAGTGATTTGACAATTGAATTCCGGTTTTACGTTACGTTGTCAATCATAGTTTCATCCCTTTGTTTTACCTCAATCAAAAAATGGGTGCTGTTGCTTTTTTTCTGGGAATGAGAATCAAGCCTAGTCAAGTCCTTGAGCCCCTCAGAGAGTGTTGAGTGTGAGATGGACAGCTGGATTGGGAGTTTGTTGCTCAAGTACTGCTGATTCAGCTGCATGTGGAGAAGTGCGAAGATCCACTGTTGCTTCTTTATAGCGTTTAATTTGCTTTTGATTTTTTGTGCCTGCCTGGGATGTGTTTTTTGTTTTCTCCTCCTAGTTAATTAGCTTTTTACTTTAACCGTCATGAATTTTGTGTCATCCACAATGAGTTGAGCTTACAGGACAGGACTTAGATGTGGTTATCAGACCAGCATGAACAATGGGGGGGCCTGTCCTCCTCTGGCCCACAGTCACTCCTAATGGTTCCTTTGAGCTCCCACCCACTACAGCTAATGGTCACACTGTTTTTAAATTCTAAAAATACCCTGAGGGCGACGGGTAGGAAGCAGGGGAGAGTCTGGGGCTTTGGTGGAGATGGCTGTTTGAAAGAACTGGGATGGATGATGAAATGTAAGAGCTGACCAGATATCCGCTGGCTGGCTGTGGGGGAAACACAGATAGGAATGCCATGGAGATGGTGAAAGGACAGGGCTGTGGCTCTGAAGGGGGAGGGCCAGAGTATTAGGCTATTAGGCTTACTTTCCTTAAACTCAATTTGTTTGTTAGCTAAAACTGAAACTGGTATTCATTGTATCCTTCCGACCAAGACAGGACCTGCACATGTGAATTTGTGTTTACAGAGAATTTTATTACTGTTCACAAGTGATAAATATTTGGACCCTGGTGAGACTGGATCTCTGTTAAACAGAAAGCCTGGTGAATGTCAGGAGTACTGATCATGTTGTATACCAAGGAATTAGTGAAACTACAGTATTTAATAACAGGTGCCACTCTGTAGGCTACAAGGTGAAACAGCTACTCAATAATTCATCCAAAATAACCATGGTAATGATTAGGGCTGTGCAATATGACCAAAATCTCATATCCCGATATAAGTCATCTCATATACCGATGTGGACCACAGTTAAGGCTTATTCTTGAACATACTTTTGGATATATCTCCCTGGTATTCGGATATACCTCCCTGGCTTGATGATGTATGTGGGGATAGGTGGATCTATACTGAAATATTCCAGAAAGCGGATCTGAGTTTAAACTTTAGCTCCAACACCACGGTGAAGTTAGCTTTATAAACAGTTTTATAGATTTAATATGTTTCAGTGTTTGTGATATATTTCAGGGCTTGTATGTGTGCACTTCACATTCAACAGCCCAGCTATCTTGCTTAAAGTTACTGGTGGTAAATGAACACAGTGCAATTATTGTTTTTGTCCTGTTGCAGCATAAAGCAAGTGGGCAAGTGTATTGGGATCGCAAAACTGTTGCGAATGAACACAAAACTATTAAAAAAATATTTTCCCACCCTGACCTCTTAGGGGCTCCGTAACGGTATGAACTAGACAGAAATCAACAGGAGAGAAGTCACAAATGTAACGTGATCCACAAATGTGCAAAACACCTTTCACATCTACAAATTGCTCTCTTAGTTTCTTAATATGATTTTACACGACACAAATTAAAGCATACATATTTGTGGATAGCTACATATTTGTGGATCATGGTACATATTTGTGGATTTTCTTTTGTGGGTTACAAATAATAAAGTTCAATTTAAAAACTTAGAAGTGCTTCATCCCATGTCGTGGCGTGTCATCTTGCAAAACTCATGCAAATGATAAAAAAATGTTGCCGTTAAACAGTGTATTTTGCAACACCACAAAATAAACGATAGAGCATAATATGAAATGATAGACATTTTTATTTTGTCATCCAATATATATCATCATATCGCACAGCCCTAGTAGAGATATTCGATTAGACAAAGAGAGATTATAATGACAATTGTACAGATCAGACATAAGTAACTCAGCACACACCTGTTTGGTGTGGTGTAGAGCTGTAATCGGGCCTTAAAAGACAGAATTCGGCCCGAGCCCGACAAGTACATATTGATTGACAGCTTTTTAAAAGCCCGAACCCGTTTACAGCCCGA
>JAABNX020000046.1:18413854-18440552 GCA_015163995.2 Mormyrus lacerda | reverse complement strand
ATTCAGTCTGTTTTTGTCTGAGGCTGATGTTGAGCACATGGAACATGATCATCACAGTTGCCAGAAAAGTTTCAAAATATCCAAAATCTAGTTGTACATGTTCTATAACATCTAAACATTATAACCGATGATGCAAAATTTCTGCCACTTACCTATTCACAGCTTGACAGGTGAATATTTGCAGCATGTACAGCAACAACCTCAAAATGCGTTGGGGGGCCATGTTTATTGTGGAAAAAAGTCTGGTTAATTCAGTCAGTAATCACTAAATGTCACTGTTACTGGGTCATACAATGGGCTGTAAAGCAAAAAAAAAATCTTAACTTTGATGATTGGGTTAAATGTAAGGCAGAAATAAAAGTAAGAGTCGTATATGACCCCATGGGTTCCCCAGGGATAAATTCTACCATTTTTAAGCCATATTGCAAAAGTTAAGGTTTACCCAGTCTTCCAAAAGAACAGAACATGGCTTAGCCCGTTACAAAACAACTGAACTCAAAACATGTTGAATGATGTTCTAGAAAAATCAGCAGTTATCTATTGCCTTGGCTCACCACACAATGTTCCACAGGTCGAAATTCATTATGACCCTTTATCTTCATGGATGATTCTGTAGCTCAAAATTTTGTTTTGTTTTCTCATAGCTCCCCTGCCTTCTGGGTGAATAAAATGACCTTAAAAACGTCACAAACTGGCAATAAATTGTTTTTATGAAAGACTTAATGGATTTTTCATGTTGTCTAGTAAGCTATGATTGGGGGGGGGGGCATAGAGGATGTGTGAGGAAAGAGGGTAGATCATTCTTAGTCTCTGGAAAGAGATTCAATCCAATTCCCCTGCCCTTGTTCCAAGCTCTTATATGGGGTGTCCTCTTTTGTTTGCCCCCAGTATCATAGGTTGAAGCCCTTGTGCAGTCCAGAGATCTATAGCAGCAAAGCACAATTCCCTTGCAAACATATGGCACTTTTCCACTGCCACCAACAACCTGACCCGTACCGCAATCTGGCGCTATTTTGTATGTGAGCCGTACCCGAGCCATAACCATGCTGATATGGTCCTGCTCACTAGCAGGGCTGAAAGTGTGACCAAACCAAGCTGATTGTGTCACCACCATATGATTGGTCAAAATGCATGGAGATACTGGGATTCTGTGCATGGATTATATGAAGGGAAAAAGCATATATTCTGTTTATTATTCATTATTAGTAGTGTCGTATTGTTTGAGGTTATCTTCCAGTGTTTCCCCTAGGTTTACAGCTTGGGGGGGGGCAGACAGACACTGACAGGATTCATATGCTCATATGTTTCTTTTAATGACAGCAGTCAATATAACAACTGAACTAAACATCAGAACACCTTTTTTTTATGACAATTATCCACAAAGTGTGCAGCTTTTGTCACTGCAGTGTATCTTTCTGGGCTTCTGGAAGAACATTTCTAAAGCCTCTTGATATGGGAAGTCTCCCCCATTTATTGAGATCCGCATGCAGGCTGCAAGATGGTCTCCTTGCAGCCTATTGCGGATGTTTGTCTTGACCTGCAAATACATTAAACTGTTAGGCTTTAAAAGTGATAGCTGATAGCTTAAAATAGTGATAGCTTAAAGCAGAAAATCCCATTGTGACACGGATTTATTACCCTGTTCATGGTTGCCGAAAATGAAAAAAAGGTTCTTTTCTTTTCTTCGTATTTCACAAGCCCGAGATAGAGGATGAGCAAGTTATTTTAGCCATCGGAATGCTACAGTCTCCCTTCTTCCTATCTTTTCTTAATTCTCTGTGGATTATTATCAGAGTTGGGTAGTTCAGGCCCAGAGAATGTGTCTGTGCGCTTGCATTGGAGTGGAACTCCGCCATGCGCGATACAAAGAGCAGAGAAGAATTGTAAATGTGCGACCGTGTAGAGACAAAAATAACAAGCTGTTGTGTAAAAAAGATAAATAACATAAGGCTATTTAGTTTGTTTAATAAAAGGACAATGTATAGACCTGTTCTATAGGAAAGGTAACGACTTCTGTTGTGATATGGCGCTATATAGAAAATAAAATTAAATAAAATTAACTTGACCTTCAAGGGGGGGCGGGAGGTGCTGTTGCAGGGGCGCGGCACCCCCCCCAAATATAATGGTAGGGGAAACACTGTCTTCCAAAGATGGGGAGTGGACTGTCGCAGCGTTATTGTATTGTGGGAGGGTCTGGGTTTTGAGGGGTTGAACTGGAACCTGTAGGATGGTTGTGGTAAGAAATAGCAGGATAGCTGCCCGATCCATTGTTTGGTTTGTTGTGACAATATGTCCCATTCTTTATGCCAGTTCCGTCATCAAGGAGCCATCTACTTCCTTCCAAAAGAAAGAACAAATTGAAATGCAAATTAAATAAACTAGATTTCCAATTTAATTAGTATTGTGGTGAAGGACATGAACTGACCTTAATGCCCACAACCACTTCCTCCTTTTAAAACATACAGGTAGCTTGAAAGAGTAACATTAAGACGAGTACAAAGTTGAACAAAAATGAAAATTTAGAAAAATGAAGAAAACTTTGTATTGTCTGGAAGCTCGTTCTTTACTCCAAAACACTGCAGCATGTTCAAGCTTGAAAAAGCGCTGCTGATGGTCAGGAACTGGGTTGGGCTTCCACTAGAAAGAGTGGAATGACAAAACCATGGTTTGCTGTGAAGACACTGAAGCTGTACTTCAGGGAGGTCAAACCGACCTGACAAAGCATGTTAGTGGAAGATCTTCAAACCATAACAAAGAAGCTGAAGCACTTACTGAACTTGAAAAATTACTTTTGAACTGGATAAAAATAGTTGTTTCAGTAGAAGTTGGTACTTCTCAGACAGCTTGTTGGTAACTGCAAGGTGCCATTCCTTCCTTAATTACCCATTTACATATAAACCGTCTTCACTGCCATGATTGCCATTTGTTGATGATACATCCACTTACCCCTCAGTGAGCCTAGAGCCCATCCTAGGAAGGGGCTGGTGTACCGCTCCCTGTCGGGGCATGTGCATACGGCCATGCTTCATTCATCAATTTCAGTTGTCAAATAATTTATTAAGTACAAATTCATGTTTATGAATGCCATAAAATTAACGTGTAGGTGTTATGCACTCTATCTCCATCAGAAGTGTGATTTAGAGTTTTAGAATGAGCAGAGTGATAATGCAAATTAATACGCCCTGTTGTTTTTCATCATTTAGTTATTACTGTGTTATTAAGTCACAGCTGGCCCATTATAGTTCTGTGTGTCAAGCCAGTTTCATAATACCAGCTCTGAAAACATAACTGAACAGTATAATACTCAAAAAGGTCATAGGCATGTAATGAATCTATAGACCGTTAGACTAAAAGATTCTTTTCCCTTTTACTAAATTATCATGGACTCAGTTTTAGGGCAACCATTAAGTGCAATATGCCATACACAGCACTGAGCCATGCTCAGTCCCTATGTTAATCTATGGCTGAGCAGATCCTTCATTGCTGGCTCAGAAAATGACTGCAAAGCAGAATGTGATTTGATATTTCTGACGGTGCTCTGTTTCTGGGGAGTGTTTATCACTCTGTTCATCCTAAAACTCTAAATTAAAGCACACTTGTGATGGAGAGCGAAAGCATTGATAGTGTCTTAAGTGTTCTCTTACCATGACTGGACTCGGAAAGGTCAGTAAATATAAAAGCACCCAAAACCAGACCATTTGCCCTATATTGCCTGGTTTTCTGCCCTTATGGGACAAAATACCATAAGAAACACAAAACCATCAGACGGCTCTGGAATGAGGTGTTCAGAAAGGGGACTTCAAGGTGGATGATACTAGACTTAGGGGATAGGAACCAAGATACAAAGACCAGCAAAGGGCAATAGAAAGTGATATTTGACTCAATTAATTACATGTACATTTTTTTAATAGATGCTTTTATTTAAAGCAGCATACCTGTTTGAGATGGCAGGGTCCCTGGAGCATTTTGGCATTAAGGGCTTTGACAGCCTTGAGATTAGAACTGGCAACCTTCTGATCACTAGCATAAAACCTTAACCTGCTGAGCCACAGACTGCCAAAAAACTAAATCTCGGTGAACAAGACTCTGACAGACAAGATGGAAATGTAAAATCACAGAAGTGAACAGCAAGATTGAGGCCCAAACAAAGCTCATTGAGTTGAGCCCTGGACTTCCTGTTTCATTTAAAGTGCTAGGGACTGCCCCCATGCTCCCTAGACAAAACAAGATGGGGCCTTGGGTGTAACAGCGGTAATACAGGTGCACCTGGAAAGAGGGGAAATAATTGAAAATAACAGAAAAAAGAGATTGGGGAAAAAGCACTTTGCACACTGTACTTGCACGCTAAGTCCTTATATGGTTATCTCTGTTGTGGCTCACAATGCTTTCTGAAACCCCAACAATGCCTCAGTGGAGGTGTCACAACATACCAATTAGAATTTCAATTGTATGGATCTATCTTTCTTATTCCGTGTCACAGGTGGGTGACTAATGTGGTTTTGATAAAAGTTGCCAGTTGTAAATGTGGAAGCTAGAGCTCTTCTGCTGAAAGTGCATTTAGCTTTTCTAGCGAAATTCTATTATAGATATGACTGATGTGATACATACTCCAGCTGCCAACACATTGTAACAAGCCTCAGAAGTATTCTGGGATGTAAATTTGATCATAATGGAAATGTATATAGTATAGTGAATTTAAATTTTAATATTCCTGCTGGAAAGTTTTTTATAGTGTTATATGTATTATTTCTTTCTGTAAATACTTAATAATGAAAAAAATATATAATGTAACCCTTTCACATTCGTGAAGGTTAGGGGCGAAAGATCCCTGCGAATGTGTAAATTGGTGAATAATACTTGGGGACCCCTAATCTCAACCCATAACAGTCTGGTAACCTAAATGATAACATTAAAAGTCAATTTATTATCTAATTTCTAAACAAACCGTTCTGTACTGCACACTTTTCATGTCAAATTGCTTTGTCACTTCCTATCTAGACCTTCACATATGTGTATAATGTACTGTCCATCTACATAATGCCCCTTTATGTACAAAGTTACTACCATACACATTAGAAGCACTACATTGTGGGCCCATTATTAAAAATGGAAACTTAATGGCACTGAATAGTTTAAAAGTTACGCAAGATTCCATGGTCACAAAGACAGACACATGAGAGAGGCTGGTTGCCAAAACAAAGATGTATTATGTACACAGACCAAGACTTTTAATAGGTCTATTAAAGATATTATACAGTTACACAAATAAATATTATGTATCACAAAATCTGATATGATTTAAAGTCATCCGAATCATTTTTAATATTGTTTTTGGCTAAAGCATCGTTGGTGAGTTTCTGCGGTCTTGCGGGACGCTGCCAGCCTGTTCCCATTTAATTGTTCACGGCCAAGTTGCATATAGCCAAAACCACAAATGTCACATTTGCGAATGTGAAGGGTTTACTGTATATACAAAATTGAAATTTAAGCAGTACTCAAGATGGAAATTGTCTCAATGATGGGTTTCTCAATAAAGCCAGCATTTGCCTTGATAACAGCTTCACAAAGCAAGATATACTGTTAACACGTCTTAGCAGGAAAACACCTGACACAACTTTGGAAAGATGTAAGGTGCTTCTGGGTTGCTTTGCTTTGATTCTTCTCTCTAAGACGGATTAGACTCAGTCACCATTAGAATGAACATACCATTAGTAAACTTAAAGACCTAGGCAGGAACCATGCTGTTTATACGATCACAAGATTTGGCAAACAACTGATAATCATTATCAAACCTGTCATGCAGCAGTTTGTGAGGTGCTACAGTGAGTTTGTAAAAACAGTTCAGGTACTCAAAGGCCGTTAGCAACTCAAAGCTGTACTGGACACACTTTTCTAGTTGAGTCAAAGCTACAGTTATCTTAGCAATTATATCAAGCTTTGTGTGCACAGCCGTGTGTGCATTTACCGGAATGTTCGGATTGTGTAACTCACCGCTTCAAGCTCAAGATCGACTGGCTTTTCAGCACTCAAGATACTGATACACAGTGTTCTGCTAAAAAGGGGATTATTCACTTCTGTTGGATCAGTGTTGGATGAAAAACAAAAGACACTATAAATGATGGTGAAAGAGACAGCAGATTGTTTTTAACCAGTGTTACAGCTAGCCAAAATCATTTTTTTTTTTAAATCTATAAATGAAGAATGAATTTACGTTAATGATTTATGTTCAAGGCCACACCTTGAAGGTTTGGTATACAAAAGGTGAAGGAAGACATTATAAGGATGTGATTCCATGTCTATCAAAGGTCAGCTGAAGGAACAGATGATGCAATCTGGATGGCTTTTAGTTAGTTTTCAATAAAGAAAATAACACGGCATGTCTATGAACATGTATCTAATTTTGGACCACCTATGAAAAATAATGAATGAACGGAAAATGCAACAAGTGCAGGCTAGTTATGACACGTCTTCACATGTGCAGTAGAGGTGTGACTGTCTCTGATGATTCAGTTTATGAGGCCATCTGCATATGCATAATGATGGATGATTTTATGTAAATCGCATGTTATGTAATCAGATGCCTGATTTTTGCAGGACTTGACTATCATGCACAATTTATATGGAATCCCATTATAGTGTAGTGTGTTTTTTCTGAACTTGACCTTTGCATGCACTGCCCTTATTGATTTACCTGAGACTTTTGTTTATTTCATTTATTGAGTGAGCTTTTGCAGAACCTCACCACAGCCCTGAACTCATTCTGCATTGCTCTTCATATTCAAAAACCCTCATATGGTGACAATAAAAGTGTGACAGATTGAGACTGAGGTGCTGTATCTACATCAGCAAAGCTTTCCCCTGAATCAGCAGTACCAAGCTTTGATTGAGTCTATGGACTGCATGTGTTTTATCTGATCTCTACAGATACATAGCCTGGAGCAGTTTGGAAATTCACATTCAACTTTACTCCCAGCTGGAAGTTAGACTTCTACCATATTAACATTATCAAGATTGGGGAAAGTAATTAATGTGTATTAACACCATACTACTGCCAGGATAAAATTGTTATCCTAGGCTTAATGTGGCTCTACTAGGTGTTTTACGAAATTTAATTCACCGTCACTGGCTTTTCACTACCAAGGATACATGATGATAAATGAGATTCAAGGTAAGAAACAGGCATCAAATGCAGATAAACCAATGGAATCTCTCTGAACTAATCTCATTTATACAACAGGCCCAACCACTAAAGGGAAACAATATAGCTATTCTGTATGTTGTGGCCTTTTTACAGTATACTATATGAGCAAAAGCATTGGCACACCTGACTGTTACACTAAAAGGAACTTTTATGACATCCCATTATAAATCCTTTGGCATCAATATGGAGTTGGTCCCCCCCTTTGCAGTTATAACAGCTGCCACACTTTTGGAAGGCTTTCCATAAGATTTTGGAAAGTTTTGGGGTCACTAGAACAGCAGAGAAGGTGATTGGCTGTCCACTCCCCTGCCTGGACTCCCTTGCCAGCTCTAGGTGTCTCTCCAGAGCCAGGGCGATCATAAAAGACCACCACCATCCCAACCACCACCTATTCAACATACTGCCCTCTGGTAAAAGTTTCAGATCCATCAGGTGCAAAACCAACAGCGTAAAGAATAGCTTGTATCCGTGGGCAACCAGAAGTCTTAACATCACTCCTTCTATCATCCCCTCACTGCTATTTTTTTTAAACTTATGGTGACCATAAGTGTGTGTGTGGGTGTGTGTGTACGTGTGTGCAGATTTCATCCATACACTTCTCACTGCTGCTACTGACTATGGCTCTGTGCAATATCTTGGCAAATGTGCAATTACCAACCTACCCAATAGTGTCACTTATCTATTGACTAAAGCCCTTCCCCCTTATTTATTATATTTCTGATACCCCTGCATATACCCCTACAATGTGTCTTGTACCTATACATTGTACATATTGTGTTATTGATATTGGTCTTATATCTTGCACTGACACTGTCACTTTCTTGCAACTTTGTGGTCTTGCCAGCTAATTTCATTGTCCAGGCTGTACATTGACAATAAAAAGTCTTGAAGTCTTGAATATGTCTGCTGGGATTTTTGCCCGTTCATTCAGAAGAGCATTTGTGAGGTCAAACACTGATGTTGGATGTGAAGGCCTGGCTTGCCGTCTCCTTTTTAAATCATCCCAAAAGGTGTTTGATGGAGTTGAGGTCAGGGCTCTATGTAGGCCACTCAAGTTCTTCTACACCAAACTCACCCAGCTATGTCTTTGTAGACCTTGCTTTGTGCACTGGGGCACAGAAATGCTGAAACAGAAAAGGGCCTTCTCTAAACTGTTCCCACAAAGCTGGAATCATAATCCCAAATCCACCAAACTTTACAGTTGGCACAATGCAGTCAGGCAGGTAATGTTCTCCTGGCATTCGCCAAAACCCAGACTCATCCGACTGTCAGACAGAGAAGCGTGGTTCGTCATTCCTCAGAACCTTTCCACTACTTCAGAGTTCAGTGGCAGTGAGCTTTACACCACTCTGTTCAATGCTTGGCATTGTGCTTGGTGATGTGAGGCTGGCATACTGCTGCTCAGCCATGGAAGCTCATTCCATGAAGCTCCCAGCACACAGTTTTCATGCTGGGTTTATGCCAGAGGAAGTTTGGAACTCTGCCGTTATTGAGTCAACAGTCTATTGGCAACTGTCATGCACTATGCACCTCTGCAGTCGGCAACTCTGCGCTATTACTTGAAGTGGTAAATTTTTGCTGTTCCTAAATGCTTACACTGTGCAATAATACCACTTACAGTTGACCTTGGAATTTCTAGCAGGAAATTTCACAAACTGACTTACAAAGGTGGCATCCTATGACAGTACCATGCTTGAATTTACTGAGCTTACCTTAGCACATAATCTTTTATACTGGATTACTGGGCAGGTTATGATTGCTGAGAATGGGGGGCGAATCTCTGTGGGAGTGAAGCTGTTACACAGTGATGATCTCTGTTATTATTCCTATGCATAACTGTTATGTAGCATGGAAATAGCTGGTAAGGAGCAATTTTAAATACGAAAAGCATAATGTAATCCAGTCCCCCTCAGCTTGATTGATGGCAGCTGAATGGATTCATATTAATGGCATAAATATTTCTATACGTCATTAGTTTTTTGTGCCCAGAATGTTTTATTGTTGTATTTTGCTGTTTGTTTATTTGTGTGATGTAAGGGTGTTTTGTCAGTATAGTAGAACCTTGGAACTCAAACACCTCTTAACTCTACCAACTAAGACATCGAATGGGTCTATTGAATTTATTTTGACTTACATTTACATTTACATTTATAGTATTTGGCAGACGCCCTTAGCCAGAGCGACTTACATAAGTGCTTATACCTTGACCATTCCTACTAAAACTCGTATGGCTCGAAAAGTGTTCAACTCTACCAATTCGGACCTCAAACAGGTTGGTCGAGAAAAATCTAACCGCAGCTCGACCAAAAACTCAGAACATGACAAAACAAAACACATCTGTTAAAACTTGTACAGATAGAGGCGTCTCTGATGAGCTGACACAGAGGCAAACAGACCTACTGGGATGCTGATGCCCTATGAATCACTTTCAGTCTCCCGGTACCTCTCGACCAAGTTTGACGTGTAAAAGCTGTGTCCCTGTATTCATTGTGAATTTTTTTGTGCTTTATCTACAGTACATTTAGTGATACAGTAATCATGGCCCCTAAGAAACTGAGCACTGATAACAGCAAACCAAAGATCAAAGTAGTGAGAGAAGCTATAGAACTAAAAAAGGAAATTATAGTGAGACGTGAAGTGGGTGCATGTGTATCTGCTCTCACTTAGGAGCATGGGATTATCATTTATCTAATGTTTATCACTTTTGGATGTGTGCCTTTTCATGTATGTATTAGTTTCATCTAGATTGTTAATGCTTTTTCTTATTAGGTAGGTAGACAAGTTTAAATAGGCAATCATTAGGGGGTCTGAAATGGATTACATTCATTAAAATTATTTCTTATGGGGAAATTCAACTTGGAACTTGACCAAATATCAACTCGACCTGCCTTCTGGAATAAATTAAGTTTGTGTTCCAAGGTACCGCTATACATGCATCTTGGAACCACAGGGGTAAGAAGCAATGTTTGAGGAGCAAATACAGGATGGGTCCATGGAGTGGAAATGGAGTAGCATCTTAAAGATGCTTTCCATAAAGAAACCATCCTGCTTCAGAAAGGAATTTAAGAATGGGAGGGGGTGCCACGTTTTCCCCAAGTGTTCAATCATTTTGTCTTCAAGTTGCTTATTAGAGAGACTCAATGCACTGAACGAGATTCGCCCTTAGGGTGGACAGAGGTCTGTGGATCATTTGTACAGAAGGACAGTTGAGATTTGTGAGTTCCCCGGGGATGTTTCTCTTCTTCTCTCAGTGAATAAATGAACCCAATCCATGTTTTTTTTCATAGGGAGGCATTTACTGATGGTCATAGCAAAATGTAAAGGTGAAATGGATCAGATTTTTCACACAGTGGTCTTTATCTTTTAAGTGTTGTGATGTCATCCTGGGGTTCTGTTTTTTGGGAGATATGGGAATACCTGTAAGGATGGTGTGAGACTGCACAACTTCCGCCCGGTAATCCCTGCCACTCGGGTTGACATTTCTAGGAGGCTTGGGAACACAAATGCTCTGAGACAAACTCAGGAAATCATGCAGGATGGGGGCCCTGCTTGGATGATGTCAAGTTTGCAAAAAGAGGGGAGGTAGCCACTAGGACAAGGGGTGATGTTTGTTTATTCTTGTTATATCAGCCAAAATACTTGTAGCATTTCATAATACCATTTTATTTTCCCCAACACATTCTTGAGTGAAAGTGTCGTGCTGGGGTTTTCCGGACAGTTAACTCCAAGTTAAACTGAGCCAAAATGTTTCTGAAAACAATACAGAACTGCAGAGTGGCCGTTAAATTGCAGTCTGAGGGGTCATCTGTCGGTAATGAGGTAAGGCTGGGGACAACAGCTTGGCCACAGAAGCGTGTCTGAAGTGAAATGACTCTGACCAGGCCCGGGTGCTGAGAGTGTTGGTGGAGGCGTCAAAGCTTTGTAAAGGGAACCGGGAGAATATGGAAGAGACCGAAAGGCCAGATTAAACGGCAGAAAACATGTTGCATCAGGGTGAATGGGTGGAGATGATGATGCTTCCCATGAGGGTGAATCGTTTTCTTCCCGATGGTCCATATTGACAACTACAGCATGCTATAATAGTGAAATCTCACATTAACATTTCTTTTGGAAAAGCTCAGAAGCT
This sequence comes from Mormyrus lacerda, assembly GCA_015163995.2. Classification (NCBI taxonomy): domain Eukaryota; kingdom Metazoa; phylum Chordata; class Actinopteri; order Osteoglossiformes; family Mormyridae; genus Mormyrus; species Mormyrus lacerda. The sequence goes on along the minus strand of JAABNX020000046.1, from coordinate 18,429,225 downwards.
GGCCTTTATTGCATCTTCAACTCTAGTTCTGAAGTTCTGTCGGTGTCAGTGTGTCCAGTTTTGCACCATTTAACTGTAAAAAAATAAGGCTGGTGGTATTGTTTGTATAGGCTCACCTGAATTGGTGGAATCATGTTATGCTGAAAAAATGTATATGTGACGATGAAAATTCTCTCTCTCTCTCTCTCTCTATATATATATATATTTTTTTTTTTAATTTTTTTTTTTCCTATGGATTAGAACGCAGACAGACAGATTATTTAGAATGCTGCTTACCTGGGTAAATTATTCTTAAGTAGGTGATGTGTCTAAGCAGCAATGGAGAAATAGATTTTTTCTTGTAGGTAACAGAAGCTGCACAATTCAAAATGCATGACCTCTGCCTGCAAACTTGCTTTCACACCATTGATTTCTTTCTCAGTTTGGAAGGACAATAATAATAATGAAGGTGAACCTCAGTATCGCCTTCTATGTCCCCCTGGCTCCATCCTAAAGAAGGAAGGTGGATGTCCATAATGGAGATCATTATTCTTCTTAAACTCTACACTTGTTACATTTCTGAACAATGATTGCCAATAACATTTCCAGATGGCACCATGCCTCAGCAATTGAGACTAGTTTTAGTTTAAATGTATTCTCCTTATGTTCTCTTTCATGCCCATTTTAAATATTGAGTTAACAAAGCAATAAAACACAATTATGGTAATTTAAATTGTCCCAGTGCCAAGCAAATGTGCTGTAGTCTTCTTTCCACCCTCCACATCATCAGCACGCATGGTAAATAAATGAATTAACCAGGCATGGCTCCGCATAGCCCTGCTTTTTACTTGGTTCTTAGCAGAAATAGGATTTTGGCTCTTGACTGCCTGCCAGTATACTCCAGCCTACTCTAAGCACCTCAGTTTGGAACTCCCAGAGCTCTCAGGCAGCCAAATAAGCTGTACTGTCTCTCGTTATCTGGTCAAAGTGCCGGTCCTGACTTTCTGACTCTTTGATGCCAAGCTGTGCCACAGGGTTATTTGAGTCTGTGCCCAGAGCTCAGCAAGGAAACAAGTGCAGGAGAAGCAGATGCTTAGAGACGGGTTATGATCAGACATTGAGAGCTCCTGCAGGAAGCCAATAGCTACTGTGTGTCAAGATAGGCAGAGAAGATGCTGGGCCAGTTTTATTCATTTTAATTATCATGGGAGTTTAGAACATTTTTGTAACATTCGGTGGTGATTAATGTAGTTTATAAAAATATGGGATTGAATTTAGTTGTATTATTAACAAGCTGAACCCCATGTAAATCATGCAGTTATGAAATATGGTAAGTTTGTATTTTTTCCCCAAGTGCAATGTCTGTACAGAATTAGACCGTACAACTTCTAAATTGCCATTTATGAAAATATACGAAAACCTTGATGATTTTGTTCCTCAAAACCTCACCTAATCTTCAATTATGGATTCTGGTTCTGGTGCTGTTGACTGGAGACCTCACTTCTGCTACGCGTCACTTTGGGAGCCGGGTGACTTTAAAGGAGGAAGGCCACCATACTTCTCTTTGAGCGACGACTGTCTTCTGCCTGTTTCACACGTGATTGGTTGTAAATGGAGCTTAAACTCAAACCCACTGCCCAAGCACTAGTGTGATTACTGTGTGTATTAAAAAACTCACGTAGACGGGAAACACGGGCAGCATGGTCCCCTCACACCTCCAGGGTTGGGGTTTGAATCCCCAGTTTCTGTGTGGAGTCTGTATGTGACTTTCCTCTCATATTCTGAAGATGCACAGTAAAGTGAATTAGTGTCTCTAAACTCTCCATAATGTGTTTGTGTTGCCTGTATGCACTGGCTTCCTATCTAAATTTAATATCTTATATAGGTGAAACTTACACAAGTATAAACTATGCAAGATTTTGTACAATAATAAATAAATACATTTAAAAACAAAAAATGTAGGATATAGTGAATCTTGATTCAAATTGTCAGTTAAATTTTTATTTTCTAGGTATGCTGCTGTGCTCATCAGTCCAACAACAGATATGAAAGATACAGTAGCATTCTTCTAGCTTACTAGACTCTGCGGGATACATTATGCTAGGGTCTCTCTTTGTCTAATCTCGATAACGAAGGCGCTCACACTCTGCGTGAAACTCCAGGTCGTATCCCAAACTTCATTAGCTTTCATGGAAAGAACTCACTGATGGGGCCATTCAGAAACAGGAGGGCTGAGGAGGCCATGCAGTGAAATGGGGAGAATGACACAATCGTTCGGTGTCGTCTCTTCTGGGACGGAAAGACTGAACAAGCAGCATAATCATAACCTATCTTGGGACAGTCCAGCCTCCCTCAGGCTTTATGTGGGACAGCAGCCTATGTACACTTGGAGTAGCCTCCTGGGACTGATGATGTCCCCGCACACACACACACACACACACAGTCTCACACTGACAATCTGGTAAAACGGGGACTTAGGAAACTAGAACTAGTTTGTCTAGTGCCACATTCATGACCATGAATTATGAGTTATGAGAACTTTATGCATGCACAGGATCGTAAGAAATTGCAGCATTTTATCAAATTAGCCAGTAGAGTCTTTGAAGTTGACCAGTCATCTGCAGCCCAGCTGTACAATGAGCTTATTATGGAAAAAATTAAACAAATTTTAGATGATCCTACACATCTTCTCTTGTCGAAGTTTGTCAGAAATAATATGTCAAATGGCAGAATTCTGCAGAGTGTAATCAGAACAACAAGGTATCATAAGTCATTTGTGCCAACAGCAATTAGACTGCACAACAACAGATCAAGTATATCTGTTATACCTTAATTCTACCCTTTTGCATGTCCAATCCAATTTAATTCATTCGCTTGCCTTCTCTGTATTTTTGTTATGTGTACAGTGTGGTATGTTTACTGTTTGTTTGCGTCGTGAGATGTGCAATGTTGACCATATGAATTTCCCCTGAGGGATAATAAAGTTTACCTTGACCTTGACTTTCATAAGAGTCCTCTTGCAGCCTCTTCTTGGGTCCGTTTAGTCTTTGAGATCTTACATTTTAGTGTCTGTCATTGACTGACACTGAGAAACTGAAGATCTGTGAAAGTCTTTGAAACTGTAACTACTCAACGGGATGCATCAAGTGATATCAAGTCACACACATTTTTTTATGGTTCAACCATTAAACTTTACAATAGAATGTTGTAAGATGGAATGTTTCCTCAAAATTACTAGATAATTTGATAGTTTTTCAGTAATTTCAATTTCTGTCATTTTTGTAATATCAGCTTTTATGACCTTGATCTTTTCATGCTTTTTTTCTTGAAGCAGCAATTGATTGCTTGAGGATTTTATATCTGGGGAAGGAGTATAAATAGGAAATACACATATGACAAAGGGTTCCGTGAGTAAAACGGTTGTCCACGGCTGAAGGTTTGGTGAGTCATATGCAAAGATAAGTGATTCTCGTTTCCAGTCAATAAGAAAATTTAGGCTGGATTTTCAAGTGAGGATATGGGGGTGATTATCACAGCACTGAAGCCTCAAGTCAGAGATCTGCAGGTGACTCATGTATGACTCAGAACAGAGGAGACTTCTTGATTATTTTTTTTTTTGACCTGCCACAGTGTGGCTTGTCAAAGCTTTGCAGTCTTTGTCCTACCTGGAATGATTATTACTGTGTACGCCAACACTGCATTGTTCCCAGGAGAGTCATGGGGGAGGTATGACAAGCATCTCAGGTAAACAAGTCCCAGTGTACCTTACCCCCCCCTTCGACAAAACAGCCTCACTTTTGCCTGTCTCTCCAGATTACGTCCATGCTGGAAACCAGCCCCCTCCCCCTGCCACTTACCACTGCACATTTCCCATCTCTGTCACTGTAAAGCTTTCATTTCTGTTTTAATTGTACCCACTGTTGATATGTGCAGTTAGATGATGGGAATACATTATTTTCCATGTGTCTATGACAGCAGAGAGGACCCATCAAACTATTCAAGATGGCAGCTCATCGTTCTCTGTGTTACTGTTGCGCCATTTAATTATCTAGTCTTATTAGCTATCCTCCGAATTATTTACACTCATTGAACAGCAGTGGAAAGTGGAAAAATATATGAAAATCCCACACAAAGGGACAAAAAGGCTCCCAGAACCAAATCCAAAGTTATATCCTGTTTCTGATGTTTTACAGAAGGTCTTTTTATACTATACAGTATCTGCTGTATTTGTGACAATGACTTAAGGTCACCACAGGATATTGGTGGTTGGGAAGTCTTTCTATGCCTTATAGTATAATATGGTTTCAATAACGAACTACTCAATGATGTGATAGGATGCAGTATTAAAGATACTGTCCTTCTGGAGCAAGATACGTTCACTACTCCTGTCTTCAATATTAAATATCAGCCTAGAATTATCACGACATGAATACAGCGTCAACAGTAATAATGCAATGAATGTATTATTTACCTAGTACTGGGTAGGTAATTCATTATACAACAAGCACTGGAAATATGGAGTGTTATGTTCTCAGTCTTTCATCAGTCAAGCATTATGTCCTCCGTGGCATTTAAAAAAACTGTAATCGTGGGAGTTGAATCATAAAGGCTGGTTCTCCAGCTGCTGTGGCATAAGGTACAAAGAATTAAGGCACATTCTTTGTGGACCCTTACGGACTCCTGGCCATATTGCAAATGCATTTCAAATGCCATGTCTTACTGGGAAACCAATAAATGTCCGCAGTGATCGATTTGTGTATTTTCTTCAAGTCGGGGATTTCAGCAGTTTAAGTTCATGCAGCATACGCACCAGCACAGGAACTCACTAGAGTAAACATGGTTTATGGTGGTTGTAGGAGTGATTTGAGATGCAGAGTGAGAGGGACACACACACACACCTTGAGCTCTTTGCCTTTTGTTCTTTTGGATGTAATAACAATAAGGTTGGTAACATAGTCTAAAGCAGGGCTGGGCAATCTTATCCACAAAGGGCCGGTGTGTATGCAGGTTTTTGGGATAACCTTTAGTTCAGATGTTCAAACCCAGGTGTGAGGACTCTTCAGCCAATCAGTTCTCTAATTAGTGACCTAACTAGGGAGTTGCAGCGAAAACCTGCATACACACCAGTTTTTTGCGGATAAGATTGCCCACCCCTGGTCAAAAGCATGACAGGGTTGATTTGTGGATGGTCTGGCAATAATTTTTGTCTTGCAACGCATGAAAGTTCAATTAAACTAAGCACAATTCACATTTTTCTAACTGAATTTTGCCTCCATATTTTCCCCTCTGAGTGATTCGTATTTATTAATTTCTATGTTCTCTTTCAGTTCTTATGTCTGAAGAACATCCGGACCTTCCTCAAAGTGTGCCATGACAAGTTTGGACTGCGCAACAGTGAGCTCTTTGAACCTCTTGACCTTTTCGATGTGCGGGATTTTGGCAAGGTGAGTTATAAGGGAATATTTATGTATTTTTTTATTTTTATTTTTTTGACTGGCAGCGGAATATGAAGTCCTCAGTGCTGCAGTTTGCCAGCAGGTTTTCAAAATATCACAGCATACTCTATTACCATAATACTGTCAAACCCAGTTAAACTATTCATTAAATTTTTACCTATTTCACTACACTGCTTGTATTTTTGTTTGTTACAATACATCTGCCCTCTGCTGCTCTGGTAGAACATCACTGCTATATGCATGCAGCAATCATAACCTTATGCATATATGGGTAAATGTAGTATGATTTGTATGAGAGTAAAAAATATGTGATTATACGTCTCTTATTATGAGTCCATGACCTCAGTAAAGTAGGTGAAAATACCCAGACATATTACATTTCATATTCTGTGAATAGTGTTCAGGCACACTTTAAGATCATGGTCATTTATTACGCTATTGATTTTACATTAAAGATGAAGTTGACTTTGCCAGGTACTCTACCAGATTAAACTGAGTGGTTTCTTATCAGAATGAGAACCTATACTGTACGTGCTCTTTTCATGGAAGAAATCTTGGACAATAGCAGTGGTCTGCTTGTCCTATTAGGTTACATTTCTTTGCAGTTAAAATGTTTGCCTGATAATATTCTAAGACTCATTTAGTTTCATGTTTCAGCGAAAAATGAATGAAGAGCTGCGATTGCAGCTCATGGAGCGTAGGGTAAGACAGCCCCCTCCTTGTGAGAGTTTAAGGCATGCTATTTGCCACAGAGCTTAGCTATAAATGAGCAAGGTGAAGCACCTCAGAAAGGCTGGATGAAAGGTTTCACGCTGCTTGACTCGAGCTGTCATGCGTTAACTGATCGCCATCCCTGTGCGGCTCTCGTGAAAAGTATGGAAAACCCCAAGAAACCAACACAAATGAATTCCCTTCTGTCTGCTTGGATCCACTGAGCAGCAGTGCCAGGAAGAGACCCAGTCCTACTCATTAATATTAACGGCTACCATTGTCTTTCTTATTACTTATTATGAGCCAAGAGTGGCTCTTGTCACCCCTGTTGCATCACCAGTGAAGTTGGTGAATTCTGCCAACATAGACAGTCATGTGACTTGTCTTTTTCAAACACTTTACACTTTATTCACAAATTCCAGACACACATACTCACGAATGCCAGGAATAATGTCTCTATTTTACTTACTTACTTAAATACGGCTTTCTGAGTTCTTTCCACTTACAGACACCTGTCCAGTTTGTGATGGGGAAACAAGCTGCTGAAGTAGCCTCACTCATTTTATACAGTTTATACTGCACTCTGCTTCATGATTGGGAAACTGAAAGCCAGAAATGAACAGAACCAGCATTATTTGTTGTGCTAAATATCTGTACCCCTCTGATTGCATCCGTTTGATGCAGGTTGCTGACAGTGTCCGACACACAGCGATATCAATGGTGCGGATGCGGCACGGCTTCCACTTCATGTGGTATTGTGCAGCCCAGTTAACGCCTGCCATGTCTAGGGCCTGTTTCTCATAAACGTCACTCATTGTACATAACCTGCCATGGTGCTGCTGCATCCTAATTTCTAAATAAAGGATTTATATAAGCTATTGATTCAGTCATAACAGATTAATGTTTCTGTCAGGAAATCACTTAGCTCTGTGTTGTATGAATGGAAGCTTTGAATTTTCTATAAAAATGATTTTTCTATAAAACATGGAGAAATGCTATTATGATGTCACTTCAGCCTAATTCAGCCTTGTTGATCAGTGATACCAATCCTGATGGGCAACCCCCATCCATCACTGCCCTCCTGACTAGACAGAAATGAGAGATTCCTTTTGCATGCCCTGCTCTTCCTATCTCCTTTACTTCTCTATACATGAAACCTGTGTTAGGACTATCAATGATCACCATGACAACAAACAAGGGCTGTGTAGCTCTAAATGGGACAATTGCACCAGCGATCCCCTGAGATGGGACAGGAAATACACCTCCTTGGCTGTGGCCATTAGACCTTACTGCTACTGCTAAAAATACGGGGCAGTGTGCTGCATGTCAGTTCCTCTCTAATGAGGAACCTGTCTTGCAGTTATTTATATTCTGACCACCAACAGGCTTGGTTTGAAGCAGATGTTCATAGACTTTGCATGGGTCTCTTCTTCCCTTTCCGTATCGAGCTGAACTCAGTAGTTCATTTAGTTAATAGAAGAGGACAAAAATAAGAGAGAGGACCTTATGGTTATAAGAGGGTAACACATCCTCCTTGTGGAAAGAGGGAAAATAAGTAGAGTTATCAAGTGATGGATTTAACTGAAGATCCCAGGACACTTTCCAACTGTTCTCTTAAGCACAGTACTAATCTAAAAGGCTTAAATCGATATAATCACTAGCAAGTAAATAAATAAATCCATGAAGTTAGTAGCATGTGAAAAGGCACCCAGAATGCCTGGACTTAGGAGTGTTGCGTTTCCTTTTTAGACAGCACAGGTTCTTCAAACTCACTAGCTTCTGCATCCAAGTCCTCTTGTTGATTCTCACGTATGAGGAAGAATGTGCATGTTTTTCGATAAGCAAGAGAGACAGAATCAATTATTCATCCAAAACAGCCCATCCTGATGATAATTTTTCTTGCTATGAATAATTGAATGTTAAGCCCCTACCCCATCCCCCCCACCTGCCTTCTTCAAACACACACACTTTATCACAACCCTAATTGGTCTCGTCCTCATTTTCATGTTGCTGCTGGATTATCAGTAGCTGGTTCAGTTGCCTGGGCTGTTGCCTGGGATACGTACGTAATTATTCTGTGGAATTTGTCCTTTAGAGCAGCATGGCTGCTTGCTGACGCACTGATGTAGGATGACATGCCTGCAGACAAGGGCTTGTAATATTGGACCTGCAACTGGCTTGGTGATAGAACAACCGGGTATTTGACTTAAAGTACAAAGTAGCCCTGCCATCCTGTTCAATAAATCAGGCTTTAGTAAGATATTAAGTAATAAGTACGAATCTGCTTCTGATAAACCTGGTGACTAAATTTGTATGCATTGTTTTAAACTATAACAAAAGAGATTTGTTTTATAATTCAAAACGACCGGTGATCTGGGTAGCCATATTTAAGCTGCTGTAAGTTTTACAGCAATAGTATGATGAGTGTGGTGCCACTCTCTGCATTGGGGAATGAGAGGACCAGTAAGCAGCCTGTTCCAATAATCACGGTCTGATGATTGGCATTATAGTAAGGCACCCAACCTGAAAAAGAGCCACCATGATGCAATCTCAAGGGGGAAGGAATGGAAAATGTCTAGCTGCTTATGAAAAACCCTGACACAAAGCATATGTAATAAACCATCTGTAGTTTTAACATACCAGAAGCCGTGTTCTAATAAAGACCTTCCCCGCTTCTTTAGAGATGCTGCAAGATTGACAGCATGCTGCTATATACATGTGTGTCTGTATTTCCTCTGTCTAGTACAAAGGCTTCCTGATGGGTAGATTAAAGATGTAAGTCTATACTCCTCTGTGCTCAGCTGTTTGAGTCCTGGAGCAACGGCTGCTGAATTCTGTCCCTTTGGCGGCACCTTCGGTGACCCCTAACAAACTAATCAGTTGTTTTTGGTCCCATTAGTAATTAATTATTTATTCAATTGAGTTTTTTTATATTTATGACAGCACAAGAAGGGTAGTGCAGCGTGAACCTTGACTTAAACACTTTTCTGAAGTGATCGTGTATGAAAAGAAAAAGCATCAACTTGGATGCAACTTCATTATCTGGCTTTAAGCAGATGAAATTGCATTCTGGGCTGCCAAAGCCAACTGAGAAACTGTGGCAGAGAGGTGGAACTCATGAATAGTTAATAGTCGCAGGTACATCTTCCTCGCTGCCTGCTCCTCTGTGTTCATGAAAATTCACGGATGGTTCTGGCGAGAATGTGGTTGTTTAGTACAGGTCGGAGTTTCATCGGGTGTAACTCATTGGTGTTTACCTATACTGGGTGTAATTTGGCGTTTTAACATATAGTTCAGAAGGGCCTGCACTGCGGGTTTTTTCTGCTGTTTGGGGAGCAAAATCTCCCTTTGACCCAGAGGGCTTCCTCTGTTACTCACATCATGAGAGGGCATTCATGGGCCATGCCCCCCCCCCCCCCAAATATGCCATTGCGCCCTCCCCCAGTGCTTCCCACTAAGGACACAGTCTTCTGTTTTATTTCAGTTTCATTTCTTAACAAAGCTATTCATCCTATAACAAGCCGATCTGCCGATCTTTCCTAGGAGCATAGATGCGGATCATCAATCCAAAGCTTCATTACCCCCCAATCAACAACTTTTACCCTTGCCTAGGACTGGGCGGTATACCGAAGTTTTACAGTATATCGATGTATTTTCTAAACTAAATATACAACAATGCAATACCCTTTATACAGATATACTTCTATGGTGCGTTATAATTGGGTTTTAATAAAAAACAATAGTATTTCTTCCTGGATGTAAAAAATGCAAGAACTTGTACAAGCTCCCAGAACCCGCAGCTAACATCAACCCAATTCAGTGTCAGTAGCCCTAATAGGAGCATCTCACTGGGAAACCAATGGAGGTTCATTTAGTTTTGAAGCATTGACGGTTCACAGGTATAAAATATTGTTTTTTTGCAATTTTTCTTATATTTTATTGAAGGCTAATACTTTTAATGAGGGTCTTTTCAGTTATTAAGCACACTTTAAATTGTTGTCAGGTTTCAGTTTTTAGAGACATTTACCAAATAAGACCAAGATTTACGTTTTAGTTTTTTTGTTCATGAGCATCATTCACCTTCTGTTTTAAGAGCAGTGTTGTGGCTGCTTTATTCAACCCCTACAACACAGATACAGGCCTAGGCATAATTTAGTTTTATCTTTAATTTGAGACTTCTGTTTGCAATAATGAATGTATATGTAATAAATAGTTATAGCTGTATGCTTGCAAATGGGGTAGGAAACCCTGTATTTGTATTTAGCTTTAAATGCACTGTTTTAATGAAAGTGTTTGTGACATGTAAGATGTGACTTAAAATTAAACATTTTGTCCACTTATGTATATGTAGGAATGATGTTGACTAAATGTTTAATTTCAAGTCAAAGCCATATATATATGTATACACACACTCACATACAGGGGTTCGACAACGAAACTGAAACACTGGCCAAAAATAGCATTTGAGGTTTACTCTGTAACGGTACAAATAGTTGTGTGTCTTTCAGTTATAGCATTTTCAGTTTGGAATGCTCAGTGAAAGGAATTAATTTCTTTCTTGACATGGGTGAAACGTAAATTCACAAGTACATGTTCAGCATGGAAAACATCATGCTAATTGTGGCTTTGAGTTGGTTACAGCTGGTGCTAGAGAGCTCAGTGTCCCCCCCACATCACTTACATCAGTAGTTTGGGAACATTTTGGCTTCCCAATAAATTATGCTAACAGTACTTTGTAAGATTAAGAATGTCTGTTGGCTCTATTATAACAAACTCAGATATTTTTTCTTGAAATACATCCAGTGTGCTAACTGATTTTAGATGACATCATCCGAGTGTCTAAAATGTCCCCACAATGTGGTAAAGACCTGTTATTTTACGTTGTGCGGGCCATTTTTTCAGTCCCCACAAAGGGAAATTGCATTTCCTAAAAATCTGTGACTGCAATCAAAAAAGTATAAAAATACGAAAAGACTTGTATTTGGTTTGGACTTGTATTTGTATTACGGTTAGGGTTAGGGCTGGGTAGGAGTTAAGATTGTCATTGTTGGGATTTGGGTTTTGCCTGTGGAAAAGAATGGATGGTTCCCACAAAGATATGAATACAGGTCTGTGTGTGTGTGTGTGTGTGTGTGTGTGTGTGTGTGTAGACATACAGACATGCACATATATGGTGTCTTGCTATTCTGATGAAAAATATCAAATATCGAAATATGTTTTCTTTTCCCATATTGCTCAGCCCAATGTGCACCCCCCCACCACGAGGTTTTGGGTTGTTGTGCTAGCTTAGAGCAGGATTTGTGTCCCCTTGGATGAGCAGAGCCCTTCAGCCCCGCTGGAGAGTGTTTGTGCCACACGTCCCTGCCCAAACTACTGCCAGTGAATTAATGTGTAATCTTCCTAAATGTCACTCACTTCAGGATAATACCATCTGAATGGAAATGTGCTTCTTGCCAGCTTTGGGGAAATTGTTTGCCTGTTATCACGCTCTCTCCTTCTCCCTTGTTACTCTCTGGCTCATTGCGTACCTGTGGTGATCACAGACAGGCTACGGGTCGCTGATGGTATACGTAACATCACAGGATGTTGAGCGAGTGTTGCCGGGTGCTCTCTGTGGTGGTGAGAATAGATAATAGTGCTACGTCCGCTCTCTTCCTCATCATACATTATTAAATCCATTTCCGCTCTTATCCACTGTCAAATTGTTCTGCCTCCACGCTGTTGGGGTGCTGCACAATATTGTCCCATAAATAACCAAGTGGAGTAATGCAGGAGTAACTCTGAGAGCCTTTCTCTTGTCACACATGATTACAGAATAACATTTTTCTGGCCTCTACATCTCCGTTGAAAGAAAATGTAAAATAAGCACTGTGACGTAATTCTGCAATTGGAAAATTAATCAATAGATCCAGCTAATAAATTGAACAATTCATATATGGGCCACATCCACAAACCAGCAGAATATAACCTATTTCCTGTGTAAAGGATTTTATTTTGGTCATCTGATAGAATAATTATGTTAGGAATGAGAGATGAGGTCTTTGTTTATTGCCTGTAATTTACTTTTCGAGAACTGACAAATAAGTGTGTGCATATTTGTGTCGGTTCAAACACTGTGCTCACATGAAACAAAAGAAATATAGAAATCCTTGGGTGAAGTAATCACCCACCACTTAGTCTCTGGTGTCATGGTGCTATTGGTTTTTCTTAAAGGCAAAGTCAATTTGAAGTAGAATTTTCAAGTTACAGTAGAATCAATGCCCCACCTCAATACAACGGCCAGACTTAAGAGGGGTGGATTGAATTGAGCTATCAGAGCCTCTGTGTGTTCATTATTAGGTGTGAAAGTTGTGAAAGTAACAGACCCTCATGAGAAATGCACAGAATGTGATGTTTTGTCTTAATGCTGTGTGTTCTTGTGATTACAGGTTGGCATCAAGAAAGATTTAATTCTTATGTCAGAGCTTGCTGGCAACCGCCAGTATTAGATTCATATTTAGAAACTGTGTGGAATGCCTGCATGCATACAGAGTATTATTTTGGATTATTTCTTGAGAGGAATGAAAGCACTTGTCATTTTTAGTAAGAATCTCTGCATCTCTGAGGTCTGTGGGAAGGCGCTGAAGACAGAACATTATAAGTGAATATATTGTGTTGTGGGTGTATTTTACCAGAGTCCAGAAGTGCCTGCTTTGGCCTCAAACGCTGAAATAACAGGGGAAATCGAGAGCCCTTCAGATCATATAGCAAGATCATTGGAGCTGCAATCTTTCCGTCATTAGGCGATTTGCATCTCATTTTATGTCAACGGGGAATTTAATTAGGGAGCCATACACAGTCATCATATTGAGCACTGCACAAGCCTCAATGAAGTTGGGTAATGGCCCTAATTGAGAAGACCGCTGATGTGTTGAAAATGGGAATGTGAAGCTCATTAATCCTGCTTCTGTGTCTTAGTGGTTGTTTGGCTCAGTTCAGATAAATACACCGGTTTACTGTTATGGTGCAGTTTAGTTTCAGAGTGTCGTCTTGGAGCTACTGACAGATTTCTCTGCCACAGAACAAATTACCCAGGCTGTATTAAGGACAAGCTTGTTCCTTGTCGGCTTTTTCTCAAGAGCAGGTACTTAACAGTTCAATAATGTCCCTGCTGCAGGCCTACTTGTCTTTAATGTGCATTTCCCAGTAAGTGACCAGGCCAAAGGTTGCTTTCTAGTGCTATCAACACTGTGGAGGTGGTGGAGCCGGAGCCTGAATATTATCCTAAGGAGGACTGTGGCTTGTGGCTGGAGTTGCCGTCACGTGTGTCATTGCGGATGTGGCTGTCGGACATCACACATGTCCTTTCTCCTTTCTCTTCCACACTCCTAATAGTGAGCTCCTGTGTAAGTACACTCCTAAACACCCTTCTTAGATCATGCAAAAGTGATATGTCTCTCCCAATCCAATTACAGATATTTCTTACAGTTATGCTTGTTTGATCAAATTATTTTTTTTCCTGGGGTCAGTTGCACTGAAACAAACTTTGCGTGTGTGTGCGCGCGTATATGTGTGTGAGGCTCGAGTCTCGTCCACTTTTATTAAAGCCTGGTGTTTTCACAAGCCTGAGGCCCCCTCACTGCCCTGCCTTGAGCTCAGCATCACTACACACAGCTTGCTATACCTGGATGCCTTGGGGTCATTTCCAAGAATTCTTTCTTTTTGTCGTTATTAAATACACACATCTTTTTTTGTGGAAGCTGTGAGCAGGCACATCTTCATCGCTTCATAAAATGGTTTAACATTGTTAATGGAACATTTGTCATTTTGTAAAAGATATTTTAGAATTAATTGATTATCTCATGCATTAAAGTTATCTTGACTTCAAAACAAAGCAGTTAGTTGAAATAAAAAATATACTTGAAAAAAAGATAATATTGGAATTCTGAGCAAATAATTCACTTCCAATCAAAGACTGATTTTACAGATTTTCACGACTGTCAATGCTGATTAATCCAGATACCTTGAATTGGTGATGCCTGACACCCTCAATTTTTCTTGTTTTTTTTGTGATCCACAATATCTCTTTACAGAATACACTTTTGTTTAAGTATCAAGCCAATGATGCTGCTGGTTTGCCAGTAATGGGTATAGTCTGTGTATTCCCTCATCTAACTGTCTGTTCCCTGCTAACCATTCCCCCGCTCGGTTCTCTGTTCTTCTTGTATCTCTACAATTTCTTTGTCTTCCTCTCTCTCCCTGAAGCCCTCTGGGACGCATTGATTGGTAGGCTGGGGGTGGTTTCCACTCACTGGGAAGACAGAGCTTTTAAAAATGTATGTAAATCATTTCTATCCTTACACAGGGCACTCATAACATCCTGACATTACAGGGCACTCAACATGTTGACGTTAAGGCACCCTTTTATACAGCTCGATATTGCAGTTATATGGGACAAAAGGATATATGATAGCTAGATGGCTCAAATGCAGGGTAATAGGGGTGTTCTCTGTCCTCATTTCTCTGTGCATCTGAGTATGATTTTTTAAAGTCAGATTGTCAGTGTCTCTGCTAAACTCTGTTTCAGACGACTTGGTTTTCTTTTCAGACGCTATAAGATTTGGTTGTAGATTCATATTCTTTTTATTTCCTTATGAATCTGTCTGTCCTTTTCACCATGAAACACATTCTGAAGTTCACAAAGCAAAAATAACTTTTCTGAATATATTCAGTATGGTTCCACTCGCACACTGATTGCAATATCAGAATACAAACTGAAACTTAAAAAATCTAAGCTCAGTTTAATTAAGGCATAGCTGAATTTGCTAAGTGAAGTCCAGTATAATCTTTGTTGAGCTACTCAGGGAGCATCATTCAGCAGGTAATGAGGAGGTGGATGGCTTATCTGCAGGAAGGAGCATAGCGGCCAGCTCATTAAAAGAGATCAAACAGGTGATACCATACCGATTTTTTCGTGTACCTATGCTGGTCAAGGTGTGTGTTTGTGTGTGCGTGCGCATTTACGGGCATCCGGAATTGGGGCTGTGTCCCTGTGAATGCTGGGAAATAATGGAGTCTTTGCTTAGTCTTTTGCTTGCTGGACTTAGTTTCTTTTTTCTCTCTCCCAATGCTGCTTTCCTTTATGCATCTGCTGGTTGTTTTTTTTTTTTTTTTAAATTCCCTATGTTATATAAGCCTGTTATGTACACTTTATTTATGGCATACAGTTTTTTATAACTATGATAT
>JAABNX020000046.1:18375299-18388539 GCA_015163995.2 Mormyrus lacerda | reverse complement strand
AGGTGGTCGCTGGGGGCCTGGAGCCTGGCATAGGGCACAAGGCTGGGGTACACAGTGGAAAGGATGCCAGTCGATCATATACACACAAACTCATGGACTGAGATGCCAGTTAGTCTAGCTGCATGTTTTTAGACAGTAGCAGGAAATCAGCTTGCCTAGAGGGGAGACCCACGTGGCACGGAGAGAACATGCCTACTTCACACAAGACTGTGAGTGTCATTTAACTCCCCAAGGTAGGGGGTGTTAGGCACCAGGGCTACCTGCTGAGCCACGGTGCTGCCCTGAAGTGTATGATGTTAAAGTAACATTAAATCGTAAGTTAAGTGAACCTTTTAATTGGACAGGCAGTCACATTGCCTCCACCTTGTGTGAGACTTTTCTTGTGTGATTTCTAGCCCTTTCAAGCTAGTACATCACCTTCACTTGCTCTGCATACTGTATGGGAGCTGTCTCACCTGGCCAGTGAATGGATGTTAGAGTCATAACAATTAATCCCTGATGTATATAGCACTATATATAAAGGTTCAGATTCATGGTGTATCTGAAGTAACAAACCAGCTATTGTGAACTGGTGAATCCTTTGTTTTGCCATAGTAATATATGGCGTCGTTAATTAGAGACCATAAAATTGCTACTGTAGTATTGTCTTAGATCACTGTTTACTTTTAATGAAACCTCAAAAAGGCACTAGGGAAAGTGATAGTAATTAGTTCAAGAAAAAAAATTAGACTTCCAAAAGGCAGCTTTTATAATAATCAAAGCCGGGACTCCTGGCACACAGTGGATTTTCAGTTTCTTATTTGATCAACAGAAAGTATGGTAGGACGGAGGTGTTGGTGAATCGGTGAACCGAAAGAGGGAATGAGAAGAACATACCTAATTATGACTGTTCTTGGTGAACCTGGCTGAGTTTGTTTGTCCGTTTTCCTTTCAGGGTGACCCAGCCTTACCTAGCCCTTGCTAATTGTAATGCCAGGCCCACGTCTCTACATACGATGCATGATTGAGATCCTAATGCAGTTTTTCTCAACCCGGTCCTCAGAGCCCCCCAGGCAGTCCATGTGTTTGCTCCCTCCCAGCTCCAGTTAGGCGGGAGCAAAAATGTGCACTGTCTAGGGTCCCTGAGGACCCAGTTGAGAAACACTGTTCTAATGTATTGTGACAATTACCCAAAGCCAACCTCAACCTCTTTATTAATAGACATGATACTTTATTTAGTAACATACTTGTAAATTAAAATTAGAATTTGAATAGCTTTAATTAATGAATGTATGTGTGATATTTATGAGTAACTATGCACATTTATCAAGGGATTGTATAATGAAAAACACTAACACCATAACAAGCTGGGTTCATCTCAAAGAGAGAAATCAATGCAGTCTTGATTGTGTTCATGCACTCATTCTAAAGAGGGGTTTTGGTTGCTTGTTTCGAAACTGCTGATGGAACTGAAATAACTTAATAATTTTGATTGTAATTGTCAGAATGCTATATTGGATGTTCCTTCCTGCTATTTTCAGATTCAGATGTTTCCAAGAGTCAGAATTAACGCATGTCTTTGGTTTCAAGGCCCTTTCCGTCAGAGGACACTGCAGAAAATGAGGAGGATGTGTACAGGAGCTTGGAGGAGTTGGCTGAGTGAGTATCTGCCCTGGCAGTGAGAACCAGCGGGGAATCATCCACAGGAAGCGGGCAGTCTCGGGGGAGAGCGTTCTCTCATGCTGAGGCCTTGTCTGCTTGTTTACTTGCACATCAAATCTTTCACTGCTGGGGTTTCCATAGTTACACCTGCATGTTGGCGAAGGGTATCACTTTGTGGGCTGATGGGGGGGTTGAAATAGTGACAGGCTCTTCTTTCACCTCCTCTGATTAATTAGGTGTGGTGCCCACATGGGTGTCATTTATCTCAGTGGCTGATGAACCGGATCGCACCCCCCTCGACCCCCGCTGCCCCCATTCCAGGAAGAATAAAATGTGCGTTACAGTGATTGAAGATAGTGGCCAGCTCAGATATGATGAGAAGGAAAAGGCACGAAGGGGAGGTGCCTCTATTGAAAGCATGCCTGATTTACGGCTGTGAACATGGCAGTGTGAATGAAATTCTGAAATTGCTGCCTGTAAGTCTCATGGCAGAACAATCGCGGGGGCTGCTAAAGCCGCCTGTATCCGAGGAACACGTTGTAAGTCTTCGCTGAGGACCGGAGTGTAGCCCTGTGATGAAGGTAGCCGTGAGCTCAGTTACATCCTAGGCTTCCCTGTCGCTTGTAGCTTTCCTGGGCTTCAAACCTCATATGGACAGTCAGACAGTAACATGATGGTTACACGTGATGTGTGGAACATCCATCTGAAAAGGTGAACTTGCTTTGTTCCCATCAGAAAAGTACATGCCGTGAAATGCTTCTGGAACTTCTGTTTTAAGAATTCAGAGCATTTGCCTAGTAACACAATAATAAAATGTTAATCATAAAAGTGTGATTTACATCATGTGGCTGTAAGAATGGATCGTGAACACTGAATAGACCAGCCTTGAACAGTAGCACGTTTCGGTTTGTGGGCTGTCTGACTCTGGGTATTGCTTTGCAGAGTCTACACTGATGTATGTTATGTTTACATTCTGAAAACAACAAGTTAAGAAATTTATTTAAAAATTCAGATACTTGATTGTATTGGCAGATTTAATGCCTGGTTAGTTAGACTCCCCACAGCCAGGATTAGTGGGTGGATGATAGATGGATGTATAGAAGCCTGGCTGCGTGTTTGGGAAACGTATTCAGAAGGAGAGTATTTCAGGTTTTCTGCTTACTTGGTCTTTTTAACTAGAATTCTACTATGTTCCACCTTGCTTTCCTCACTTCCCATATTTTGTGCTGCCTTTCATTCTCCCAAGTGTTTGGCAGATGTCTGTCCATTCTTACAAATCCAGTTTTGGGATTTACCATGCTAATAAGTGTAATTGCACTGATCCCATTATGAAATCCATAACATTATGGATGTTATACAGGTTAAATTGAATGTGGCAATTCAGCCATTTGAAACCCTTTAACCTTGTGTGTGTTTTAGACGTGTAATAACCAAATGGAATATTATATGTACAGTGAATAGAAAATTGTACTTACATTTGGTGGCCATTTTATTAGGTACACATAGCTAGTACAGCATAGGACCCACTTTTTCCTCCAGAACTGCCTGGCAAGTAGATAAGATAAATCTGTGAAGCCATTCTATAAACCTATCTTGTACTTAGCTGTTATTGTCATTATTATTTTTGTAGCCATCCTGATAGCTTGAATAATTATGGCCATTCTCCTCTTTTTTTTTTTTTTTACTCCCACAGAAATGCCATTAACTAGACATTTTTGTTCATCATAGCAGTCACTTTAAACTATAGACAGTGTATTGTATGAAAATCCCAGGAAGGGGACTGTTTCTGAGATGCTGGAACCGCAGTCACACCATATTCTATAAGTAACAATTAAAATTAATGCATTTTTTAAATTTAAATAAATAACAATGAAATTGTTACAAAGAAACATTGCTGTTTTGGAAAGGACAATGTACTGTGCAAATGTTCCGAATTTCTTTGATCTTACTTGTAGCCCTGTGTCTTCTTGAATGTTTTTCATCTGCAGTGGGTTTAACCTTCTAAAATAGCATTTCTGTTCTGTGATAATTGCATTGCAGTCATCCACTTATTACTATGCATTTCTCATTCTCATTTTCCCATGAATCCTTGGAGCTCTCAGAATGTAGAGACACATGTCTTGTGGAAGGGTATTAAACTTCTGCTCATCATCCAAATGTTGGGAGAAGAAATGTTTATTTTCTCACAAAAGTTAAACGTTTAATGGTGTAACAAAACATGACCTGCATTAAAGTCATTTCTCATTTAAATGTAAATCACTACTTATCATGCGCAGTGTTTTATCCTCGATTATAAATAGCTGTTTTGAGCTGATTGTATATTGTCTTATATTATCTAATGTTTTGATGTATTGATTTGGAATAGGAATACTTGTAAACACTCAAAAACTATACGACGACTTTATTAGAAATTAGATTGTTGATCATCTGCATGAAAGGTAAATCCATTGTGAACACTGCTCCATGTTGTTCATGTGTACAACTGTCCCAGCAGCTGTATGCCTGCATCACTATAGATAATTAGTGCTGGATTATCCAGCTGTCCTTTCTCTGCTGTTTTCTCTGTCGGGAGCTTTCGTAATATTTTTACGATTGTTTTCCACTCTGCGGTGTCTGCTGTGATTTGTAGATATTACGTCCACTCTGGTTCCGTCAATAAACAGAGATTCCCTCCTCCACAAATTCTGTGGCATATTTGAGAAGATTAGATTTTTCTGGGTGGAATCGGCCCGCCAGTCGAAATATTGCAGCAATGTTCACCTTTGTTCCCAGTATCTTCTCTGCTTCCTACATTTTCGCATCCACGTGCAGAGTTATGAGCTACAAGCACTATTGTCTTTTTTGTTTTTTGTCAGCACTCATTGGGGACATAGCTGGAAGCCACATTTTAGAGTGTGATACTATATCCTGAGCATGCAATAAAATACCTGCAGGGGAAGGTTGTGTGATTGGAGTAGTATCATCGTGCACCTGTTCAGCGCTTCCAATATCCACACTTAGGCTGGTCTATCAGAATATGCTCCTCTTTAGCTTAATGCCCTAATGGGTGCTACTCAGATATCAGACGTCATGCTGTATTTACCATTATGTAGCTTTTCAATGGAAAAATTCAGATGGCCCATTGTTATTCTCTACAAAGTAAGTACCAGATGAGGTCGTCACATACATCATTTTCAAACCGTGCAAACCCAGTCAGTATACAGTAAACAAGCAAACTTCTGCACCTCAAAGGGAAATGTGACCTCAATAGGGGAGATCTCTCTTAGTTGTTGCACTCTTGTGATCATGTATGAAATCATGGAAGATTATTGCTTTACTTTTATAATAATGAATAGTAATGAAAAGTAATTTCATCCAAAGCACCTGTTATTTTGCTCGTACTAAGTACTTCTAAGGCTATTAATATAATGAGCCATAAAATAATTATGCTTTTGCATTTATAATGATGTTTGTAGCGTTTTAAGGAGCTCCACTATGTTCTGTATAAAACATATTTGCTTATGTGATTCAGTTAATCCATCCATTCAGTTTTCAATGCATGCAGAGTTCAGCGCCATGAAGAGGCTGGAGCTTATCCTAGGCAGCATGGCAGATAAGCACCCTGCGATGATGCCAGTCCATCACAGGGCACACACACAATCACTTGCTAAGGGCAATTTAGAAATGCCACTTTGCGTAACTGCATTCCTTTGGGCTACGGCAGGAGGCCAGAGAAAGCTTTCATAATGGTGGGAGAACATGCAGACTCCACCACATGCAGATCGGGGGTGAGATTTGAACCTTCAAACCCAGAGGTGTGAAGCAACAGTGTTATTTCCTGCACCAACCTGTTGCTCTTATAAATGAGTCTGGTATGAATTTCAGCTTTTAACAAAGCTACTCATACCTATTCATTGGGCTCACTACTATGGTATAGAGTTCAGGCACGCAGTCACTCCTAAAATACTCGCGAGGAGTGGTGTGCATGAAGGGAATGCGTAAGCTCGCCTGATATTGCAGTTAGTCTAGTAATTAAATGTTTTACTGCTGCAGTTGCCATGGTTTCATTTTACATCCATGTGTGGTTGTTCTGTTTGCATTGTTGTACTAATAGGATAACATTATCAGGCTGTCTGCTGTGATTTATCCAAGATGATGACTAAATTGATTGGCACCCTGTCAGCCGTCATGAAACTTTCTCTGGTGGATTTTGAGCTGATTTTTGTGGACAGTGTCACGTCTGCAGTTCTGCTCCGAAATGAGAACTATGGTGTGGAATTAATCAGCACTGTATTAGGCACGTTTATGATTAAAGACGTAAACAGGACTACCCTGCAGTGAGTCTGTCCGTCATGTTTTACAGCTAGCATTCACTGCAAAGATATATCTGATAACAAATAAAATCAATGAAAACTTTTTCTTATGACGAACAGGGAACAGAATAAAGGTTTTTTTTCATTAGATGAAATATTCACATTTAAACTGATATTATTCAATGTATATATAATTATATTAAATATAATTATATATTATTAAAATATACGAATGCATTCAAAATTTTAGATACACTTTTAAATTATTTTGGATGAATGCTTCTGCTAAATATAGTCTATACCATGAAAAGCAGATTGGTAGATGCAGAATTGTTAAATGTTGAAATCTATTTTCTAGTTGTTTCCAAGAATTCAAATTTTCAATGTTACACATACAATGAAATGAAGATGTTGCAAGTGTGGTGAGATGAGTAGTTACACAGCCATGTTACAAGTACAGTGAGATAAGTAGTTACACTGCCATGTTACAAGTACAGTGAGATAAGTAGTTACACTGCCATGTTACAAGTACGGTGTGATTAATAGTTCTGCTGCCATGTTACAATTACAGTTACATGGCCATGTTTCAAGCACGGTGTGATGAGTAGTTACACTGCCATGTTACAAGTACACTGAGATGAGTAGTTGAACTGCCATGTTGCAAGTACAATTACACAGCCATGTTACAAGTACCATGTGATGAGTAGTTACGCAGTCATGTTACAATTACAGTTACATGACCATGTTACAAGTACCGTGTGATGAGTAGTTACGCTGGCATCTTAAGTGACATAGGAGAAAAGCTGACTGCATAAGCATGCAGATGCTAAACTCCTTGTCAGAGGAGATCATTGTCATCTCTGACAGGCTCAGGTCTTCTTGGCTCAGCCCCTATCACTTCTGGTCACTCTTGGTTTTTTCCCCCAATTCTCACATTGGGGCTTCTGCATAAACATTCCCTTTCACAGTCAGATGATAACTGTGTCAGCCCCCTCCCCCATATGGAATATAGTCAGAGTGTGGCTGAGAGTGGCCTGTATTTTTTGTCCTCTGTGTGATTTGACAGGTGACCCATCCCTAGTTATGCTAAGGGCAGCCTGCCAAGACCTGGCCCACATCAATCGCAAGTTATTATCTGAAAACAGGAAATTGGTTTGACCATGGAGAATGCCCTGTTCAGTTACTTCCTCTCAGTCAACAGGAAGTGGTTTCCTGCTTAACTGTCTGTCAATTTATTGTTATGCACTGAGTAGATTATAAGACATTTAAGCACTGTTAGAGAGCATGGAATTTAGTTGTCTCCCTGAGGATTTACATATGTAGTTGAAACTGCTGTGTACGGTCAGCTGGACGCATCAGTGCATTTGACATGGGTGGGTCCAGGTGGATATCTCAGGCTTTTGGAGTGTTTTTTGCAATAACAAAAGCTGTCAGTGGTCTACAAGAAAACACACTGATGCCTTATATCAGCTGCCTCTGTGAAATCAATGGGAACAAGGCATGTCAAGCTGTCTCTCCGTCAGTGAGCGTTTTTCCAGAGCTGCGACTGATCCCCCGTGGGCGAGGAATATCATGGCTGTCACCCCTACTTAGACAAAGAGAAGGGTAACAATGCAACTTCATCAGTCTAGGGGACCTGCCGCACAGTGTGGTGGACAGGTGTCAGGCAGACATGCTGACTGGGTATCAGGGGCCTGAGAATCTCAGGCCTGATGCAGAAAACGCCAGTGTTACCCGGCTGGGTGTCAGTTTAATAAAAATGGCTGCCAAGGTAAACTAAGAGATTAATTAAGTCCGTGGTGAATTAAAATAGAGTAGAGATCCTGTCAGTCATTGAAATCAGTAATTAGTGTTTTAGTATAGCAAGACTGAAAACAAATAATGTGCAATACTAAAAACAAATACTAACAAATAAAGAATGGCTTAAGGGGAATGCGGTGGCTCTGTGGGTAACACTCCGGTGTTACGGGTGCGATTCCCTAAGGAGGCGCTGTGTGTGAGGAGTCTGCATGCCCTCCTTATGTTTTAGGCGCTGTGCGTGTGGAGTCTGCATGTCCTCCTTATGTTTAAGGCACTGTGTGTGCAGAGTCTGCATGCCGTCATTATTTTTAAAGCCTTATGTGTGCAGTTTGCTTGTCCTTCCTGTGTTTACATTCCAAGAGCATGTGGTTAGGTGAAATGTGATCCTGAAAGTGTATGCCCTACAATGGACTATTAGGGTTAACCTTATTCTTTCCCATATCTTTTTTTGCACTGAAAGTCATTTCAAATTCAAGTACCTCAAAATAACAGTATAATGATTTTGTTTTTGCAAATATGTATTCCATAGCTGTTAAATGGAAGCTATTTTCATGACTACCAAGTAATGTCATATGTCATTTAGTGTCATATGGACAAATATAGCTTTTTAGCTCTAAATGCATCCTGCATGCCACTCCATGAAGCTACATGTACCCCAGGTTCAAAGCAGTTCCTTCAGTGAATCCCATCTGTCTATTGTGAATTCTGCGACTGTTACGTGAGATATAAAGGAATTCAGAGGCAGGCTGGGAGCTCATCGACTGATAGGCTGCTTCATACTGAACACTGATTGGAACTGACAGACACTGGGACTCTGTAATGGGACCACTGACCCTTTAAAGTGGAACTCGGACTGCTTTTAATACACTACATTTCCATTTCCTCCAACGTCGTTGCATGTCATAGCAATAATGCTAACACGCCTTGATGTGTGTGTTTTCCACCAGCGAGCACGATGTTGGCGAGGATGACATCTATGACTGTGTGCCCTATGAGGAGGATGATATTTATGAGGACATCATCAAGGTGGAGGTTCGGCAGCCCATGGTAAGCTGAGCTCCTTGGCGTTTTACTGGTTTATCAGCCAACAGAGGAGCCCCTTGCCTATGGAGCTGATTGGTGCAATTACTTTTGTTTACTGTGTTTTCACACTTCCATTAATATGTCAGTGCTTGAAAGCAATTTTGCCAGGAAATAAGTTGTTTTAGTTACGCCATCCAAACTAGATGTGTCAACAAACCCAGAACTCATGGTGAAGAAGATCTTTCTATTCCTCAGTCCAACATCTTATAGATGATTAATGAGTGGGATGATGACTTTATGGTTACAGACCTATTGAGCATCTGTCTAAGCACTGGCATCAGATCTAAGGTTAAATGATACTATTAAAACACTCTGAGTCTTCATTATAATGCAGTGTAGGTGATAATGCATTCTGAACCGTTGAGAAGTGTGTGCAGTGCTTCCCAGTGAGGACAGGCTTCTCTAGGCATTGCAGTGGGCCTGCATTTCTGCACAGATGTGTGCCCTCCTCATGCATGTTGCTCTGGTTTCTCAAACGCTGCAGATAAGGTACATGCAGGTAGGCCCCATGTTCATCGTGATTACAAGTGGGTGTGATGTGCATGTGTTTAGGTAGCTCCCTGTCTGATTTGGTGTTGTATTTGCTCTTTTGCGTTCCTACTCTGAAATCTCTAACAGTCCCCTATTGAACGATTATTTTACCATTAAGTCCCCATTCGTGTGGACTGTATTTCAATGTGCACCAACATGAAGAATCCCCTTCCTGAGTTTCATGCCTGCCCTCCTTTGTCTGGATGACAGCCGTGGTTTTTGATGACAGGTTCTTGTGACAGCCTTCTTTGAGTAGTCCCCAGGCTGACGTTCTGTTTACTCTCGATTTCTTTAGTCCCGACAGACCAAAAACCTACAGAGTGCGTTGTAGCGTAAGATCTCTCAAATGTCTGGGGGCAAATGCATATATTACGTACATAATCAATTAATGTATATGGTGATTTGTGCTTGCTTTAATTTTATGCTTATTCAAATACTTTTTTTAAGATCTCCCCTCTCTCCATAAGCTCAGGACGGTCCATTTTTGACATTTCTTCAGCACAAAGGAATAAAGCTTTATATTTGCATGTTTCCGCTTTGAAACTACCCTTCTGTTTCTTAGGTGAGCATTTGCTGCGGCTCACGCCATTAAATGACACATTTGTTTTGTTTATGAAACAGAAGATGGGCATGACAGAGGAAGACAAAAGGAACTGCTGCATGATTGAAATTCAGGAGACAGAGGCGAAATACTACAAGACGCTGGAGGACATCGAGAAGGTGCGTTTGCCCCACCCTCTCAGCACCATCCTTCTCCAGCACAAAGCACAATATTGCTCTTATCGCTCTGACACTCCCCTTCCTGTCAGCAGTGGAATTTATTGCTGCCAGTTACACTGAAGGAAATGAACGTGAGAAGAATAGATCGATATGGATATAATATGGGATGGAGAAAGAGGACGGTGTGACCTGATTTATTGGGGGCAAGGTTTCCCTTTTCAGGGTTTTCAGATACAGCAGGACTGAGATGACGACAACATTATAGTGAACATGACAGTCATTTCAATGAGAAAGTGAAATCAAAGTAACTATGGCATATGCATTCAGGAAAAAATAAGGTCTGCACAAGTTTAGTGGGAGTAAGGAAGACCAAGGGACAGGTAGAATGTATTAGCAAGGATAACGCTGGTCACTTGACCTGCTAAACCCTCATAACATGGTCCCCTTGTCACCGTTAGGGTCTGAGTTCTGCTGATTTTCTTTTCTCAAAGAGGTTATTAAATAGATATGCCTTTATGGACATCTCCTAAACCTATTGAATAATCACCCAGCATCATGCCGCCATAAACACATTTAAAGCAAAACTGCACTATCCCAGGAATTCTCAGGTGCCTTAAAGAAGACTTATTTTTAATATATTTCTTAATCCAGTGTAATGTGTTAAGTAGTTTCTCACTTTGAAATGGTCATGTTTTTATTTGTTAGCTTGATGTACATGCAATTAGTTGTTCTTTTATATTATATATTGATTCTACATTACTATGTCTGAAGCTTATTTTTTCATTGCTAGTTGAACTGTCTATACAGTGCAATCTGGAACATTTTTTACGAGCCCTTTTACAAGTATTGCGAAATAAATGTGTTTTATTGTGTGAATTAAATATATAATCTCATTTTAATGCTTATTTTTTAGAGTTATATGATTCCCTTGAAGCAAGTGTTAAGCCCTCAGGATATGGGAGCAATTTTTCTTAATCTTGAGGTACGTTTGCTTTAATGTAAGTTTGTTTTAATGAAGTGGTCAGTGCTTGGTGCCTTGTCTTTTTCACTCCTTTGATGATCTCATCATGCGGTAATGTGTTACACTGTGCTTTGTCTCCTGTGCCTGGAATGTTCAGCTGTCTGTTATTCATGGAGAGTCCCAGGCTTAGACAGGCTGGTTATTGTCATGTTGTTGATCCACAGGATGTGATCAAAGTCCATTTCTCTCTGCTGAGAGCCATTGACTTGAACATGATGAGTGGAGGTAACGGTCTGGGCAAGATCTTCTTGGACTTCAAGGAGCGGTCAGTACTGCTCTGCTTCACCTTGAGAACTGACTAAGAACTCAATTATCACTGCACTTCGTCCTTGTACAGAGCATGTCTGTCAGTAGGCTGGAATATACCCAATCATGGTAGCGCAGAACCTCTATTGTCCAAGGCTAAGCTACTGCACTGAAATCATACAAATTTTAGTGCTTACAGTGACAGATTTATTTGTTTTTTTGTTCTTTCCATAACCAACAAATGAGAGCCACTGTGTTTGTTGTCGCTGTAGGAGTTCATGTTGATTTATTTTAAGTATACTGGCATAATCTCAGCGGCCAGATTGTTAGGTACACCTGCTCTTCATAGTGATGAGTCATGTGACTGAATAATTACAACAGGCAGACAGGGTCAAGAGGCACATTGCATGACTCAGAATTAGAATGGCTAACACTAACCATACAGTAAAAGAGTCTGGAAAACTCTGAGAAGACTTTTTTAAAGACCAAAGTCTGACACCCTCTCACATCTAAGGACAACAGGCTCTATTTTCCACCTGCGCAAAGCACGACAAAGTGGTTTTGCTAGTTTCGTACCAGTGGAGAAGCCCTTCTTGATCTTGTTTTCTCTAATAACCAGGACAGGACTGGAAAATTAGAGGTCAGAGAACCATTGGGCGGTAGTTATCATAACATGGTTAAATTCGAGGTCAATTTTAGTGTCCGAAGAGCAAAGTCCAAAATAAAAGTATACAATGTTAGGAAGGCTAACTTTAATGGTATGAGACTGAAACTAGAAACTGTAAACTTGAAAGAGTTAAATAGCAAAATGGTTGAAGAGGCATGGGAATTTTTTAAAAGCACATTGTTGCGAGTGCAAGAGGACTTTATACCTGTTTCCAGCATAATTAAATCTAGGAAACTTCAACCATATGGGAGGTATTTTCTGCAAAAAATAAAATGAAAATGATAAAAAGAAAATACAATCTCCACTTTGCCATTTAGTTTTCAAAGTCGACATAATATCTTATTACGTATTTTGAAAATATCTTAAAAAACTGTACAGCATGTGCAGCTGCGAACACTCCCCTATAAAGAAGCTGAAAGTAACTTAAGCCAAAATAAGTCGCTACAAATAGGAAGATAAACGAATTGGAAGTTGCCGATAAGTAACTAACTTAAGCGGTGTGTGATTTTGCCATTAGTTTGGGCGACACCATGGCCAAGAAACACGAAGACAACGGAATCGGCAAACGTACTAAGAAAGCGCAGCAGTGATCCATAGCTCCGCCCACCGCACTGATTAACATATATTTGCATGTTGTGAACTTGAAAACAAAAAGGCAAAGTAGGAAATGAAAAGTCGAACTGGAAAATGAAAAGACAAAAAGAGTTTTTAATTTTATTTTTCAATTTTTCACATCTGACATACATGAGTGGTAAATGGAAATGCAAATGGTGCTTTTTCATTTTAATTTTAATTTTTGCAGGATTTTTGCACACAGACTTTGAAAACTAAATGGAAAAGTGGAGATTGTATTTTCTTTTTATCATTTTCATTTTTTTTTTGCAGAAAATACCTCCCATACAACCAAGGTGGTTTACTAAGGAAATAAGAATAAAGTCAGGAGGAAAAGGATTCTGTTCCACAAATTGAAAATAACTAATGATTTCAAAATTAAATAATTCAATTAAATTCAATTCAGTTTTTTTTTATATAGCGCCCTTCACAACAGTGTTCTCCCAGGGCGCTTTACATGGGTGTGTTCGAACACATTGATATGCATATAAAATGAGATACATAGGACAACAGAAAGACAGAATAGAAAAGAAAGAAAAAAGAAAAAAAACAATTCACAACGGAGGAGAGGAACCAAAAACTCCCACGCAGGGAGAAAAAAAACCTCTGGGGGTCCAAGGTCAACTG
>JAABNX020000046.1:18352358-18375199 GCA_015163995.2 Mormyrus lacerda | reverse complement strand
TATCTCTAGGTGTGTGGAGTTTAAGTCAAGGGAGGTGATGCTACATTTATATAATTCCTTGGTAAGACCCCACCTAGTGCAGGTTTGGTTACTATACCTTAAGAAGGACATTGCTGCTTTTGAAAAGGTGCAATGTTGGGCTACGAGAATGATTCCTGGTCTTAGCGGAATGTCTTATGAGGAGAGGTTAGCTGAGCTGAATCTGTTTAGCCTCGAGCAAAGGAGACTAAGGAGGGACATGGTCCAGGTATGTAAGATTCTAACTGGTCTGGATGCTGTTCAGCCAAATGGCTATTTTAATATTAGTTTAAATACTAGAACTTGTGGCCATAAGTGGCAGAAGAGCTAAATGGTCTGTGGCCTGGTAAGGAATTTAAATTGTGAGAGTAGAAAAATAACAGCCCTGTTGCCTTTTATTTGAACATTTTAAAACACTTTAAAAACAGTAGGGTTTGTTTTGTTTGAACAAAGATCGCACTTTTAGTTATATTTTACTTATATTTTGCAAACTGCAGACCCAAAATAATAATACAAAACATACACATGCCTTTTTAAGTTCCCGTTCCCTTGTTTCCTGCTCTCATTCAGCAGCGAGCTTCCGTTTTCCCTGTCTTCTGCTTTCAGCACTACGCAGATGATGTGGTGATGTTCTACAATGAGGACACACCCACTGCTACCTCATCCCATGCCTGCTTCACTCGAAAGGCATGGTAGGACAGTAGTGCTCCTGTAGATGACATGCTCACGCAAGAGCACGTCCATTTCCTCGGCCAAAAAACGATCTTGTTTGCCATGCAAACGCACCATTATAATGGCAATCCGCAGTAGAACACGTGCCGCTACCTTTTAAAGGTGCCATTCTGATTGATTCATTGCATCTCACACCCAAAACAACCTTTTTCAACTTTGTGCTGGTGCGAAGTTTAGTTTTTCACCATTAAAATAGCTAAATGGTTTTGGACACGCCCATCACTTCCACTTTGTGCTTTACGCTTTGCATTAGATCAAAATAGAACCCAATATGTCACAGAGTTCATTGTCACAGACAAGGATTTTGCAAAAGCTAGGGATCTTGCAGAGTCACTGTTTGCAAGACTGCAACTAGATTCCTTTGGTGATTAGTTCCTGTCATGCTTTTGGTGGAAATTTACAGGGATAGAAAAACTGTTGAACAAGGGAGTCAAAGCAGAAGCAGCTTTCAGTCACAGCTGCTCTTGTGTGTTAAATGGTTTATGGTGATAAAACAGTGAAAAGGAGAAAATACCACAGAATGTAAACCTGACTATGGTGACATGAACAGGGAGAGAAAGATCTAAGAGAACAGTGGTTTCTGAAGCCTCCGCAGAGTCTCCTTCATGTCTGTCTGCCCTACCTGAAATCCTGTACGTCCTTCGTTGCCATTTGTTGGGTGCTGGAGAGAGCTCACCTATTGGTTACTGACAATGTCCATGTCACTATTTGGATGAGCGTCCTGGTTCAAAGACATATGATAAAAGTAAACATGGTTGATTTTATAGAAACATCAAGACAAGAAAAAGACAGCCTTAAGACAGCTATCCCGATCTTACACCAAATGATCAAAATGGCGGAAATGCTCCACAGCTCTAGAAAATCTCACGATTTTAAGCGAATATTGAATATTTGTCTGCGACAGTGAAATTGCTCGAAAGATTCTTTGGTAAAAACCAGCATAAGATGCCTGAGATCATTGATTTTAAAATGTTGTAATTGTTGGTGTCATTCACAGTGGTTCCATTATCTCAGAAACAGCCATCCTCCTGGCATTATCATGTACTACAGTATAAGGAATTTAT
Organism: Mormyrus lacerda; assembly: GCA_015163995.2. NCBI lineage: Eukaryota > Metazoa > Chordata > Actinopteri > Osteoglossiformes > Mormyridae > Mormyrus > Mormyrus lacerda. The sequence continues at coordinate 18,373,385 of JAABNX020000046.1, read as the reverse complement.
GGAGAATGAAACAATAGACGAAAAAATAATCAAAATCCAATGAACAGTAGTTTTAAGTTAAAATTACCTTGTTAATGAGAGAGGTCTTCTCTGAATGCACAGCTCATGTTCCCTTGAAGTGTAGTTTGTAGGCAAACAAAAATAAACACTTGTAGCTGCTTCTGTCCTAAAATCTAAAAGTTTTAAGTATTTTTGGTATTGTCAAAGTATAATCTTAAAATATTTTTTGGGTGAAAATTGCACCTGGTTCACCTCCTAATGAGTTTACCTGAACCATGACAAAGAGCAGGAGGAAGTAGGTCACAGACTTGGCGGAACTTCTGGGTGGCGTTATACTAATGTAGCGCAGAAAGCGGAAGGGATGCCACCTAACATTCGCATTGTGTCAGCTCTTCATGGCATGAGAAACACCCTTGATTCTATACCATTGTACTTCCTCGTTGGCTATGTCTGCACTAAAATTGTGGGGGTTTCCAAATAAAAAGATCTTCATCCACACTGGCGTTGGAAATAAAACTACTGAGTCCAATCTATACCATGTAAAAGGCAAATGCCATAGCTTATGATGCATATTAGCATACACTGGGCTTGTTCACTTTCCAACTTTATATTTTATGTATTTGTTGTGGCTGAAGCACAACGTGTCATTTGCCTATTTTTTGTCCAACCAAAATGTTTTTACAATTCTGTATTTTTTGAATTATTTATTTAAATTAAGTTTGATTTGTAATAAAGTTCAGTTCGTACTGATCTAGAAAGATTAGTTGTTGGACAGTGTTGAAAAGTTTTTCTATTACTGAGAGAAAAACATCCACAGTAGTGTGGATTAAAGGCTAAATAAGAAGAAAACTTTTGGGTTTCTAAATGAAAACGTATTGGTGTGGACGTAGCCTTAGTTACTGTTTTGCCCCATGATACCAAACTGTAAATTAAGCCACAAAAAAAATTCACATCCAAGTATGGTGCACTATACAATACAATACCTGGGCCCTTGAGCAAGGCCCTTGGCTGACCCTGCGCTGTGACCCCAAGTACGAGTACCTGTACTCATACTCACTCGTACTCGTTATCACTTATCATTTTGCATCATGTTATCTGGAAATGACCTTGGGGAGAGTTTAGCCTGCCCGGCTGTGCCGTGCATCTCAGTGGCCTTACAATGTTTTCACGTTTGATATTTTGAATCCTTTGCTAGATCAGCTGACTTGCAGATGACTCCCATTTAGTTATAGCATTATGGCTGCTACAAACTGGCAATCAGACCTTTGGTATTATTGCCTTTATAATTTTTAGTCACTGTTTTAGGGTTTATAAGTTCATCCATTTTCCAACCGCAGTACAGGGTCATGGATCTTATATGTAGTGACTAAAAATGTCCCACTTATACACCTGGGTACGATCCATCCATCTTGTAACTGATTGTCCAGTACCAAGTTTGGGGGGGGGGTGCCCCCTAGACAGGACAGGGGGTGATTCAGTTTATTTCCTTGAGAGAAGGACGGGATCGGCCCTCTGGAACTCCCAAGGTCACATATTCATGTTCTTAACTACTTTACAGCAGTGAAAATGTTTATATAGTGTCACAGTATCACTCATGGCTGTCTTTGGGTCAGTTACTGTGTGTTATATTTTTATAATGCTGCATTCCATTTACCTCAGAAGTCAGAGCTGGGAATGACATCATACCCAGGTTAACTGCATTCCAGTACAAGAAGTTAGAAAGCCGGTTCTAACCAGGTTCCTTGCTAACAGTTGTTAGCAATACCAGTTGATAACGCATTGTGCTGTATTGTGCGCATGCAAACACTGCAGCAACAGAGAGTGGTTGGACAATGCTGTGTGTAAGACTGAATTAATGAGACTCAAATGAGATGTAAGAAACAGTATCTAACTACAGCTTTCACTTCTATTCATGAATAGAAGGGAGTAAGAGGTCGGGGTTCTAGAGGTTCCTCCAACTTTCAGGGGGTGTTCCAGTTGAAATTTCTGACAAGGGACAAATTGTGACTTCCCAGTTGAAATGGAACACACCGTGAGTGTGTTTACTGGGAAACACTGTGACGGTGTCCCCTTCCTGCTGCTTATTTGCATGCACAGCCCAGAAATGGCGACTTTCAGCATTCCCTGCCTCTGATGGATATCGTGCATTTTAACTAGCTTCCTTTTTATGTCCTCCAGCAGAATTCGCATCTTCAGGTGCTCAGATTTACACATGGTGCATTTCCTGCCGGTGCTAATCATCATCGTGCACTAAGCACTCAGGCTGGCCGTCATTCGGTTAGAAACCTCCAGGCTCACTGGTGTTCAGTGGGCATAATTAGCAGCCCTTTAAGGGACACATTAGATGGGGTTAGTGTGACAGCTGTCCCCTCTCCTGCATTGTTGTCCCTGTTTGTAAAGCTCTCTGTGTGTCGGATTGAGTTGTCCCTGAATGTCCCTGTATGACAGCCATCACATGCCTGTCCCACCTTCCCCGGCTAGAAGTGTCTCACCCTGCCAAAGGCTCCTTGTGCCAATGCAGACATGTCAGCCTTTCAGGTCGTATGACATTATGTCAGCCGGGAGATGAAGGGCATGAATTCTATATAGATAACCGTAAATGTCCACCTTCGCTATTTCATACACATAAATATTCATGAATATAACCTTTTATGACACATTTATATGTCTTACAGAGAGTGCAATTAGCACGGACATAATCATGTCTTTCAGACAGTGGATAACATGCCATTTTCTATATGCTTCCTTTACTATTTCACACTAATTGACATAATATTTTCTCTGTCTATAATATGAAACAGATCCCCGTAGTACTGATACGACATCACCACTGGGAGTAGAAATTAGTGCAGTGGTGGAGTAGATCGAGTTTAATTAAACAACCTTCAGTTGTTTGTCCATGTGATCTTTGCAACAATACAATTCGCGAGAGCCGTGGGAAGCCGAATGAATTTATAAATTGCTGACATTTCTGCATCAAAATACAGTTAAACATAACAAAGGCAGTTTTGACCCTATGGCATGAACCTGTCTCGAAAACCTCAAATAGCAGTTCAGTGCAGATGGACACGGTTCTGTGAATCCACATGAAGTCATACATAATTAGTTGCTAAATTTTGATTAACTTTTCAGCTGAATAGGCTGTTCAAGCAAATTAATTGTAAAATGATTATTATTGTAATTTCAATCCATTATAAACTTTTTTGATATTCACATATTCACAATAGAGTGATATATCAGTTCTCATTTTAATATGACATTCAGTTTAAGGTCTTCAGCTCCCATTTCACATGTTGAGTTGTTGCTGACATTCATGGATATGATTTATTGAGATCTGACTGCCCATTTCAGTTTCACGTTTATTACTTCTGTCTGGGAAATGTTTCACATTTTACCTCCCGGTGATGCTATGTCACTCCCTTGCTAAATTGGCCTTCCAGATGCTCCCAGATGTCACATTATGTTTCCCTCTAGAGTCTAATGTCTGCTCTGCCCTTAAAAAGCCCTAAAGTTTTTTTTTTTTGTCAGTTGCTTTACCAGGAGTACTGTGCATGAGTCCATAAACATGCCACACTGTGGGATTAGAGGAGACTTCTCTCATTTAGCATCAGTGTACAGTAAAGGCTGCTACACCACTGAGCCTCATTCAGACTAATTGGCCTACTAATTAAATCTCTCTTGCTCTGTGCCTCGGCCCCACCCATATATTACACCCTGAGGCGTCCTGCATGGCATCACCTTAATTGATTCCGCACCTCTGTTTGCCTGTCGGCATCCTGGCATCCGCTGGTTATTGGCTCATGCATTAAATGTGTGTTAATGAGTCACACACTGTGTTTCGCTGATTTGATACAAATATCCTTTTGCAAACTAACAGGCTTAAGAGGTCAGGGGTCAGAGCATTTACAGGGATGGCTTCATTTGCTAAGCGAATACAGCAAACAGGAAATAGCTTTTTCATTGTGAATAGTGGCCTTTCTCGCCCCGCGATTCCTCTACTGTTTGGTTTGTTTGCTGTGGTTTTTCTGTGAGTCTCCTGCCAGATAAATATCCAGCCTCTTATACATACATTTCACATGAGGTGAAAATTGCAAAAATGTCTATTCCTTAATTCCAAAAGGATAAAATGACTAGTAAAATTAGCAAATAGCAGTGATTTTGGGTGTTAGTGGGTATTGAGATCTTGTTTGATGACTTGAGTCCTATATGAGGTCTGTTTTCTAAATCAGCTACCTGATATGGCCAGAAAAAAACTAATTTGAATATAATGCAATATAAATGTGGGAGATGATTTAAGAACCATAAAAAATATCAAAAATATTTTATGTCAGTGCATTCTTCAGATTTCTTAGAAGCAAATTAAATGAGGTGTTCTTTTTCTGGAATGACGTTAGATTTCAATAAGGTATATTTTGTACTTCACTTACCTTTACATGCCTTTATCCTTGAAGCGTGATGAAACTGGTCATGTAGAGTCAGAGATAAGCAGAAGCAGTTGGGTGGAATTCAGAGTGGTGTTCCTTCCTCGTGGGTGCTTGACAGAACCTTGGGGAACCCCCCTGCCCTGCTTATCTAAGTCTAATGGGACCACTTCCCAGATTTTTGTTACTGTGATTCCTGCAGCAGGAACAGCAGTACCTGCAGGTGCTGTTGTATCTAAGGATGGGGGCTTCACCTTATTTGATGAAACAGACTTTCAGTAATATCACTGCTTCAAGCACACTTTAGCGAACCGCTAACCTTGAATCGCTCTAGTAGAATCACTGCATGAAGCTTTGGATAAAGGTTATATCACTGCATGAGGCTTTGAATAAAGGCTGACTTTGTTACAGTACTGTGTTATTCGGCCGTGCTGTTCCAAACAGTCTACAGTGTGTCCACACCCTTCATCCCCAACCCTCTCTCTGCAGACTGTTGATTTACGGCCAATACTGCAGCCATGTTGAATCCGCCCAAAAGACACTGGATGACCTGATCACCACAAGGGAGGATGTCAAGATGAAATTAGAGGTATGGCAGGATCTCTTGGTAGACCACGCCAGCTCAGTTGTTGTGGTTCTGGATCAGATATTCTATGGTCTTTATTTGGGCCTCAGTTTGTGGAAATTGCTTAACTTGGATAAACAAATGATTTGGTTACAGTAGAAGGAAGGTAGGAATCATTTAGCCTCCTGACGTGACAAGACAATCCATTACTAATCACTCCGCCACCTATCTCCACTGTTATTATGCAGGTAACTTGGATTATGCAATAACTGTATGTGCAGATTGCGCTGAAATGATCTTCACTTCCTCTAAAGAAGCACCATTTCTAAAACATCACATCTTTCCTCTCTCACATCTTTATCTCACTTCAGCACTTAGATGACCCCTAAATTTTCTGGGACTTACAATAAAGGACCTTTGGAACCATTAGGACTATTATCATTCCTGTAAACACCCTGGCACTGTTCACACTGCTTATGGGTGAAACATAAGAGAAAAATAAAAGTTAAAATAAAACAGGGCCTGAGATCAGTTCTACATTTAGCATTTATTAGCGAGAGGGAAATTAAATGAACAAATTAGCGAATGCAGTAAAGTTATTCTCACCCTCCATATAATGTGTCTCCATCTTCCAAAATGGAAGCATGACTCGGATGAAAAATGACAATGTCTGAGTGATCCATAGTGATGTCACAGATTAGTCTGTGGGGCAAAGCATGTCTGATGACTCTGATGTGGAATGTCTGACCTTATTTCAGGAATGTACCATGAAGGTCCAGGAAGGAAAATTCAAACTGCAGGACCTGCTAGTGGTGCCCATGCAGAGGGTTTTGAAATATCACCTCCTCCTCAAGGTAAGGCCATGTTTCATAGAGACTCTCACTGGAAGACAGGCTTGTGTGGGGGAAAAAAATCATTAAAAATTCATTAAATATTCATCCAATTTTTCCACATTAACCAAATATGCTGTGGCAAGACTTATTTAATTTGGTGCACTTAAATAGCACTCAAATGTAACACATTTGGCCTATATGATACAGACCTTTAGTAATTATCTCCTTACTGCACAATCGAGAATCACAGATATCTAATAAGTTTAAGTGAAAGTGTGCCCCCTGCTGACCTGGAGGGGAACAAGCAGGTATCCTGATCAAAACTGATTCAGTTGTGCCCCCCAGAGACTAAGACAGTGTATTCAAATAGACCACGACTAAATCTCATTACAAGCATCAGATTTTATTGTACCCACGCCGTGTGGGTACACCTCTATGCGCCATTGCTCCTGGCCTCAGGTCGGCAAACTGCAGCAGGGGCTGAGTCTGGAAGTGCAGCTGCTTTGGGAGTGTTTGGTTCCCGCTGTGAGCCTGGCAGCTCACCGTGTGCCTCGTGTCAGCCAGTTAGAAAGCTGCCTTTTTCAGAGCAATGCTTTCTTATCAGTCAGTGTTGTGCCGGGGGTGACTGTGACATCACCTTGCAGGAGCTGGTGAGCCACTCGACGGACCAACCTGAGCAGCAGCAGCTGAAGGAGGCCCTGGAAGCTATGCAGGTGAGGAATGGCATGAAAGTCCAGCAGATCATGCTGGATAACACCGGTGTGAAGGTCCAGCAGATCATACCAGATAACACTGGCATGAAGGTCCAGCAGATCATACTAGGTATCACAGCTTCATATGACCTTGTACTTCTTCCTGCAGGATCTGGCCATGTATATCAATGAAGTGAAACGGGACAACGAAACCTTGAAAAAAATTAGTGAGTTTCAGAACTCAATTGAAAACCTGGTATGTATAGAATAAACTAATATTTTACTCCATTGTTGGCAAACTTAACACCCGTAGTCAGCTCTCTTGTGGTGTCAAGAAGAGGATTAGTTTTATCTATATAAATATTATATTATAAATATGTATAACATATTTATATAATAAATATATACTATAAAGGCACTCTTGGATAAAATATTCTCCCCTCTGTCATTAGTCCCTTGAGAAATGTCAGGATGTTTCCCTGATTCCTTTCTAATCTTCCTGCTTCTTGTTCATTTTCTTGTTAATAATGAATAATTCACACCAAATGAAGGCATGTTTTTGAACTGGCATAAAATGAAAATGAGAAGTACCATGAATTTATTTTCATGCCAACAATTTGCATGAATTTCCCTGGTGTGTTTTATGTTTATTTTGTGTCTCATGTTAAAATTGAGTTATTTCTATTGTAATTTCTGTTGAATACTCCCTTTGTCTTTAATGATGTTAATGATGACACCCGGTTAAAAGCCTCTCTTCATCATGGACTCCTGAATGTTTTATGAGTTAATGTGTATAATGTCAAATCATAACAGAAACTTCTCTACTCCCAATAGCAAGTGAAGCTCGAGGAATATGGGAGGCCGAAGATAGACGGAGAGCTGAAAGTGTGCTCCATTGTAAACCGTACCAAGCAGGACAGGTAAGCAAGCGATCCTCCCCAGCTAGCTGATACAAAAGCTGCTGGCTTGGCGAGTTTATTGGCCTTGCACTGTGCCGTGCCTTTGGAGAGCTTTGAGTGTAGCGAGTCAGTTTCAGGACACGGCTGCCTACTTGGCCAGATAACACAGCAGAAAGTCTGAAAGAAGAATATTTGGTTTTGTCATCTGAGTGTTTGTAAGTTGCACCTGTTACCCTGAGGAGATAAGGCAGGTCAAGGACTGATAATGTCAGGAGGAAAATGACAAGGGGACAAAGGGAAAGTCACAGCCTCAGCGAACAATCACACAAGGAGAAGCAAGAGAAGCTTCTGGAACTGTGCGTGAACCAAAAATGGCATCACAGCTATGCTTAATGTCAAGTGATTTTTTTGAGCATGTTGCTGTATTCATTGCAGGAAACAGAACATTGTTATCAAAAATGCTACGTCTGGTATAAGTATCTTGTGAAATGCAATGTGGAAAAAAGTGCCACTAAAATCTGGCAGAAGGTACCGGAACATCCTAGCCAGTTCTTCCTTTTCCCTGAGGCTACTTAGCTCTGTGTTGCCACCCACTCCCATCCCCCCACCCCGACCACTAACACTGGCTACTTTATTGTTTATTTATTGACACTGTTGTGTTTATTCTACTCTGCTTTGCCGCTACATTATTTATTATCATTGATTACACACTCAAGCTATAGTCCTAAGACCAGCCCCACTCATTTTCCACCGCCCTGTGTTTTTACGATTTGTGAAATCGTTGTATCCTTCCTTTTATTGTCACTTGCTGTATATGTCACACCATGTTCCTTGGGGAGCATTAGCTCTTGCCACTGTATATCTGTATATGAGCAATAAAGTCCAATTGACTTGACCTAACTTAAATTCTGGTGGAGTTAGTCCGGGAGTCTTTCGTCACGGTGGGAAACACAATGACCAGAGCAAACGGCAGCACATGCTTCACTCTGTCCCAGTGGGACTGATTTTATATTCCAGCAGACTGGAGTGTCATTGGCTTTTTTTCCACTTTGTGTCTTTAGGTACATATTTCTGTTTGACAAAGTGGTGATTGTCTGCAAACAAAGAGGATTCAACTATGAGCTAAAGGAAACCATAGAGCTGCAGTCTTACAAAATGTCCGATGACCCCATGAACAACAGGGATGTAAAGAAGGTGAAATGTTTTTCTCCTCATACTAGATGGTTTGCTTAGGTTTAACATATCATACATTGTTTAATATAGAATTGAGTTATGTACATCGATAATTTAGTTGAGTTATATTAAATAAGTATGTTTTACTAATTCAAAAAAATATACCAATATGTCTGTGTAACTGCATTTCCGGTGCTTTTCTTTACATGGTCACCAGTCAAGTGGAAAAAGGGTAGGCTATTACAAGACATCTTATCTTCAGTACAATGTACTGCTTTTTCTAATTGCGATTTCAGTTCCCTAATTTTGACACTTATGAGTTTAACCCTTTCTGTCCCTCTCCACTTTATCCTTTCAGTGGTCGTATGGCTTCTACCTGATTCACCTACAGGGAAAGCAAGGCTTCCAGTTCTTCTGCAAAACAGAGGACACGAAGAGGAAGTGGATGGAGCAGTTTGAGATGGCAATGTGAGCTCTAGGCGAGGAGAGTCGTCAATTGTTCTTTTAGACCACTGAAACTAAATCATCATGAATGTGCCCATGCTATAGGTCGAACATAAAGCCAGAGCGAGCCACGGCCAATCACCACAACTTTCAGATGCACACCTTCGAGAAGAACACCAACTGCAGGGCCTGTAAGATGTTGCTGAGGTGAGGAAGCAGGCAGCTCACCGGTTGGACTGACCATATTGTATTCCCTGTAATGAGACAAACTTGGCACTCCAACAGGATGGAAGCTGTAACACATTTACACCGACTTTCACTCTCCCCCGACAGCGTTAATGATCACAAATTTTCTGGGACACTAAGCCGGATGCAACCCCTCTGTGCCAATCACAAGCAATAAATCAAGCACAAATAACGCAGCTGGTCCAAAATGATCTGCTACAGCAATAATAGGACAATACCTAAATTATGCATTATGCCTGAGAATTTAACCATACTTCATAATTAAGGAAATGGGCAATGATATAAATAGCGGCAATAATGATATTCATGTGATTATCATGCAAAGTTTCTGCCATACATTTCGCCGAAGACAGGATCACAAAACAGCAGCACTTCCCAGGAGACTGGGGGCGGTCTAAGTTTTTTTGGGGAAACCACCTTGAATTTATAGCAATTCAATATAGCTACCATGCATGTTATGAAACCAGTTTTAATTCCACATTTAATTTAAACTGGCCTGAATAGCAGTTAATCGTACCTCCTGTTGGCCTCTTCCCAGGGGGATATTCTACCAGGGGTACTATTGTGCCAAGTGTGGCACAGGAGCTCACAAGGAGTGTCTGGAGGTCGTCTCCATCTGTAAGATAAGTAAGTGTGACTGCGGGCAGCAGCCATCGGCAGAGTGTCAGATAAGCTCGTTTAGGAAACTTTATGTTTCTTAATTAGGCATGGTTACAGCAGCTGTCAACTACTCTCTCCTCTTTGTTTTCAGGTCCTCATGATTTGGTGAGTTTGCCTCTGCTCATGTAGGGTCCAATAAACCAGCTTCTCGCAAACAGAATATTACCACATCTCCTAATAGCTCTTTCATTGTTTTACTGCAGTATTTTTAATAAATGCTTTTCTTTTTGTAAAATCGTTTCTCCTCAGGAGCCTGGACCACTGGCATCTGGTAAGTAACAATATGAGACACCTTATGTGACACATTGACTGCTTTCCATATGCAAAAATTGAGTGAGATGTAATTTCAACCCACAGCTATTCAGTCAGACTGTTACCTATGCAGTTGCAGTAGATTGATTTGCATGGCTGTCCATCTCATAACGTGCAGCCAATCAGCTGTGATGTGTGGAGAAGCTCTCTGCTGCCACAGAGTGGCCAAAAAACCAAAGGACAAGTCATTGGTGGTGCTTTTGCGTTTTAAGCTGACTTGTGAAAACGTTGAAAGAACATACCCTCGTGGCCAAAATTGTTGAAATACTTCCAACTTTTAGAGATTGCAGAACTTTATTCAACTGTTGCTTCAGTTATTTATTTAATCATCCAATGTATGATATTTCTAACATTCTTTATTTACATTATCACCAATATTCTTGCAGTGACTTTTAAAGCACGTGTGAGCCAGATTCTGCACTGCAGCTCAGTGGTTTCCTTTAGCTCACAGTTGAGTCCTCTTTCTTGCACGGGGACAAAACTGTGCATCTCCATCCTAAAGTGGATTCATTTCTTCAAGGCCCCAAGATGATGGCTGTTAGGAATTACCATGGGACCCCTGCTCCACCCGGCAAGCCTGCCCTGTCCTTTCAGACAGGGGACATTATTGAGCTGCTGAAGGGTGACCCAGACACCTCATGGTGGGAGGTTTGTAATCCATACTGCCTGTTTTTGAATCTTTAGACCCTGCAGGCATGCACCTGCTGTAAATAAATTTGTACCCGCCCTGAGTTTCTCTACTGAAAGACAGTCAACTATATCTGTTACATGTTCCTTAAAGGGGAAGCTAGTCCAGGGCCAGAAGACTGGTTTCTTTCCCAGTTCATGTGTAAAACCCTGTTTAGATCCAAAGGTAAGCTCTTCCAGAGAACAGAACACGTTACACATCTGCAGGCAGGAAGGCAGGCACTTCAGATTTCCACACACCTTCAGTGTAATAAAACAGCCAGTTTAGGCTATTTTATGCATTGTTGTTTGGTGTTTACTGCATATAATGCAGGGTTTGTGATTCCCCTGCAGCCTTTTCAGTCCATTCCCAGCAGACAGTCATCAAGGGACCCTGATTATTATGTATACCCCTGGTAAGAGTTGTGTTTGTCTGATAAATGTATTGTACTGATAGATCTTTTTAATCAGTTTAATGAAATTGTTTATTTTTGTTCCCTGACTAGTGGTTGCCTATACAGTTGGAAAGTCTCATTTACTGCGTCACTCTCAGGTTTGCAGGGAACATGGAGAGACAGCAGGCTGACAATCTGCTCAAATCCCACACCAGTGGGACCTACCTGATCCGGGAGAGGACAGCTGAGGCAGAGAGATTTGCAATTAGCATCAAGTGAGAGCAGGAAGACGCGCGGATTAGGTCCTTCCCAGACCAATGTACTATTGAATGAACACATCATTTCCATGGACACCTGGAACCCAAAGAGACTAATATTTTGAAAGAAAAGCAGATACACAGACACACATATGTACCTTTTACACTCGCTTGCTATATTAAGTATATAAAATACACACACACACACTTAAATGAAGACTTTACTTAGAAGCTGTCTCTTTCAAACAGGTTTAATGAGGAGGTCAAACATATAAAAGTTGTGGAGAAGGACAGCTGGATCCACATTACAGAAGCAAAGAAGTTCGAAAGCCTCCTGGTAAGCAAACCTTGACAGATCTATCGCTCTTCCCAAAGGCAGGAACTCGTGGGTTTTTTTTTGTATGTTTCCCATGTGTAATGGTTCGGTCACCATCCACAGGAACTCGTGGAATACTACCAGACGCATTCTTTAAAGGAGAGCTTTAAGCAGCTGGACACAACGCTGCGATACCCGTACAAGTCACGCGAGCGCTCTGCCCCCCGCCCCAGCACCCGCTCCCCAGGTGACTCTAACTCACTATGATTTCTTCACAGATAATGGAGGCCCAACTTGCTGGAATTCAGTGACATTAATGGCTCATTGTTGCCACCACTGAATCACGATTATGGGCCTGTTGGGGAAGATGCATGCAGAAACAGATTGCCAACGGTCAGCCCTGAGGCTGGGAGGTTCTCTCTGGGCCAGAGCAATCTGGCCATCTTAAGAATGCTTGCAGTCACGGGAAGGGCCTTCACAGCAGATTGGAATCTGTCTCTCGGGATATACACGGGTGTTGCTAAATGATACTCTATTTTTGCCAGCCGCTGCTAGTTCACGTCAATGTGATTATTCACCTGATTATGCAAATGAAAGCAATGACCAAAGGTCTGGTGGTTAGACCTTAGACTAATTTCTAGTTCCCACAGGACACAACTGCTAATAAATTCTGAATCAGGTTTTGCAATGGGGGTTTAGGGTTTCCTAAGGTTCTGAAGATGGGGAACGGGCCCCTCTTCTGCTGTTGACGTGCTTGGGTAAAGTCCCCTCTTCTAATGAAATTTCTTTCTCACTACTCTTTTCCATTCTTTTATCTCTATTCTTCAATAGCCTCCTGTGCTTCCTACAACTTCTCTTTCCTTAGTCCTCAAGGCCTTCACTTCTCCTCACAGACTTCTGCTCCCTTCTGGTCAGGTACTCTCTTTCCCCCTGTCTGAACATCTTGATGCCTCTTTACTGTCTTCAATCTATCTTCCTATTCCATTATGTGAGTAGCTTCCTTGATTAATACTGAGATGATGAACATTTGTCATAGTTAAAAAGTAAGAAATGTGTAGGACTCTCGACGGACATTAACAGTAACAGATTCTCCTCTGTGATGGACGTGTCTGCAGTTTTCACGCCCAGGGTAGTTGGCACAGCAGTTGCCAGGTACAACTTTGCAGCCCGCGACATGAGAGAGTTGTCCCTTAGGGAGGGTGACATCGTCAAGATCTACAGCAAAATCGGTGGTGACCAGGGTTGGTGGAAGGGCGAGGCCAATGGCAGGGTAAGCAAGTAGCATCACTCATGAGGATCTGGAAGGTCTGACTAGCTCATGCATGCTTACATTATGGAGTGAATACACATATAAACCTTCCGTGACAAAGTGGATTGTAATATAGGGCTGCAACGATATAATGTTTAATCACTGAGGAATTTGGAATGACTATGCTCATAGACAGCACTGTACCCTATTATTCTTAGGTTGGCTGGTTCCCCTCCACTTATGTGGATGAAGAAGGAGTACAGTGATTGGACAAAGCATTGATGGCATCTGCTTATGAGGGGACACCTTTTTGCTTTTGTATAAAGAAGACTTTTAAGAGGATTCCGGCAACATCCGTGCGATACTTATTTGGCAAGAAAATCTGATCCATCTTGTCATCTAAATTTCAATGCTGAAAGACCTTTTTGATAGGAAAACCTACAACAGAAAATAATTACACCTTACTGTAAAAAATACTGGAGGAAACACAGATGTCTGAATAATTTTTGACAGTTAAAAAATGACTACTATTGATGTTTAATAAGACAATGATGCCTTGACGGCCGGGAGAGGGATGGGACCAGTGTGAGTGCAGCTCTCTCTTTACCTTGCACAACTTGCCCTTCTCTCACACACAGTGCCTTGGAAGGGTGACTGGCAGTCCAAAACCACCGCGCATGTCCGTCACCTCCCACTACCGTTACATGATTGGATCGCATACCAGGATCTACCATTTAGGGAATTCAAAGAGCCATGGATGAAGGTGGCCACTCTCTTCAGTCTTTGTACACTAGGACAGCTGTGAACCTCAGCTTGACCTGGAAATGTCTGTCAAATGGGAAATAAACTGCACAGAACAGCAAGCTGACAACAAAATGCATCTTATGTAATGTTAATACTCCACCTGAGACAAAGTTAACAATTCTCTCTGAAAGAGATTATATATATATAAAAGAATAACTTATTTCAGCCTGTGCACTGTTATGAATAAAGATGTTAGTATTTTTGTACATTTAATTTTAACGATCAAGGCCAAATGTTTCTATTTGATAATGTTAAGTAAATGTTTTTTAATTCCCTTGTGTGAATATTTCAGTGTTCTGGTTTTGCCTAAGTGCAAGTCAGCATCTGGTGCTGAATTTGTTATTGATGTTGACACCTTCAATGGCGATTTAGTACCACGTGGAACCAAATCCTTAATATTAAATGTGCTTTAGAAACAGGTGTATTTCTGTACGGGAATGTGTGTCCTGATTTATCCATTTTAAATAATTGATGCTGCACATGTTCAATGTGCATTGTAATCTAATTCTTGTATTTCTGTAACGACATGATCCTCCACTGAGAACAACATATGACATCCAACTTCAAACCTTTATCTCAACATGTACTTGCATTCAGACCAAAACAACATACAGAATAACCCTTCAATTGCATTAAAAATCGCATCAAGTACTTTCATATCAGTAACATTGCCAAATGCAACTTGTAAGTTGTCCCTTTTGGGGGTAACGTGTGGCTCAGTGGGCTAAGCCTCTGGGCCTGTGGTCAACGGCCCTGGTCTTGCAGAAATAGTCTGTGTGGGCTCTTGAGCAAGGCCCTTAAGCCCCAGCTCCGTGAGCGCCACTATGGGTGGCTGCCCTTCACTGCCAAGCTTGCTCTGACCTACATATATGCCTATCATGGAGAACAAGTTGGGTAGGCAAAAAGAGAATTTCCCTACAGGGAACAAATAAAGTATCATTCATTCCATTTAGGGTGCAGCATGTGGCTCATTGAGCTAAACCTCTGTGTGTGATCAGACAGTTGCTGGTTCAGCCCTGGCCTCAGCACATTTATGGGCCATTAAGGAGGACTCTTAACCCCTTATCCCCCTGGGTGCTGTTATGGGTGGCTGCCCTTTACTGCCAAGGTGGGGTCGGTGAAGAGAGAACTTTTGAATGATGAATCATGCTATGCATATTCAAACACACATTTGCCACTTTAAATGAAGACAATCATCTTAGGAAGTGACTTCTCAACTCACTTAAAGGCAAACCAGAACAGAATGCCAGCAGAGTTGCAGAAGGGCCAAAAATACAGTCTTACTACCATTAGTCACTGCTAGTGTTCGTGGGTAGATGGTTTCATCCAAAAAAAAAATATCCCAGGGCTTGACAGACCTGGCAGCACTCCAGGCCAAAACTGTCATTGTCAAGGGTGAATTTAGGAATACTAAGTGCTGTCCAAGTGTACATGGAAGTGACCTGTCCGTGAAATGCCAAATATTCCAGCCATAAGAAAAAATGCAGCTAGCAAAGTGAAAACAACAAAAAGACACAAAATTAAACTGCCAAATGCTTCAATCTTTATTTTAAGTACAAAGGTACAACTTAAAAACGCATCAAGTCAGCTGAAATCATGACTCCATTAAGTAGAAAGGAGGAGAAAAGCACAGCATGCCTGAAATGTCTTGGGGGGGAAGAAAATGAAAATCTCACCCAAGTCCCACAATCATGTTAATTTAAGTCATTAAAGTTTCAACAAAGATTTAAAGCATTAGCACTTGGGAATTTCGTTAATCGATGCATCTATTTATTTGATGTATGTAGAAAATCCAAGTCAGATAAAGCTTCTCATTCCACAGCATGGCAATGAGATGGGGGCACCATGGTCCAGCTGCGAGAACCAGGTGGGATCAGCCCAGATTGGGGGAATGAGGGGATGGAAGGTAGGTGATGTTGGTCAGGGGAGGGTGGGCTGACTTCGAGGCTTTGTATTCATTTCTGTTTGGGCCCAGCCTCAAGGGGCTTCCCAATGTCCTTGCCTCGCAACTTCAAGCCTGAGAGCAACATGGAGTACAACGCGTTACACTTACTGACAGTTCAGGAGCAGCACATGATCAGCTGGCCTCTTAACATGCAGGCAACACCCATCACGAGGTGAAGAAAGCAGCACTATCACACGTATTCCCACTCTGACGAGCATTAGCGGATCTGTTATAGTGCAGTGCTGTATTACTGTTTGACCCAATCTTTGCAATGTCAGAACTGAAAATTCAAGGTGCGGGTGCCAAATGAAATGAGTACGGAACCGAAATGATTCAGTTGCGTGTCCCAAAAAACTCCAGTTTTACCCACTTTATAGACAGACATCTTATTTACCCAAAAGGGCAGTAGCAAGACACCAAGGTCTTAGACCGATACACAGCCAATCCACACCCATGAATAGGAAGGAGATTAAAACCAGGCACACAAATATTGACAAAAAAAAAAAAAAAAAACCTACTTACCGATGGCCCTCTCAATCTTCCCCATCACCTGGTTATTTGGAATGGCCCGTCCACTTTCATAGTCGGCGATGACCTGGGGCTTCTCGTTTATTTTCTACAGAAGCACATTTAATGCATTCAATGACAAACAGGAGAACAATACAGTCACACCCTACATTATTTTACACATACCATTTGTATTCAAAAGTGTTGCAGATCTACTTGTGAGAAATCTGTTGCAGCTGTTTGGAAGTGTCTCCACGGGCACCTCCAAAGACTCTGCACTCCACCACAACACCAGACCTGAGTAATTAACTTCTTAGCAAGCACTTCGTTTTTTTTGAAGCAGTCTAGTGAAGAAAAAGACGTCGGGTTTTGCAGCAAGGACTTGAGATCTACTGCTCTGGTGAATTTTAGAGATGCTTCTAGACCAATCCACACCTACAGACCAGAACCACTCGGGGCTGGGAGAACATTGCGCAAGTCCAATACGACGATATTGGAACATTAAACATTAGATATTGTTATTGAGGGTTTTGATTACAAATAAAACACATTCCAAAAAATCAGTTGTCCCTTTAACTATTTAAGGCTTCTTTAAACCAGTAAGTCTAAGCACAAATAGGCCTAATCGCATCTGTTAAATCATCACTGATGAATGGGGTGCCTTAAGAGACACCAGCACCCCAGGCAGTCCTTACAGTGGCCAGGTCTTTCTGCGTCAGACCCTTGTCCTGCCGACCCTGCTGAATGACTTTCCCCACTTCCAGTGTCACCCTCTCATGGTGCAGCTCTTCCGTCTCACGGTCCAGCTTGGCTGTATTCTTTGTCACCAGATGCTGCTTGTTCTGCCCTGCTGCCCCTAGTGGGCAAGATCAGACATTACAAACCCAACATAAAAAGATTTATTTACCTGACAAAGAGCAGTTATACCTCATGTTCAAATAACACACTTGGCAGAAAGCTGGAGAAACAACAAGAACATTAACAGCAATTATATAGACAATGGATCTGAGGGAAATGTGTGCATTCAGCTGACTTCGGGAACTGTCAAGCAGGGCACCAGCTGCAGGAGAATGAATTACTCTACGGAACCATGGCCCCAATTCACACATACCAGCTGGCTGTACCATGACATTGTTTCTTACTAAAGTAGTGCAGTAGACAACTAAATACAAATAAAACTGAAAATGGCTGTGTGGGAGATAACTGAAAACGTGAAATATTCCGGCATTCAAAATCTGTGTTTTAGTCAGAAGCAAATATGTTTCTATATGCAAAACAATTCCTGACCGTCATAAACTCCTGGGGCATGAATAGATCTTGTTAATTACTGACAACCACAGCTACCTTGCGGAACTTGGGGACATTTAGAAATGCGCACAGGTAGGTGTATCAAATAAGGCCAGATAACAGCATGTGCATGATAAAATTACTTGTTAAAAATAGTTTTTCATAGTTACGGCGTGTTTACTCGGAGGGTTAAAACAGCGTCATGGAGCTGTCGGCCTTATTCGGCATGGCGCAGATATTTTCGCCTATATGAAGAGGCTCATCCATCTACGGCAGTCATCAAGTCGGACGAGCCTGTCAGGTACACGCTCAGCCGGCTCACACCATCGGGTGCCAAACGGTATTCAAAATCACGTTTTATTTGTGGCATTATTTCGCAATAAAAAAGATGCTCGTCTACCCCACAAATTAATACACACAGGCAATTAAACTGGAGAAACAAAACAGGTCAAAGACAGACTATAAATGTTTTGTTTACATAAGGTCTTACATTTTTTGGAGGTTTCCAGCGCTTCCCCACGTCTCTGGGCGGCTGCGACGGCCTAGAAAGCACGGGAAAATTGTTTCTATTCTCCCCCATAAGAAAAATAAGCGGTCTTATCACACCAAAGACGGTAAAATAGTCGGGACATGGCGATACTTCGTCGTCTGGGGCCTCACAGAGAAACGCGTACAGTACCAAGCCGATAACCAACACACAGATGATTATTTACACGTTTATTTACCCATTGGCTAATAAAGGGATAAAGAACATACCTGAAACCGATATGGTGCTTATTCGTACTGGTCACTTAACATTCATACATACGCAACAAAATGGTAGCTAATGTCGGCCATATGCCACACAAACTGGGGAGCTTTGCAAAAAGAAACGTCTTGTTTCGTGTAACCACCATATATCCACCAGATCACCCATACATGTGGCAGATAATACCTTCGAAAGTTATACTACTACTATGCGAAATAACCAGCCAATCTCCTAACGGGCCACCATATTTTCCTTTGGAGACGCTACCTGTTTAGACTTTGCCTGCGCTGCGGTAGGACCCTTCTTTCTCAAAACAGTCACGGTATCCCAGTCGCTTTCCGCCATCGTTTATTTAACTTTTAGAGTACTTTAAACACAAATATAAAGCAGCAGCCTATAAACTAGACGCGTAAACCTTCCTTCTCCGCCTGGGAAATCTCCAAACGTCTGCGACAAACACGCAGCCTCCCCTTCTAATCTTTATTTAAAACGGTTATTCGTGACAGACTGTCCGCTTCCGGTAACGTCAACCGCGCAAAGCATGCGGGTATACCGAGGAAACCCGTGTGGCATGGCAATGACGCTCAGGTGTAGTCTAACGGCTGTAAGTGGGAGGGTAGTGGTTTGAAAAGAGATGAAACCTTCCTTCTAATGAGCTAAACATAATTTTACACGAAATGATCAGTGAAATTTCAATACATCTCCACTGGCAAAAACTAGAAGTGGAATGTTCCAAAACTCTACATTTCCCAAGAGGGCCACTAACCTTTGAAAAGTAAGACAGGGTGACACAGTTATATTTGTGCATTCCCTGACATCCAGACCTATTAAATTAATAAGCGAGCTGACCTGCTCCTGTTTGGAAATGTTGGAGTACACCGTCTCCAGCTGGATCCGTCTGATGAGAAGAGATTCACGAAGAGACAAGGAGTAGTTGCAAGTCACCGCTTTATTCTGTTAATCAATTGCAATTGGGAGCGACCACTGACATACATTCAGTATGTACAGAAAGAGGCTCAATTGGGTGGTGTGAGGTCCCTGCTTTTATGGCCCACTTGGGCATCACCCCCCTTCTTCTGGTATTTTCCCTATACGTGACTGCCGCTTTTTGACATCTGCTCTAAGTAGTTTGTTAGTACTCAACCTCTCCCCCAGAAATATTAGTTGGATCAGCATCTTTCATTACTTCTCCTTATTTTGAGCTAAAGATAAGTAACATTCACTCACTCCCCTTGACTCATCTCCCCAGTGTCTGGGCCAGGTCGCCCTGACCTGCTGTCGTCCCAGACAGTTCCTTGTTTTCTGTCAATTTGGAACATTTAGGTATAATTACCCAATATATTTTTATATAATCTTCATGTTCCCTTTTTCATGTGATTCTCAGATATTTTTAATTCTTTCAGAAATTTAAGTTTCTATTGTCTTTTCCATACAGATTCCTGAACATGCGTCGACATAAAACGTTTTTTTTTTTACTGTTTTAATAAAATTACTTTTATGATTTCTGAAACTCTTCAGTTCATTATAACAAATATTTTCCTTTAATATCACTACGTAATTATGGGAGTACTTCATCAAGAAAAGAAAAAGGTAGTTTAACACTGCGCAAAGTCTGATATCATACCACGGCGGTGGCCCTCCATGCATGAGCACCGGAAGAGAAAACTCAGAATGGGCAAAACCGGCATGTCGTCCATTCGTGTTCATTATATTACCTTTAGTACGGAGAACGTGTTAATATCTTTTTGTCCTTGTAGCTGCTAAGTACATTAATTATTAAAGCTATAAAGTTGCTTGCCTGCTACTGAATCTCCACTGAATACATGTTTGTGAAAATGCTTAGACTAAAATCAGCAGGTCCTATTCTACGTTGATTGACGGTGCCACTGTGTCCGTTCGTGCGCGTTGGACTTGCTGGGACCAGTGTCGTTATCGTCAATTAAAAATGAAACGAAAACGGACGCTAAATTCGTGAACTTAAATAAAAACGAAAACTTTCATCTGCAAAAAGTACCAACATCTTTTTACCTTGTTTAACTACAGTATATCCTCCATTAAAAGATGCTGGCTGCTAAGCTCCCTCCCTCCATCGCCACTTCACTGCTTATCGCTTGTGTCGCGTGTGGCGTGCTCCGCTAACTTCATTTATTAAGCATGAGGAAACGCCAAATGTATACAGATTACTAATTTATGGGCATCACAGTATGCATCTCTTTAATATTTTTGGCATACTATTAATCTGCATATCAAACTGTGGGTGGAAATAATTTGCATACAGCGCCAAATAGTGCGTACATTATCTAAATCCTGAAATGGCATACATTATGTTGTCGTTCAAATAAAATTAACTTAAATAAACTGTCAAGTTGATTTTCTGGAGAAAA
Source organism: Mormyrus lacerda (assembly GCA_015163995.2). Classification (NCBI taxonomy): domain Eukaryota; kingdom Metazoa; phylum Chordata; class Actinopteri; order Osteoglossiformes; family Mormyridae; genus Mormyrus; species Mormyrus lacerda. Next base: position 18,352,582 of record JAABNX020000046.1, on the reverse strand, counting down.
AGAGAATAATCATTTAGATGAATCTATCTAACAATTGATAAAATAGTCTTGCCCTCTGATAAATATGTGCTTAGTGACTGCAGTTACAAAGGAAATTTCACTGAAAAAGGACATAATCAGAGATGGGCATAAATACACAGAAATTTGTATTTAAAATAAAAATACAAAATACTGAGTGGAAAAATGTATTTAAATACAAATACAAAATACTGTGTAAAAATGTA
>JAABNX020000046.1:18338073-18352258 GCA_015163995.2 Mormyrus lacerda | reverse complement strand
GACAAGGACTAAATACACTAGACAGGTTAAACTAAACAAGCAACAGGTGAATACAATCGGGGAATCACACGAGGTAACGAGGTGGGCGTGGCACACACGAGAATTGTACGGAGCTGGGCGTGACACTAACAGGCAGCTAATGTTATTTTCCTCCTACACGTGTCGGTGCTTTTTTATTCTTTCATGTTTACTGAAGGCAAGTCTGAATGATGCCCCATTTTAACTTTAATCAACAAGGAATTGATCATGATGACTCCCTTACCTTAATGCAGAAAACTGAGAAAAGTCGCTGATCCAATGCTGACTCTGCTGCAGGCAGCTCACGTGCATGAGTGTTAAGGTTGGGGGAGGGGTGTGTCTGAACTAAATCAGCACCCTGATAAAGAGGTTGATTGGCACAAAGTATTTTATGTATTTTGAAAAATACAAAATACTCATCTTAAATGTATTTAAATACAAATTACATTAAATTAAATTACAAATACGTTTTTTGAATACATTTATCTAAAATACTGCCCATCCCTGGACAAAATTAATATAATTAAGTGGCACATTCCCTGTTGCATTTAAACAGGTTGCTGTAAGTCCATTGCCTAAAAAAAACCCTCACTTGACCCACTCTGGTTGAGAAATATTGACGAGTGTCACTCCTCTCATTGATGTTCAACACTCTTGAACATGCTGTCCTCATGCTGTCTCTGAATATCTCAAGCAGAACAACCTCCTGGACCCTCTCCAGTTCGGCTTAAGGCCTGGACACTTGACTGAGACTGCCCCCCTCATTGTTGTGCACACTCTCTGCAGCCTACGACACAGTAAATCACCAAATCTTCCTTACAAGCCAACTTGGTATCACAGGGACTGCTGGGACAGCTCTGCTCTGGTTTGACTCATCAGGCCGATCATTCCAGGGGCTTGAGGTGTAAAAGTCACATTACTCCCTAACTCTTCTTTCTTGACATTACCTTTCTAAGTCAGATCATCCAATCACATGGCTTCTCCTACCACGACTCCTCCTATGACATCCAGCTATGCCTGACAGCACCCATGTTTCTGCATAGATCTCTGCATGCCTCATTGCCATTGCTGCCTGGTGATGAGGGACCATCGCCTCAACAAGATTGACCTTCTTGTCTTCTCTGCCAGGCCTACCATGCAACATGACATTGCTGCTCAGCTTGGATCACCAACATTGTCTCAATCAAGGTCTGCCAGGAACCTAAGGTGCAAAGACAGATGACCGGCTGTCCTTTGTTGTGCACATAACAGTGCTGGAATGAGCTGCTAAATCACATCAGGGGATCAGATTCCCGCTCCACCATCAAGGAACACCTCAAGAACCATCTGTTACAGGAATTCCAGTACTAGCTTGATGCCTCTCTGCGTTCCCTGAATAGTCTTAATGTTGCACATCTAATCATTGAATGGTCTTATCCAGTTCTTGTTCTGTTGGAAGATGTTGATAGCTCTTGCTCCTATACAACTTGCACTTATGACTGTGTATTCATTGGAAGCTCAGTCTAGCCACACTCAACAGTATGTATTGTGCTATTTTTCTCACTTGTACTTAACTATGGGAAAAAAAAAACATCTGTTAAATAAAGTAAATGTACAAATACTTCTCTGCAGAGATTTTTAGTTAATACTAGGTAATAATCTTAGCTGCTTGGGTCACACACTGCAAAGAAAGCAGGCTTTAGGTTGCCAATGTGAGAAAGAATCTGTTACATAGAACCAAGATCCCCAATTCCAGTCCTGGAGGGTCAAAATCCAAGTTTGCAGATTTCCCTGTTCAAATACAACTAAACTCAGCTAATTAGCCGATTAAGATGTTCAGGAAAATATGCAAACTGTGTGGGACTCTGGTCCTGCCAAAACACAATCGGGAAACCCTGACACAGAATGTTACCCTTAAGTGAAATGTTTGTCATTTATATAACATGTGAAACTTTTAACCTTGTTTTATATAGACGTGAAAAGAATATACTTCTTTTAATTGCAACTATATACTCTGTCTTCAGAAATGTCTTTAAGATTGACAGCCAGTATGTGGAGCCCCTAAATTTGGTTCATATCTTAATGTCTCTGAAAAACAGCTTAGAAACTCACACAATTAACCACAAAAAAATACTCTACAAGGATGTCTGACCTTTTATTTTCCCCTTTTATGTATCAAGTGATGCATAAATACCGCAACAATTCCAGTATAGGATTTTGGCCTCCACGCAGCACAGAACTGTACATGTATGCATTGAATGCCTGAACATACACAAATAGTGTTCTGTGATTTTAATCTATTTTAAAACAGGAAACGGAAACAGCAAAAGCATTTTCAAGGCTTCAGAACATTGACACGATGTAGTGACGTGAAATCAGTCATTGAAACCCACGCTAACATTTAACCAAGAGATGCAGCCTGTTCTGCTGTGGCGCAGACTGCTCCTGTACCTCCAGGCGGGTTATAACCTCGGTTAGCACATGATGCTCGTAAAGCCGGCCTATGTCTTAATCCTATTTGGACCCTGATCAGTCACTGTTGTGCAGAATCGCCTCTTCAGCAGAAGGGAATGCAGGTTTTAACTAAATTTGTAAATGTACTAAGTTACAGTTTTAGGTGACTGACTGCCTTAATTAGCTGAGCCAGCAGTGAGCTGCAGCTCAGTTTGATGTCCCCCCCCCCCACCTGCCCGAACCCACCAAGCCCCCCAAGCTATACTAAAACAGCAATACAGAGCGAAGGCCAACCAGAAAATATGCATGTGCATATCAGAGCCTTCAAACCAAAGCAAAAATTATGTGGAGGAAATAAATGTTGCATATTTTTGTACATATATTGATATTTTAGACTCAAGCTACTAACTGTGAATATTGAAAGGGGGGGGGGTTGGGGACTTCGAGTTAACTCGACATCATCAGGAATTCTGTGTAACCTTGTCTGCCTCCCATATGCAAACACCACTGACCTCTGAAGACTCAAGATGGCCTCCCACTTCTCCAAGAAACGTATCAGAGTGCGTTTTCAGGAGAAACACGATGTGGCTAAGCAAGTAGCTGGCTCAGATCACTTCCATGCTGAATGGAAGGCTGCCCCCCACAAGCCAGTAAAAGCCGTCAAATCAGCAATCAACTTTTGGTTCACTTAAAAGGAATGCCAACATCACACACTGAATACAAGTAAAATTGGCAAAACAAGGGTAACATTTTGGTGGAGGGATACATATAATCAATGTGACAGTTCCTCCTCTTTGCATCAGCTTTGTGCACTTGCTGGAACCGAAAGTCTACAGGAATTCTAAATTTGATAGTTTTGTCTTCAAGTAAATTCATAAAATTTGTATATTTGCTATTACACTTTCTTTTACATTGACGAATGTTAACTGAGAAACAACTATCTTTTGGGAGGGACTATTTTGTCAGATATACTTATTTTTTTTTCCCCATAAATGCCTTTTTCTGTTAACACTACAGAGTCTGCCTTTCGGTTGTCGAAAAGATGGCCCTGATCTGTGCGGTGCAGAGCAGCCAGAAGCTAGCCTGAGGCGTCTGTCTCGTGTCAAGCTCCGTGGAGTGGAAGGTGCTCCTGCAGCTAGGCCATGCCCTCCTCCACCTTCACAGCCTGCGGCTTAACGGCCCCAGAGCGACCCGGCTTCACCGGGCCAGGAGGAGGCGGCTCCGGCATCTTGCCTGAGTGCATGTTGGACTCTCCCTTCCCCTCACAGGTCACGAGGTCTTGCTGGGCTTTTATCTTCCCGCCAAGAGGAAAAAAAAAAAAAAAAAACAAGGTAGAGAAAGAGAACCTTTAAGATGTTGTACACTACTGGGGAAAAGACACAGAGCTTTAAAATCTGCGGGTAATCATTTATCATTTTTAAAATGCCTTTGATAAAGACGCTGCTCAGTAAAAACAAACTAGATATTTAGCAGAATGCAGGAAATGCCACCGACCATCAGCTTGAGAAATGAAATTATTCATTGGTTAAATCTGCCTATGTTTACAGTGGGTGACCCACTTTCACATTTACAGTGAGCAGCCAAGGGGCAGCAGCGGCTACCCAGGACCAGGCTGCACAGGAGGCTGGATCATAAGGGGGGGGTTTGCTGACCTGCATGACCGGTCGCTGGATGGGGCGGGGGAAGGGGCTTGAGGGGGGGGGCCACATGTGCATCATGATGCTGCCCTGAGGCTGGGGGGCCTGAAGAGCAGAAACCAAGTTATTATGTACAGACACAATGGTGTATAAGATATATAAGATAATGAAGTATATAAGAATTTGCAGGCTGTAAGACTGAATCACTGAAAAGCTGCCTCAGGAAATACCAGCTACACCAGGGGCCAGCACACACACCGGGTCTTACCTGTAAACCATGGCTAATAAGACAAGTATCTTGACTGAAATGAATGGTATGATGTTGTATATGGCTGGGAAATGGGACGGGCGTGGATGTCAGCACAATACCTGCTGAGCGTGGTGTCTGGGCCCAGGCGGATTCCCACTCGGGCTGGCAGTCCCAGGCCTAAGAGGGAAGAGTCACCTTTAAGCACCTCAAAAGGAGCATCTGGGGTACCAGCAAACAGTATCACCCAACTGCAGTGTCAGCCTCACCGGTAAAAGCTGGCACTGGGGGCGGGGCTGCCAGGCATGCCCTGGGGGTGACTGGATGTGTCTGCAAACTGAAACCCTTTCATTTCAAGCTGAGGGGTCAGAGAGAGACGTCAGAAGAGAAAGCAAAGCAACACTTCTACTTTAAAATGCTAGCATATCGACGGACAGCAGCAGATCGGCTGGTGGGCATTTGAGAGGGGCAATCTAAAGCACTTTAAAACTATGAAAAAATACACTATACATATAAAAATGAACCGAATTAAATTTAATTCATTATTTACAAGTATCTTCGGCCCTTTTTACAATTGGTTTTAAAATGCGTCTTGGGCGATCGGATCACATATGGACAGCACTAAATACAAGTGTGAATGACCACAAAGTCAAGTAATCTGATCACAGTGCGTCTTGGTGCTTCTTTGCACTTGTATTAATCACCATCCACTTGTGATCCAGACGCCCAAGATGTATTTCACTTGGTATTAAAATACAAGTTCTGATTCAAGGATTCAATGGTTTTATTTTTCCTTAAACGTGACAAAAAACCCTTCGATCAGGTCTGATGATTCATAGACTTGTATGTATTCAGAGTATTAATTAGCTGTCATAAAAACCTAAAATAAAGCTGGGTTTGCATGGTTTTATCTGCAAGACTCCCGTGTCCTGTCATCTTTCACTGGGAAAGGTGTAGCCCTTAACGTCATAACACATAATTTCAAGAGAATACTACTCAGGGGTTAAACACCTAGAGCCTAGTACCGCTTATTTACACAGACCAGTCTGTATGAAACCAAATAATTGATAACTCGGCATTTTTTGGTATCATGAACAACTGACCTCCCTGTTTGGTGCCATCACAGGGGGTTGAGAGCCAGGGGGTAGGATGCGGCGGGGGCCCCCTACTGGCAGGCTCTGGCCCTGCTGAAGCTGAATGGATGGAGGAAGGATGAGGTGCTGCTGAGCAGACCCGAACTGCAGCTGGGAGCCCGGCATGGGCATGGTCACCTGAGCAGAACCGGGACACGGTACCCATGTCAAGACCTGCCGATACGCCTCGGCGGTCATACGATTTTACTAATGGTGTTGTAGATCAGTGTTTCCAGCCCAGTCCTTGGGGACCCTGAGACAGTCCACGTTTTTGATCCTACCGGGAGCTGGGAGGGAGCAAAAACATGGACTGTCTGGGGGTCCCCGAGGACCTGGTTGTAAAACACTACTGTAGATCATTAAGAAAAGATCAAACTCATTAAACATACAGGTATAGGTGGTGCAGCTTAAAGGCCTGCAGTTTTTTGGGCTGGGAGAGTAAAACCTGGATGAGCTGGGAGTCCATCAGCTGGGACGCGCCAATGCCAGGGGCCTGGCTCATCTGTCCATCGTAGACCAAGGCCTGGCTCCCACTCATTGGCTGGTAAGGAGAGCCTGACTGCGGCTTGACCATGTCCGAATGCTGTAAGCCTGGGAAAGCCGAGTAGGGCCCCTTCAGGGGGGCGCCTCCAGACAGCACCATGGCGCTGGGCTGGGACAGGCTGGGGTGCATGTAGACTGGGGACCTGACAGTATTCATCAAGAGAATATCAACACAGCACGTAACCGCTTAAGACCCAGCAGGTTTACAAACATGGGATATGTAAGCACTATTATTTATAGGCTTTAAAAGCCGAATTTGTTCACAATACGGAAAAAGAAAAAAAGCATGCATAATTTTTCACCGGAAAGGAGGGATTGAGCCAAATATCTCCTGGGACTGGGAGACTGGCAGGCCGCCGCGGAGACCCAGCTGGGCCTGTAGGGAGGTGTGCAGGGAGATTGGGATCTGCTGCGCGGCTGCCGCCTGGGGATGGGGACCAGCAGAGCGTGACTCACCGCCTTCGTCACCATGTCACCTTGGAAAGGTGAAGTGACCCCGTAAGGGACTACCTGCTGATAGCTCTGCTGCTGCGTCAGGCTGGGGCCCATCAAGCGAGGCTGGCTGGGGAACACGTGCCCGTCCAGGTACAGTGGCGAGAAATGGTTACCTGCAGGGAAAGGAAGACTGTCGCTCTGCACTGCCCTGGGTCATGCCTGCGGGGGAAAGAGGTCACTCATGCACCACACGCGCACTCGTCATGCCGACCTTGCATGGAGGGAGCAACTGATGCCACCGGCATTGGGGGCATGGAGACCCCGGCAAAAGAGCTGAGGCTGACCCCGCTGGCGGAGGCCATGCTGCAGGGTGGCTGAAGCGCAGAGCCCGTGGCTCCCGGCGAGCCCTGGTCGGGCAGTGACTGCGAGTTCTCCCAGGCCTTCCGGGCTGACTCCATCTGGGCCGGGGAGAAGCCAGAGAATTCCAGCACTCATCACATAGGTGCATTACTTCATCTCAGCTACCAACCACTGAAGAGAATACTAAAGATGCAAAATCAGACCCTGAAGCCAATACCAAACACGCACAATTCTTTATCCCGAAACATTTTAATGTCCCACACAGAGACAAAAATGTTCTACAGGGTTCCCCCAATTCTGGCAGAATAAATTTCCATGACTTTTCCAAAACTTTTCCAGTACAAGAAAATTTTCCAAAACCCACAAGTTTGTAAAACTAAAGTAGGTAGTTAACTATTGACTTCCGCTTGTACAAAAATGAACAAGGCTAGTTTCTAAAACTATTCCTCCCTATCCAAGAATTCCAGTCAGTACCCTGGTTCTAATAGCAGAATGAAAAATGATTGGTTCAGAGAGACAACTAATCAGATTGTAGAGGAGGTGGGTCCAAGAAACCAGAAAAGGCAAGACCAAGACATCTGATTGGTTGACCCCATCAGAGCGGCTGATCCTAGGCACCTTGAGAGTGAGGTCCACACTCGTGAAATGGGAAATGGGATTGAGCCCCATGGGTTGCTGCAGATGATCTCTGCGAAGTGTGGGGATCACCTGGGTGAGGGCCACCTGGGGACAAGAGAAGAATCGTCACATCCAGCAGGTCATTCCTTATTTAGGAAAAACCAGTATACCGAGATACAGGTGCAAAAGGCAGCCAACCAATAGCACACGTAACATTTTAGCCCTGCTCCAATACGTCTTTAATAGTTTTTGTCCTGGTTAGAGAAAGGCGAGAGACCAAGCTGGCCACACACTCACGTTTCTGGATAGTGCATCCTGCAGCTTAGCACCTGGGCCGGACCCCGGCACCGCCGCTGGGCCTGGAGGCACACTGAAGTCAGAGTCTTTGGGTGCAACACCGAAGTCGATGGGCGGCACGGGGAGACCGCTCTCCACATGGATATCCACCCCGTTGACAGGGGCAACCGGGTTCTCCGGATGTTCGACGCACTCTGGTCCCTTGCGCTGCCTCAGGGAGCGCTCGTTCCCAATGGGACCCGGCTTGTGCTCTTTGCTCTGCTCCGCTGCAAGATCTAAGTCCTTATACACATAGCAGGGGTGAGACAGGAGTCAGCACCAACCAGGATGACGTGAAGCTCTGCAGAAGAAGCCTACTAAAAACCTCACGCCGACGGGTAGGGCGAGCGGGTAGGAAAACACGTGCTCACTGTACCTGCTTCTCCACTTTCTTTAGGTGACTGTGCCCTGCAGGGCCGGGCACCTCCTCTGGCTTGAGGGAGCCATAAGGGGAGCTTCTCTGGGAGGAGTTGGCGGAGGAGCCCTGAGACTCAGCACTCAGGTCAATGCCGCTGTCCGTCTGACTGCCTTTATACACCTGAGAAGAGACGCAGCCAAAAGGGTGTCTCACTCTAAGCTGGGGTGGTGACTGAACCCTGAATGCCAGCCTTCTCCAGGGGCTCGTACAGAATCGCCTGGAGTACCATCAAGCCCTTCTCTCCACTCGACTGCGTGTTGCATGTATGTGTTAAGCCAGTCAAGTGTTCAACTGACACGCCGAGAATCTTCATTATGATCGTCACCAAGGAGGGATAGGAAGAGGGGTGTATCTTAACACTTTTGGGACATCTAGGCTCAAGATCACAAAAGCTTGGTTCTAATCCAAAAATACTACTGGGTAGTGGAGCGAGTACATCAAAAGACAAAAAAAAAACAGAAGATAAAAGCCTGGCACTATGTCATACCCGGTGAGGAGAAGGGGCAGTCCGACACCCCCTTGTGGCAAGGAGGAGTACATCATACATACCTCATTTGAGTTTGGCTCAAGCCCGCTATATGACACCTGCTTTGTCCACGTGTCTCCACTCGATGACTGGACAGACACAGCTGAAATAAAGATGTGTGAAATGTCACATCTATTCAGTTAGCATCTATTCTGATGACGGGTCAGCTTCCTGGTCAGCGAGGAAGCCACACGTACCTGTGCTGCTGGCCTCCCAGATCTCGGTGCCCAGGTTGCTGCTGGCCAGTGAATCTGCATGCCGCTCCACAGACATGGTACCCTGTTTCCTGGTAAAGCGAGGGGGCATCTTGGACGAAGTCATCCTCACCTTATTGGGTACCTGTGAAATTAAAGAGTTTTTCCTCCTATACAACTTTGTGTGCTTCATGTAAATAAACGTGGAAGAGGCACTGCAAACTGTAACCTTGCAAACATGGAACTGGAAAAAGGGACTTGCGTCCATAATGCACATCTTAAAAGCAGTCAGAATACTGTCTAAAGCCCAGTAATTGATTAAATGTGCATTTCAGTTTAATCTAAGATTATTCTAAGATCTATTCTACGTAACTATATGGCGCATGTGCAAAAACCATCAGGGCTTCAGATGACGGACGTAAACATTTGTCTGGAGACTAGATTTTGGTGCTGTACGGATGTTTACTTGCTCCCACAATTTGCAGATTAGTAGTGCACCAACTAAATTAATGAGAGGCGTACGGAGAGGCCCAAAATCTGTATAATTTTACCACATCGTTGTTTAATAAACATGCAAGACTCAAAAGTGCAAAAAGTACTGCCATACCACAGATGTCATATTTTTTACCTTATCTACAATATCTCCTCTTTCAAAAGATGTTGAGCTGTCCCTTTCTTCATTGCCACTTCAGTGCCAATAAATCACTTGATATCTCACCGTGATATACCAAACAGTAGTTTGTGACGTGCTCCGCTAACCAAATTTAATAAACATAAGGATACACCAAATTTATACAGATTACTAACTTTTAGGCATCACGATACACCCCTCATTAATATTTTAATCGTGGAGGTGAGTAAACGTCCATATAGACGCTCCACTGCAGCCAGTCTTCCAGAAGGTAATTTACAGACCCAGACAGGACAGTTTCCCTCAATAGTGGAGCCAGAAATACCAGCATGGGTAGACCAGCAGAAATGGGCCAGTCCCATAACAAATGACCAGTGGAATTACCAGGACCAAATGAACAAAGAGAGAGAACAATAAATTTGTCCATTATTAGCATAGCCCCTCTGACTGCTCTAAGCACGCACACACATACCTGTCTGACACAGCTGTTTTGATACACTGTATCTCACTGTTAGTGTTGAATTAGTGAGCCTAAGTTCCAATCTAGCACGGCCCACGATCGACTGCGCCACGCAGTAGCTTTCCCTCACCAGAGCATCCGGATCCTTCTTCCGGCGCTCCTCCTCCTGCTGGCGCCGCTGCTTCTTAGACGTGCCGTCCGAGAAGCCCTCTGGCGCTGCCACTGGCACTGTGCTGCCCTCCACTGACAGGCCAGAGCAGACACAAGAGGTGAGCTGACAGCACAGCCTTCACGAAGTGAAAAGATGAAGGAAGAGTGCCCCTCTTCCTGTCTTTACAATGCAACCTTGCACTTACACGGGCACACGTTGTGGTCATATTGCAGCGCCGGCGTGTCGATCTCCTCACGCATGACGGCCCCCGCCTTCACGTCCCTCTCTGTCTTGTTGCATGCAGATTCGCCGGGAACGCTCAGAGAAGCAACGTTGGCGGACGGTCCGCTGTACACTGAACCCAAGCTCAAATCTAAGGCACTTTCCTCGGGAGACCTGTTTCAAACAGAGGCACCAAAGTGTAATCCGGCCCGAACACTAACCTCACACAAGAGAATTCCAGATGAAACCTTCATTAGTTAAAACTCATCAGAGCAAGCAGAGCAGAGGCACATTTATATCGTGATGGTCACCTCAGAGACGTCCCGTTCTGCCACCTGTCGCTTCTGCCAGATTTTGCTGCCGTCCCCGGGATGTCAGGAGGCCGGGACATTTTGATTCCCTCCAGAACAGAATCTCCTTTACGGTTCTGCCTGTCCAACAGATGGCGCTGGCTAGAGAAGCTCCTTTTGGAAATCTCCCTCCTCTGCCTGTAGCCTGGCTCACCATGTCCTGGGTCTGAAGGCACATCCTGCTGGGAAAGACCTCCATGCTTCCCATGTCTTTCACTGAAGTCACTGCCATCAGAGACAGTTTCCCAGTCCTCCCATTGGACCTGCTGGCTCCTCCCACCAGGATGGTGAGCGGAAACAAACCCTTCCCCGCCTCTGGAGCGCCGGAGCCAGTCCTGGCTGAGGTTCTCTGCACTGTCCCTCTGGCTGACAGAGTCCCTATCCAGCTGCTGCCGGCGGAAACGAGGCGGCTTGTCCTGGCGGGGGGGGCGCCGCCTTCTTGCTGGGCGGTTATCAGGACTGTCACTGTCCAAGTGATCCTCTGCTCCACCGCCATTCTCCATGAAGGAACCTGGAGATTTATGCGTGTACCTTACAGACTCGGAGAGTTTTCTAGAGAAAGCCTCTGACCCATGATCACAGCTATTCTTGCGTGCGATATGACTATCAAACTGGCCCCCATATCCCCTCCATGTCCCAAAGCTCTGGTGCTGCCCTGAATGGGTCAACCTTGGAGGCAAAGAGCGACCAGTACCCCTGCTGGCTCTGGCCTTGTCCTGAAACTCTGCAGCAGCGGCTTGGTCATGGTGATATACCTTGTTGGACCTCCAAGAGTCTCGGCTGTCCACCCTCTTCCCGTCTCCATCCTCCATCTGCCTGCGGCCCTTGGGCAGCCCCTCACACTCTGAGCTTTCACTGAGGGTCTCGCTCAGGTTGCGTCGGCGCTGTCTCCCCCTCTGAACTCCGTCAAGCTTGGTGAGGTCCTGTGGCCCGCAAACACGACCCTCCCTCTGACTGCCACCATAGCCTCCTCCTCGACTCCCCCGGGTGCCTCCTCGAGAGCTGAACTCCCTGAACCCCCTTGCCCGGCCTCTTCCAGTTCCCCTGGTGCCACTAAAGGCCTGCTCCTCATCGATAAAGATCCAGTTGTTGCGACGGGGTGCCAGGGGGTACCTGCTCGACAGGACCTCCACAGAAGAGCCTTTACTGCGCTCCCAGACGCTCTCCTTGGGCCCCTTGTCCCCCAGGTTTACAGGCTTCTCCCCTCTCACTAGGGTTGGTTCTTCCTGAGCTGTTGCCGCAGAGTACTTGCTAGCTAAAGGGAGGGTTTGATCATTCTTCAGGTCAGCAGGTATCTCCCTCTCCTTCAGTTTGAAGGGGACTGGTTTCTCCTGTAGCTCATATCTAGGATTTTCATTTTCCTTATCCTCTATATTTAAGGCCTTCAAGACTGGTTTCTTAATAGGGCCAATTCGCTTGGCTTGGGTTCTGCTGCTGGAATCAGTGGTCCTGGAGGCAGAGTCTGGGTCCAACCAACGAGGAAGGAAACCATCTTCCTTTTCCAGAGAACAGTCACTTCTCCAGAAGTCCGACACACAGCTTTGGTCTTTACCCAAGCTATCAGACTCTTCTTTGTGAGAATCCAAACTGTCCTTATGGTTTTTGCTGTAACTCATCTCCTCTGATTCTTTCTCAGAATTTCCATACGGGGGCTGAATTTGTCCTGCTGAAGTAGTCAAGACTTCAGTGTATGACTCCTTTCTTGGGGAAGATCCTTCAGCCAAATCTGGCATTCTGTCCTGACGATAGACAGGATGAGGCATCTCCTCACCTGGGGCATCACAAAACTCCTCACCCAAATCACGCTGAGATGGTCGGTCACACCTAGATAGCCAAAAAATATATATACATCACCACCACTTACATAAAACGTCACACTAGACTTTATTTGAATTTTCAGCTTAACATTGCAACACATGAACGTGAATGTGTCAAGCCTGTGAACTTGAAATGGTTCATCAATTGTGAAGTAAGAGAAAGTCTGAAGGAAACATAATGTGCCTATAAATGTTGAATGATAACTGCCTCAAACCTGCCAATATACTTGACTAAACATTTAATGTAAAATGTGGTAAACTCAAACTAAACAAACAAAGCTAACTAAACAACCCAAACAAACAAAGCGGGGGTGGGGGGGGGGGGGGTCCACACCGTTCATCAGCACGGCTCATAACTCTGCCGTCAGGCTGCTGCTGATAAGGTGGACTGAAGCCTTCCTGACCCCAAACAGGGTAGGGCTCCACAGAGGGGGGGGTCCTCTCCTGGAGCATGCTGGGACGGCAGCCATCATCCGACACAGAGCCAGGACTGCTTAGCTGGTCACCTGGCATCATCTGCTTTAACATCCCTGTAATAAGCAGCACATTGCATCATTTTCATTTGCACAAGGAAACGCGATTCAGGATTCGGAGAAAGACACCCATACGCACCTGAGGAGGGGACGCCGGGGTAGCGATCTATTTGGGAGGGCCCTGTGGCTGCTCGGGGGTTCATGTATGGAGGCATCATCATCCAGCGGGGGTCAAAGCCCAGCATCTGAGGGGAACAGTAATAGCGCTGAGTCTGGCCAGGAAGGCCCTGCTGCTGCCAGGCCTGCATCGTGTACATCGAGCCCTGAAGAGGAAATGGGAGGCACAGTCACTGCCCAGTAAGAGCACAAGGGGAAACACCTCCACCTTTTCATAGTCCGCTCAGTAACGGAAGAGGGCTGATTGCAGCAATTAATCCAGCGGATCTGCAGAACGAAGCTGCTTTTTATGTAATCTTGGTGCTACAAACACTGGACATAGGCATCGTTAATAAAACAAGCTGTACACTGTCATCTATTTACCCAAAACACATACGCAGTGATCGACTACATTTCCATCCTACTAAGTAGTTCTTTTTAACTAATGCTCAGATTGGTTTTTGAGATATGATTGGTTTATGATATATGATGCTGTGATGATCCCCATTAATCAGAACTAATACATTAATTTCAAATGGATAATTCATTCCTGAATAAGACCACACATCTTCTACCAGTACAAGACAATGCAATTTCAAAGCTGCCGATGAACTGACCTTTGTAGAGAAGACACCAAATGAAAGGCAGAAAACACAACATGGAAACTGAAGAACCACGCTGGCTGCCTTCAGGTTTGTTAGGTAACTATGGCATGAGAACGAGTTCCACGCCACACCCTGCCGGTTTCACTAGACGAGGATATTCAGAAATGAGATGCGGTGTTTCGGAGGGAGCGCTTGTGCTTACTTGGGAACGATGCTGCATGTGGAAGCGAGGAGGCAGAGTTTCCTGATGCTTTGTGGAGTCCTGAAGAGGCGATGGTGGCTTGAAGCCCTCACCGCCAGAGCTGCGACCTGGAGTGTCAGTGTCACTGCAGCCCACGTCGTGATGCCCACCAGAGGGCACCTCCGGAAACTCAACTGCAGCACAGATCCACGGGGAGACATGACCTACTGACCAAGAACCC
>JAABNX020000046.1:18326492-18337973 GCA_015163995.2 Mormyrus lacerda | reverse complement strand
AATTATCTTCCTGCAGGCCAGTCCCAGCACCTACCCTGCCTGCTGCTCTGTGAGCGCTTTGGGCTCGGTCTGGAGGAAGCCGCCAGCTCCCCGCCTTCCCCGTCCCTCAGGGCCTCCTCGGGGCCAGCAGTCTTCTCGCTCTTGCCAAACTTCTCGTCCAGCTTCTTGAGCTTCTCAGCACAGGCGGCCAGCCGCTCCTGCCGGACCCGTCGCTCCTCCTCCTCTCGGCGCCTCCTTGCTCGCTCAACGGCCTCAGACACCCCCACAGGAGCAAATTTTCCCCTGGGGCCCTGGCGCAGCTCCTCCTTATCCTCTGGACACTCCCCGCGGAAAGGCCTGCTGACCTGTGGCCGAAAACCAGGGACGGCCGGTAAGGGAAGGCCCAAGATAGCAGACACAAAGTGGGCACAAAAGGCAGAGCAGCTCGTAGACAGGGAACCAAGTGAAGCACACAGAAAAGCACTTCATGGTTCACGCCATACACCATCAAAAATTTTTTTTTTTTCATTTAACCAAAATTTACCTGGTTGTCAGCAGGTGTCATCCAGCCATTGGCCTTTCTGGGAAGTCGTGGCTCCTGGCAGGGTGGGTAACCCTCCTCGTCTGCAGAGTCCTGGCCATACGGTCCATCTGCAGAGCTCAGGGAAGACTGTCCCTCACTGCGGAGCTCCGCCACGGCCCTGGGGGAAAACAGCAGCAGTGTACTGCGACTCGCTCGCCTGCATTATTACGATACTGAGGGAGCGTGCGATGTGGTCACCGTGGTATTCACATCATCGGATTATAGATCATACAACCGCAGGTGCTGTTAAGCATCTGCTGAGCCAGTAATGCAGCATCAGGAAGGCCCCTGAAAAAAGATGCTGAACCGGCACACACCGAACGCCAGATGCTGAAAGGTCAGACTGTGAAGAATGCGCTCACCATGGCTTACGCTTTTCACCACCATTGTAATCCTCTTCATCGTCACTGAACTTAAGCTTCTCACTATAGTCCACTTCATCATGGAGACCTGCGGTGAAGAGGAGATGCTCCCAATCTGGAATGTTACAGCCTTCAGGATGGTCCTTAATCTGATTTGGTCCATAGCATAAATCGGAGAAACCAAGCTACTCGAGACTTAAGCAGTTATAATAGGCTGAAAGGAACTTTTGAAACGGTAATGCATCAATTTACACATTTCATGCCTGCTAGTATTCACCCAGGAGTGTGTCTGTTTAGCTGCAGAACTCTCCGGATGCGAAACCGCATGGCAGTTAGCTACAGGGTCTACACACACAGCCAAAGACAAACAGGAAGTGAGCGAAACTCTGACCTGCCCAGCCATCTTCACAGCTGTTGTCCAGATCGTCCAGCTCCTTCAGATCCTCTGGGTTAATGATGGTGGGACGGGGTGTTCTGTCGGCAGGCGGCCGGGGGGGGCGCGGAGTGGGACGAACAGGAGCGTGGAAATAGCTGCCCTCCCTCCCCATCTTGCCGCTGCAGCAAAAACAGGCTGCTTAGATGCAGCAGGCACGCTGTATACAAGGAGAGCTGTCAGAAAGATTCTCATATGAGAGAAATGTGTACGAGTGACTCCGAAAATCACCGTTCATCGCAAATCTCAGGGAGTGAAGTGACCCCCTCCATGCTGAGATCATGGATATCCATGTAAACCTGTTACTGTTTGAGGGTTACGGTGCAGAGACATGTGAACTGAACACAAGTGCACAGAAGCATCACGTTCCCACAGGACACTGACTTGGAGTCGGGGGCAGGAGGCTGCTGCCTGAGCAGAGGGCGAGCCTGAGAGCGGATGGGGGCGGGGCCTCGTTCCAAGGACGGTGGAGAATCACATGACTCCTTCAGGCACATCTGGAACCAAATGGGTGAGAAGAACATTGCCATTGCATACTGGATTTTGAAACATCAGCAGAAGCTGCATATTCAAAGCTCAATACAGCGCTGGTCCTGATCAATCAGACGTGATCATGTCCCACCATCTGTACTCACAAAGGCAGGCAGCATGTCGGGGTAGACTGTCGCCGAACGGTGCAGCTGGGCAGAGGCCGTGGTCCGGCGTGGGCTGGGCTCCCTGTCTCCCAACGAGGCTGCGGGGGCCAAGCTGGATGGAGGAGAGGGGTGCAAGGCGGCAGGGGTTCCTGAAGCGGAGGATGGAGGAGGGGGCGCTGCGGAGGTGTCAGCCGGCCCACTGCTGCTTTTGCCCTCGGGCTCAGCAGGGGCAGCAGATGGAGGGGGCAGTGGGTGCAGGCTCTTCCCACCACCTCCCCGCCAGCTCGTCACGTCTGAGAAGCACAGGCGCGGTTAATATGCAGACAGGTTTACCATTCAGAAGGCACCCCTCCCCCAACCCACCACCCACACACACACACACACACCCCCACCCACACACCATGGGGAGCATTCTGAATGTCACCACCATTATATTTACCGTCAGTGTGTTTAAAACCTCTTTTCACACAAAAGCAAGACTGATATTTAGCATCCATCCAAAAAACATCCCATTAATCCATTCCCAGTCATATCTAGTTTAATAACGGCATATAAGCATGTGTCTGAGTTTGCTGTGACAGACAGGTATCCAGTACAGGGCCCTATGCTGTCGGAGATAGACTCCACCACCTCTACCCAACCCTATGGTGCATAAATTGGAGGATGGATGGATGGATGGATGGATGGATAGATGATTCAGGCTAATGGCATATAGTTGCAGATTCACATGTGGCCCTTAAACATCACTATTATTAGTAAGTGTGTCACTGCGGATGCATTGAGCCCAGCATATAGGTTTTGCCACATCCAAAGAAACATCAGTCATAACTTTTGATGTGTGATCTCACATACATGTACATAATTATACATTCTCTTTGCATGTGATATATCAGAGTTGCACCGACCATAACGATTAATTTTTTTTTTTTTTTTTAAACATACTTGGCTAATAAAGATCTTTCTGATTCTGAAGTAAACAGGGTATCTGAAGTCAGACAAGCACAGTGGGAGTCTTATAATGACAACGATTCCCTTGAGGCAGTATAGATATCAAGTGCCATGTAGAACCTTACCCCCATGCACACTTACTCTGGGGGCGGAGGCTTGGTCCGGGCCCATACGACAGATCGAAGACGCTTCTTTCCTTGTCGGCCTTGTCCTGCTCGCCGGCTGTCTTCAGCGCTGGAAATTCCTCGTGACAGAAGGGCTGCAGTCTGTTTGAGACCCTTAAACCTGGGTTAAGAAACAGATAAACAGATGAATGCAATACAGCGAGCAGGCTGACACGCAACCGTAACATTACACTAATCGTTCTGAAATAGCACAACAAAAGCATTAGCTTCCTATGCTGCGTGAACCCTGAAGGGAAATCAACTCACCATCTCGTTCTACTGCCTTTCCATTCAGCTGTGCCCATTGCTTTGGTCCAATGGCAACTGTGCTCTGAAAGAAAGACTCACATCTAAGGAGGCATCATGGACTCGGAACACACCTCACCACTTTTCATTCAAGATCTCATTAGAACAACAGGATAAACTTATCCCACTTCACATGAGCTGCTGACGGTAGACGGCGTCTCACTACAGGCCGGGTCATGCTTCACATGCGGACTGAGCATTTGCGTATACGCACAGGTAACCGACACGGAACTGTTCATACTACGTAAAATTGTAGCATTGTCAGTTACGGAGCATCACAATAAGGAAAACAGAGTCGCATATTTTCTTTTTATTCAGAAAAAGCTGTGGAATTTGGCGAGCTTGCTGGTGCCAGTGATTCCACGTCTAACATTTCTCTGTGGCTGACTTCCGCCCAAAGATCTTCCTTGATGATTCCCACCCCCAGAGCACAGATTAGGAAATTTAGCCAGTTAACACTAATAAGCAAGGACACTAACAGGCACTCATTTATTTTATTAGAAGGTCTAATAAAATCAGCTTACTTAGGTAATTCCCAATGAAAAGAAAAACAGCTGAGGCAGGTAAACAGAGCAGGCATTTAATTAGGTGGGGTGGGGGTGGGGGGGTAACAAGGCATCCCTCTCCAGGCTCTCATACCGCTTTCGCACACACTGAAACCTGCTTATATATGGCTATTCTACCATTATGGCATCATGTGGAAATGGGAGCAAAATGATAAAATCCCGCTAATCTATCCCCTGGTGACCTAGGAACATTAGCGGTAACCTTCTGACACGGCTCCAGCGTGAATATGAATGAAACCATAACAGATGACCCTGCTCGAGAAGGGCGGGGGTACTTCTCCCCCCTTATTCACTACATTAATATCGGTTGGGAGTACACAACACGTGCTTACTGTTATGGAAGACAGCATAGGTATTAAAATTTATCCTGTGTTGTTTTTATGTCATACATCACACACCCCACAACAAACTCGCTAATTTCAACTCAGTCATACGCAGTGCAGGTATGAATGCATGCAGTGCAGTTAGGCTATTGATTATATTCATTCAATATTCATTATTGAGCAAAGCACTGGAACAGGCAATCTGCCAAAGACTTCATTTAGCAACCACTCAAAAAATGAAACAGTTAGAACTGTCATTGAAAAGTAATTAACTATATGAATTCATACAGGCTAAGTGTCAGTTTAGAGAACATGACATCACTAAATAATAAACACGCAATGCCCCCACAGCAAACCTCTTGATCCACAGGAAACACTGTGTCACAGATTAGTGTAATGACTTCTTTATTCTGTAGAAAATGGAAGATCAATCTACAGGAATGATTTAATAATGAATTCTCAACGTTTTGCAGGCCCGTAAATTAAATAAAAAACAAACAATTAGGTTATTGTTAAAATAATAATAATAATAATTCCAAAACAGAGGCATGCACAATGGGTAAGGCCCAGAATTCTTGGTTGGTTTGGAGACAGGATCATGTATGTACACAAGCAGAGACGTATTAAGCGACGTTTACACAGCCTGCTGTAACTCCCGCATCCAAGAAGGGACTAAAATACCCAGGAGACAGGATACCCACCTGCAGGCTGCTCGCCACTGGGGGCGTCTCTAAACTGGAGACAGACTTCTGCAAAGCCGGCTGTGGCTGCGACTCCAGCGGGAGAGCTGCTGACACAGCAGAACTGAGCAACCATGAGAGACAGAGGATTAGACAGAACATGGGCAAGACGTGCAGCTATAATACTGAGACAGAGGGATTTTGCAAAGGCCCCGTACTGGGGGGAGTGACAGAGCGAGAGCTTGAAGGACACGTCTCAAACTACCTATGTACTAAACTTTTGTTTATTGTGTTGTTCTTTGTCCACTGGGCTCAGGTCTGACTGAGGGCATCCACATAACTGTACACACACACACACACACACACACACACACACACAGCTATAGGCACTCTGTCCATCTGCACATCACACACTCCAGCAAGCCTCTAATGCCGTCTCCCACCACATTCCTCACATTCCTCGCATGGATTTGCTGACCTCTGATGACACGTAAGCGCATGCACGCTCACAGACACGCACCTCTTTTGGTCTGGTAGATCCTGCTTGTTCGCCCATCCCGTTCCGTCTTTGGGCACAAGAATCACGTTAGGGTCCTTTCCTTTATTTTCGGACTTCAGGCTCGGCAGGTGAGCGGGGGGGGGCATACGCCGGGCAGTGGCCACTTTACCAAGACTTTGCAAGCCATGTCGAGGAACAACTAGGGGCAGAGTGTGAGAAGGTTAAAAAAAAAAATAAAAGAAGAGAAAAAGTGACGAGACCCAAAATCAGATTTTCCTGCCAATTGTGCAGTGATGGACATTACTTCAGAAAGTCTGAGAATCACCTCACTCACCTGTACTTCTCTGTGTATCTATTGACTTCCCCTTGTATTTGTCAAACAGGCTGAGAGAGGAATACTTGCTTTTCCCATCCTTGGACTTGATTATTTGCCCCAAACGATCGGACATTGCGATGTAATGTCATTGAGTATGGGAATTTTTCTTTGCGCCTCTCCCTTTGTCCTTCTGTTTCTGTAGAGGACAGAAGGCCTCGGATGACATCCCACACTGCATATTCAGACAAAACGGGAACTTACCGAAACCTTCGGCTTTCAGGGATCCACATACAACCTCACCTAAAAATACGTGATACTATGCCTTTGAGGCAACTCCTTGCTATTCCCCAAGACTCTCACACTCAGAAGCACAACCACAGCAATCAGCTTGAACACTTCCTGAGATTAACAAAGGAGTGGAGCAGCTTTGATTAGCTTCATATCTAAAGGGAGTACCACTGACTGCTGACTATATAAGATTAGGGCAGAATACACAAAAGGCAAATGCCTTTAATTCCATGGCATAGCTTGGACAGGCTTTCTGCTGCTAACGTCTACTTTTTTCCTACAGTAAACGGCTGCACAGATCTCACAGGTGAATTACGGGCGGTTCCAGTTTTGAGACGGCGACTTAAAATCACAGTGTAGCAAAGACAGTCGAGCAAAGGCTGAGCACTCAGCAGTGTTGTGCTTCAAAAGCCACTTGTCACTGTTCAAGAAGGAGCCTCCTGAAGTAAAACATGACAAACACATGCAGGAAGTTATGCTGTGTTTCCTGTGCAAGTAAACAAATGCTTTTTGGCACCTTAGTTGTTCTGTAGTACATGGTTAATAACAGCACTGGAAAATCATAGGGCTCCCACCATTCTGCAAAGTTGTCAAAGACATATTTAAATAGTTATACAATAGTATAGCAAGTAACCAGACTTGCTATTTCGACTGAAAACTAGGCACTGGGTACATATTTCCCAAAAAAAATAAAAAAATAAATAATAATAAAAAAAAAAAAAAAATCACACAATTGAAAATTCAAAGCTAAAAAAGATAATTACACCTGAGAGAGTGCAAGACCATGAACAAAATAACGGTCCCACAATATCATCTGATGCAGGTTTACACTTCAACCTCTCTACCACGAATAAGAAAAGCATTCAAAACAGACTGATCGCTTTTAAAATTTAAAAATAATGAGAAAGCAAGTAATGCTCAGTCATGCCCTGGACTAAATTGCACCATTTGGATGAAACAGTGCAGACTAGGGTGAAGCACGTGGGTAGGTCCATGACTTACTGATCTACAGACACATTACATTCATGAGCAGGTGATTTGAAATATCCGCTAATCACATTTAAGCCGTGTATACAAACAATGCAAGAAGAGAAAAGATTTGATGTTAAACAAACAATTAAGGCAGGATAGAAGGGGTAGTGTGTAGCTCAGTGAGACAGAAATCTGGGCCACTGTCCAGAAAGTTGTGGGTTCAGGTCCCATGGCTGACAAAGTGAACATCTTGCAGATTATTGAGGCCATTAACTCTAATTACTGACCCTGCTCTCAGGACAAAAAGCATCTGCTAAATAAGTGAATGTAATATCTTTTCAACTATAGAAATGTGTAAGCTGCAAGACAAAGGCAAGGGGTCAAAACATAGAGGGACACTTAATGACAAGGTGAAGGGATTTTTATAGATGCCCCAGGACACATTCAGTTTATACAACAGGGGGATTCATTTCCTGGAGGAAATGGACAGGAAATACTGCTCTTCATTCTAAAGTGCATACCTAAAGTAAATGCCTTAGTATAAGTATGAATGGAAGTAATTAAAACAAACACCACATATGAGCACGTTCAAGTCAATAAAGCAGATAAATCACTTCATCGAACAAGCACTTAGCCAACCCTGTGGGGCTGCTTGCTTACATCTATCCAAAGAGTACACTGCACTGGAACTAGAGAAAAGACATTAACAGCGGATGATCGCTTAATCTCTTCGACCTTTTAACAATCTCCACAGAAATCTCCTGGCCCCAGTACCCCCCCCCCCTCCGCCACTGCTGCGGACAGCCAAGCTCACGGAGGAGCTGTGACCTGCTCACAAATGTCCTTTAACGGAATGATGAGTTAGCTGCCTTTCAATGCAGAGTCAGACAGCCGCGATGCTGAGCTAAACCCTTAACCGGTTCTCTGCTTTGTATTAGTTACTAACGGAGCAGCCCGTTCATGGCGTCGCGCAACGCTACGGGGTTAGCTGGCTAGCCTAGCATTGCGGGGTTACATCACCCAGATAGACACCCGCCATGCATTCAGCGGACGTGCAGCACTTGGGAGTCCAAACAGACCGACATTAGAAAGCGGCATATACGGGGGGAGAGGGGTGCCGTGCG
This sequence comes from Mormyrus lacerda, assembly GCA_015163995.2. NCBI lineage: Eukaryota > Metazoa > Chordata > Actinopteri > Osteoglossiformes > Mormyridae > Mormyrus > Mormyrus lacerda. The sequence continues at coordinate 18,329,795 of JAABNX020000046.1, read as the reverse complement.
GCGCGGGAGCCCTCGCAGGTCAGCCGCATAGCCCCCCAGCCGGGGCACTGCGAGGCCGCCGTCGGGGCCCAGATCGGCCGAGGTGACTGAAAATGTGACTGTCCTCAAATAAACCTAATAGCATACTGCGGTACATAATACTAAATAGCAAACATGGCTGTCTGGAGAGAAAACTACTGTTAATTGGTCTAGCAGGCAAAACACGGCCCGTTACAGACGAACGCACGACATTGACGTCTTATTAATCTCAAGTAATTAATGACAACAGGCAGGCAGCAGATGACACCTTACCGTCGCATTTTTAAAGCGGTTAATGACAGAAAAACGCCTTCTATACATTTTAATCATGATTTTCCTCCCGAAACAGGCAGGAACAGCCGCCGTGCTGACAGCCAGCCCCGTTATACCCACAGCTAACGCGACTCTTTCGCACCGCAAACTACAAAAAAACGTGTTTCTCCAACAATAACAGCAAATAGATGAATAATAAAAGGCGGATAAATGATTAAACATCATTAAGATGGCTGCTGCCTAGAACAAAGCGGCAGGGAGACAGGCTTCATGAAGCACCGGGTTGTGTCGCATCAACACTGGCGTCGGGTCTGATCTTTACCTGCTTCACCTACGAATGCCGGGTTATACAGTTAGAAGTCCGTGGGGACAGACTGTCTGGAGGATTTTATTCCCGTCTCTGCTTAAAGTATCCTTTTTTTTCTTTAAACACCGGGTTCCAGTATGTATCCTTAGTGATTATAAGAGCCGCCTGGCCTGTGTGTCGCTCCCGTTAAACGCCAGCCTGCATGAGAAACGGGTGAAACAGCGCCCCGCAGCGTCGACCCGCGTCACTGCCTCCGACTGCTGGAATTTCAGAGGCCGTAACAAGTTACTCATAAAATCAAAGCACTATTGGTAAAAGGTTATAACAGAAAAACAGTCGAACAAATCAATCGTTGGGAAATTTTGAATACTGAATGTTACTGAATTCACTTGTTACTGAATTTAATTGAATTCAGAAAACTTAAGTTTCATAATGGACTTCCTATGTAACATATACTTAATTCAGCAACTTACATTTGATAAGTATGCTATTATTTGATCTGTTTTACAATCGTACTTTTCTCACGTACTTTGTTTAAATTATTAGTATTATTATTAATAAACGTAGTTAATTAGGTGCTGCTGCCACTTTTGTTTGATGCATACATTTGCAGTGAACTTGATGCATCGTGGATATCTTGGCTTGACTCTGCAATGCCCAGAACCATACCAGTGTTTTGAGCATATTGTAGCGCTGGCGGGGGTCAGCATATCCTAGCATGCTCGCGGGCAAGCAGTTCTTCTCGTCCTTCGCTGTTCGCCATGCCTCAGTTCGTCTGGTACTACAATATACTGCTGCTTATGCAGTGACCTGCGCTCAGTGGGAACTGCAGTTGTCATGAAAACACTCCATAGCGCCAGCTCTGTATTCATGTACATGGGAAGAATCAGAGTCAGGGATTAGTAGCCAAGTATGCATGCATACAAAGAATTTGATGTAGTGTTTTTGTATTAAGTTAGTACTGTACTTCATTTTTTCAACACTGCAGTGTTGCAAATGCAAATAGAGAAGTATGATACAGACCCGAGATTCTGGATTACATTAATAACAAATATGAATATGATGATACCCAGTGCCTACTACACGTGGCATCCTGTATGGATTCCAGGCTTAATACGCAGTACATCAGTGAAGAGAAGAAACCTGAAGTTAAGGCCAAAGTAATATTAGAGAGCATGGAATGTCAGGTGGAAAGCCAAGTGGATATTCGATTTAGTGAAAAAATGTGTATGATAGAGGTGATATAATGGTTATAGAGCTGAACATAATACAAATGTTGAAATAATAGTGTTAATTTCTGATCATCTGTGATATATAACAATGCATATCTGACAGGAACCTGTGCCCAAGGCGCAGGACTCATGGTCGCTCGTGTAGATGTTCAGATTCAGTCTTCAATGCTTGCTCATAGGTTACAACCAAGGCTGGACACGCCACAGAAGTGTCTATTGCCATGTTGCATACATTTTTTATACACTTTCTCTTATCAGATTCTTTGTCACCAGGAAGTCTCTCTGCATCATCCTTTCCAAAGCAGGCCCAGCTCCTTTCACGTCTCCATGAGATTTTCCTAGCATCCACACCATTTTCCAACTTGGCTCCCGAGGAAACATAACTACTGTCCTAGGTGTTCTCCCAGAATTCCCATAAGAAGCCTAAGTAGCTTCCTTCCATGGCTATGTGACATATTGTATCCTGCTTCTATTAATAATTCAAAGTTGAAATCATCAAATATCATAAGATGTAGTGTGGGCCAATTGTGTGGGCCAGCACAAGGCCCAAAAACATTTTTACTTCGATGCGATTCAGCAGCATCCAGGCACTGCTAAAAAGGTTTTGTTCCACTACAAACTACATTGACTAAATGCTAAAGGCTAAAGGCTACAGTTTCTATGGGTTAAATCCTTTTAGTTTTGTGAATTTGGTTTGAATCTCTAAGTGTTATGTAGTATTATAGTCCATATAATATTTTATAGTCCACCTTTGACAAAGAAGACCAAAAGTCCCCAGAGTTATATACATACTCACTATCACCACACATAGATGAAGAGGAAGATCTGTTGCTTGGTGATAAACACACAAGTGGAAACATTCTCACTTGTCACAGATCAAGTCTAAAGCTCGCAATGGTGGAGAAACTTGTGTTCCTAGCTAAAAAAATCTGTAGGTGTTAGTATAGTAATGTGAAATTAAGCTCGTGTCGTTGTCACCCTCCCCGCAGGACGGAGCAAGCCAATTAGCAGCAAGCAGTGTTTTCACCTGCTCTGCCATCTTTGAAACCCTGTCTGCCCTGGGACTCAGGGCAAATTAGGCTTATTGTTCCCGTTCATGAGCCGTACTGTTTGCAGAAACTATGAGTTTACACCCTGTCCTCAGTCTCTCCCGCTTCTTACCTGCCCGTCCACTTCCTCGTGTTCCTCTGCTCCGCCTTGTGTCCACACCCCCAGCCCTGGGTGCCTCAGTCGGACTGATCTCCCTGGTTTCCCACTTTACAACACCCGTGACTCCTGACTACGTTTCAAGCCCGTCGATTTCCCCTTTGGTCACCAGTTTCAGAAAATAAACCCTTGGTTCCCCCACATTTGAATCTCCTGCACTCAGCCTGACAATTGTAATTTAAATATAATGGATTAAAAAAACATGGTGTAGGGAAAATGGTAAAGGGACAAAGGCATTACAAGATCAAGTATCACTTTGGCTTTGTT
>JAABNX020000046.1:18240570-18259916 GCA_015163995.2 Mormyrus lacerda | reverse complement strand
GGAAAACAACACAAAAGAGTACAAAACAATATAGATGCTGAGTACAAAACAATATAGATGCTGAGTACAAAACAATAGAAAAAAAGAAAAAACCAATACAAAGCAGGACAACGTGGATGATTTGTGGTCAGCGGCTAATAAAGTGTAGCGACAGACCTATGAAGTGCCTGCGTCTGTTACAGGAAATGCCCCTACTTGCAACATGTTGACAGTATGGGCCACATTAATGCATCTTCCAACCAGTTCAGAGGTTGGTTCATAGGGAGAGATCCGGAGCCTGTTCCAATCAGCACGGGGCACAAGGTTGGGGTGCACCTTGTACGGGATGCCAGTCCATCACAGGGCATATACACTACGGGCAATTTAGGGACACTAAATATCTTACCTGCATGCCTTTGGACCATGGGAGGAAACTCAAAAGACATGGAGAGAAGCAGACACACACACACACACACACACACACACACAGATTAGGTACATATCTATGTTTATGTGGGGACTCTCCATTCAATTCTATGGGAAAAACTCTAATTCCAACAATGACAACCTTAACTCCTACCCATACCCATGTGTAGACCAAAAGAAGTGGTCCCCAAAATGTAAAAATAAAAGGTGTTTATCACATTATAGGAACATTTGTAATATATACATAATGACCACACACATGCACGCCCGCATGTGCACACGCGCACGCACACACACACACACACACACACACACACGCGCGCGCACACGCATACACACACACACACACACACAGCAGAGGCAGTATGTACTTTAATTCACAATATCACTCCAGCTGCATTTTCATATTTTCATTATATCCTTTAAAAACAGACTGAATTTTACATCTACATGAACGGAATGGTATAATCATCAATAGTAAAATGACAGTTCAGTGTTAGTCTATTCATGCATGTACTGTCCTGTCAGTCGGCAAGGGTTTTGTGTTTGATCGTGTCATCTTTGAGTTAGGAGCTGAACTACATGGGCTTCTGCAAGATCATGAAGAAGCACGATGCGAGGTTTGCTTCAAGGCTAGGTGTTAAGTGGAAGAAGGAGAAGCTGGAGAAATCGCTGCTCCACAGCAGTAGGAGGACATGCGAGTTCATCGCTGAGGTGGAGGTAAGCAAGGGAGCATCATGGGAGGAATGGTACCATCTCACAACACGGAGCAACCTAGAACATCCAGACCGACTCTCATTCTGCTCTTACCTCCATCCGCCTTGAGTCTTACTCCTTTATCTCCACCAAGTCATTAATGTGCCAGTTGGTGGGTGGAGACAGACGGAAAGTCGCTGGGAAACTTCAGCTGCCACCAATAGGAGGAATGAAGGTAAGTCTGTCAATATAATGCATTCATCTCTTAAAGCACAGAATGAAGATTTATAGCAACATTTAGAATAAATTAAGTAGAACGCAAACTTACAAAAGGTAATAGCAACATACACTTGGTTTCTTTTGTATTAAAATCTCTATATCCATTTCCAATGAGCTTGTACCAAGAATATTAGCAACTAAAGTTTTTAATGGCTGAAATTACTCACCTTAAAGACAGGCCTGGAAGTAAATTCAGCTGAGTTGAGATGGCCAGCCATGATATGCCAGCTTCTATGATGAGTTCTTTCTCCAGCCTGTCCCTGTATGGACCACATTTCGGTTGGGGGTGACCTGTGGTCTCCTTCTGGCTTTACTGACTCTCATTGCACTGAGAGGTGAGATGTTTGCATGCTACTCCCCAAGTCACTGTCTCCAACCAAGGAATGACACAAAGTTTAAATCCATGGAGTCAACGACGAGAAATGTCTGTCGATGCGGAAAAGTATCCGCTCATGACATAAAGATAAAAATGATATATATTGTGGACCATGGGAATTAATAAGTGATGCATGGCCATGATTTAACCAAATATATATAATGTAAATATATATATATATATATATATCCATCCATTTTCCAATCCGCTTATATATATATATATATATATAAATTTTATCTGTATGTCAGAATCAGGGCTCTGCAGAACAGTATGAAAGAAAGAACAAGAGATATGGATGGAAGACTGTCATTAATCTAAATCTTAACCGCTGGTGGTGGAACCCCACCCTTCCGATATCAGTGACACAGGTCCAAGAGTGGGAGCCGCTACGACCTCTGCTGCGACTCTACAGGGGCGGTTTTCTGCTTATCGAGTTCCTCTTTCTGTTGGGGGTCAACGTTTATGGTTGGAAGAAAGCCGGAGTCAACTATGTCCTCATCTTCGAGCTGGACCGCCGAGATAATTTATCTCACTACCACTTTTTTGAAGTAAGGATGAGTATGACACCTGTTCAGAGATGCAAGCAGTTTTATTGAGGATACAACAGCAAGCAAAACATGCTCTCGGACAGGCAGTACAAAAACGATAAAAGCAAAGTATCGAGATATCAGTCTATTCACAATGTAAATCTGGACTGATATGTTCTTTTTCTCATTGAAGCTAGACTTTGTTATGAAGTAGGAATTAGGGATGCCCAATATGAGCCTGAGATAACCGGTGACCGGAGGGGTGAGTGACGCCGCTGTCCTGTGTTTTAGGCGGCAGGGGGTTTAGCCGTGTGCTGGTGCACAAGCATCCTGGCCTGTCTCTATGCACCTCTCCTGCCCGTCCCTCTGCAGCTGCAGCCCCTCCTCTTCTACTGCCTGCCCCTCCTGCTGCTGCTCAGCCCCATGCCCGCCTTGCACACCCGGGCTCGACGCTGGCTTCTCTCCATGCTGGTGAGCATGTGCCCGGGCCGGGTGCCTTGGCTCAGGGATGTCAAAGCTGAGGCTAAGCGGTTGGACCTTGGATACACTCACAGACAACCTACTAACCTCAGTTAACATAACTGATCGTGTCATGACCGTGTCACTGGGCATTTGTATAAAACTGTAGAAGGTAAAAGGAACTGTGTAATATTGCAGTTAGAGAGGCCACATTTAAGGGGGAATATGGTTTAACCCAGATCTGAGTTCTCCAGGGCCTTCTGAGCATCTCCTTGATCTCAGCGTCCATTCTGTCCTTCCACAGTACAAGGTCCTCACCACTCCGTTCCACTCAGTAGGGTTTCCTGACTTCTGGCTTGCCGACCAACTGAACAGCCTCGCACCACTTTTCCTGGATCTGTGGAGCCTCATCTGGTTCTACGCGTGTGAGGTGGATTGGAAAGACCTGGCCAGCATGTACGCTCCGCCTGTAGGTGAGCGGCACCTCGGAATGGCCCGTCAGGGCTGAGGTAGGAAGGCAGATGGGGCAGCATCGCTGATTGGCGGGCCGTCCCGCTCATCTCCTCTGCCTCTCTGTGCGAGTGCTCCAGGAAGCCTGGACTGCGACAGGACCTCCAAGGACCTGAGCTGCCTGATACAGTGCTTCCCTCCCTGGCTTCGCTTTGCGCAGTGTCTACGGAACTTCTGGGACAGCGGGAACACCAAGCCCCACCTCCTGAATGCCGCCAAATACTCCATGGTCTTCCTCACGATCACCTTTGCCGGCCTCTACAGCATGGCGTTAGGTGACTTCCCCGGCCTGAAATCACGCGGCTCGGGGAGAGGAGATGAACCACAAGAGGGCATAACTCCAGAAAGGAGGGGCTGCAGTGTTACTGTTGACTACAATATAGGCTAAAATCGTAAAGATTAAAATGCAGAATGCGTTATATCCAGTCAGATTCTATTTAATGTAATAACTGATACAGCAGTACAAAGTGCAGTGATTTAAAGTTGAAGTGTATGCAAATTAAGAGCGATAGAAGAGACAAGTACTAAAAAGAATTAAAAGGAAAAAAATACTGCTTTTAAAATATGCATATACATTTTATTATAAGGATTTATGGGGTGATCTGAAGTGCTTGAAAGTTGAGGTGCAGTGTTCAGACCAGAGAGCTGCTCTTCATGGCTTCTATCTCTGTACCTGTTTGCATCTTCCAGAGTACCCCAGTCAGGCCGCGGGACTGACACTCTACCTGTACCTCTGGGCTGCTTCTGCCTGCTGCAGTGTGCTGGTGGCCATCACCTGGGATTTACGGATAGACTGGGGGCTTCTCCAAGGGCCCGACTTTCTGAGAGAGGAGGCTGTGTATTCTAAACGGGTAGCCAAGTTTCTGTAATATTTTTTGCTAACACTACCGTAACTCTGCAGCATGTGTGTGTGTGTGTTACTGCAATCCCAATGGAAATTCAAAAGTATTTCTGGAATTGCATTAAAGCGTCAAATGTCTTTTATGAATCGAAATTAGCATAGAATCAGTATTTGCTCTGTAAACTTGATATTTCACTGAGACAGTGTACAGGTCAATTGGCGAATATGGTATGAGAGACTGACATTAAGACAGCCTCTGTTACTACATTCCAGATTTAAACCCTAATGTATAATGATCTTTGTTGCATTTTTTATGATCTGCTTTCAGTTATTATGGCCCGTGTACAGTGTGAATGGTAACTGAAAGATAGCTTCATATAGAAGTGACATCCCCCCGCTACACACTGCATGCCACGTTTATAGCCCACCCGGGTGCTTGGGGTTACAGGCCTACTACTACTGTGCAATACTGGCGGACGTGTTGCTGAGGCTGGCCTGGGGGGTCAACATCATCCTGGTGCAGATGCGGGATGCAGGCTCAGCCACCGCTACAGGGATTCTAGCCCCACTGGAGGTCATTCGGTGAGGAGAGCAATGCCGGCCGTTTACGCTTTTCACTCTCATCATGGAGTACGGACAAAACCGACGGGTCTGGTTTGGCCTCTCTGCTCTTTCAGCCGGTTCATCTGGAACTTCCTCAGATTAGAGAAGGAGCATCTGACTAACTGCAGCCTGTTCCGAGCGGTCAGAGACATCCCAGTACGGCCCCCGACCCAGAACGGACACTCCTTCCCGGAAAAGATCGTGGAGCAGAAAAATAATGGAAAAACCTGTCAAAAACCACATTCTGCAAAGACTAAATCGATCTCCTCTTTTAAGTGGACAAGGTAATGCTCTGGAGCAGGACAATTTATCAGTCTCAAACTTTTAGTGTTCACTGGTTGTTTTACTGTTAACCATAATAAGATAAAGATGAAATTTTCTTGTGCCTCTAGGACTGTTAAACTTATATTATCCTTCTTTTTTCACTGTTTCAGGGCAGCAGCAACAGAGAGAAAACTTTCAATGGAATGTATAGAAAATGAGTTCAATTTAACCTGAGGAGGAACAGAAGATCTCAGATTCTCAAAGTCTCCTTGCATTGCAGGAATGAATCTTCTCTACAATCAATATGTGGACTTTGAAACAACAGAACTGTAATCATCCTGACCACCCCCGTGTTCAAAATTAGCAGTAATGTGTAATAAATTTATGATATCCATAAGTCTCGAATATCAAAAACACTTAATCGAATTCTATGAAAGATGGGCTTGTAATAGCCCTGAATGCAGAAAACAAAAACAACAATTAAAAAATATACACACACAATCTCAAATAATTCACTTTGGAGCTTCACATTGAACACATACAAAAACGTGAATCATCATAAATAAAACAACAAGGATTTCATAGGTCACTATAGGGGTTTTATTATAAAGCATACAGCCGTTTGTATTTTGTTTTATAATAAAATGCCGTTACTCTTAAACTGCACCACAATGAATGAACGTTGATGGACAAAAAAAGTTCAGGTGAGACTTGTAACATCTGCAACGGATTTGATGTCCTTGTTTGTTTTCTATTCTTTTTTGTTAAAAAACAGATTAGTGTTTTGTAAAGCTTTTAACTTCTGATTTCTAGGTTCTCAGAATTTCACTTCATATCGCACGAATATGAGTGAGTTATTGGGCAGAAAATAGTGGAGTCCAGTATTGTATGCGTTCATTACTCTGCAGTGCTCTGAAGAGGACTAGATGTCCTGGCCACCCACTGCATTTCAGTGACAGCCTACAGGACCACACCACTATTGGCTTTGCTTTGTGAACTACACTCCAAGAAGTGACTTCAAGATGCAGGCTTCTTTAAAAAAAGACCCTTTGTGAACGTTTGGATCTTCACGCTGTGAGAAACCGCATGATAGTTAGTATAGGGACAGGGACGGTCTGTGCTGAGTGGGTCTGCGATGGCGATGGCTTCCCATCTCTTTCCCATCTCTTTTCCCTCTCTTTCCCTCTCCCAAAAGCTCTGCCTCCCTCCCTTTTCGGTGCTGATGTTTACGTCACTGAATCATTCCCAAAGATAAAAACAAAGGTAATCGGACACAAGGCGGTCTCCAGATATGTGACAGCCTCGAGTGACACTGACCTGTCTTAGTGCAAATGCAGCTGGCATGCAAAATAACATGAGACTGAACAAAACAAGGGCTCAGAGCCCAGCGCTGAAGGAAACAGACTCACACAGCGTTTCCCCGCAGAGCAGACCCGTCCCAAATGTCACGCTCGTCTTCGTCACGAATCCGACGCCGAGGCAGCAAGTCTTCCCGGTGTCCAGAGGGAACGAGGCCTAGGTCTTCAGGTGCAGCTTAACAGGCAACATTCACGTGCACATGTCTCACTCCGTCACAAATTTCCCTCCAGAGTTTAACATAAGAAAATTGTCACAGGGATACAGGGTTTCGGAAAATGAATCCACAAACTTGGCATCGGATTAAGAAACACAGTCATCGGGTCTGTGGGTCAATATGGTATGAGTGACTTAGGGTTTGGCAAGACAACTAACTCTGATAAATTCCTCCAAACTCCATGATGAACATACACACCTACTATAATACTATTGCCTTCTGCTGCAAGTGTAGCAGAATATTTCACTACCTATGAACCCCCACTAGGTGGCGGCCAAAATAAAAACAGGTCTATAAAAGCATTCAACATCATTGTCAATTTTATTTTATAAAGCTACAAATTAGCCTTAAAACAAATGACATATTGGGTCAGCTTAAACATTCCTAGAGTTTCTGTCTCAGTTTTACTTCTGTACCTCTAAAAAATATTACAGACACGTGCAATGGCTGCAAATAGTGAAGTTAAATGCAGAGAGCCAGGCAAACATTACTGATAGTATACCATTTATAAAATACAGCTGGGGAGAAAGAAACAGTCATTCAAGCAGACTTGGGGTCAAACGCATTTCAGTTTAAATGCTACTATATAAAAATATGTTGGACTTCATCTTTCATATCAGACTCAATTCAGAATATACAATATTTAGCTCTCAAATCGGACAGCTTGATGGGGGACATTCTTTTCATATATGGATATAAGGCTGTACATCTAGGGGACAGCATGGTATGTACAAGCAATTTTAATTTGAGTGAAACTGTATAAATGTAACATTTTGCAAATACTCAATTTACAATGTACTTGTAAATTGGTACAAGGTAATTCAAGATGTTTTTGACAAAACTGGTTGCATTTCCGTTCAGAACCCCAAGTCTGGATATAAACCATAGATTGTACATTACATTGCATAAGCATATATTTACCAGTTGGCCATAAATTTGCATTGCATGTAATTTCTTTTTTGAAGAAAGTTCTCAAATAAAAAAAGTGCACATTGAAGCTGAATCAGATTCCCTCATAGTATAAAATCAGCTTTTCCTAAAAGCTGCTAGTCCAGATCCGCACAGTCTACACCACAATACCACGCTTCCTGGTACGGTGTGTTTTTCTGAAGCAGTAAACGTGTACAAAAATGCTCATGCAACAAGTAACGATCCCACGGTCACAGTCACGTTAATCGTTTTTGGTTCATCCTTAGTTACTCTTCATCACGGTGCGCAGACGTTTCAGCCTCCCACCCTGCCATTCCCAAAGCAGAAAGTCTCTGTTCTCACTCTCTCTCTGGTATCCTCTGGTACACAAGCTTTCCCAGGAAAGCATGGAAAATTGCATAACCATCTCAAGCCACCACTGCAAATGATTTCTGTGAAACAAACATGGATACAGTCGGGAACATATGCACAGTACATTTTAAAGTAACACCATGAAGAAAAAAAAAAAAGCTTTGCAATCTTCTGCTTATTTATCTAGCTGTGTGGTTTTTATTTTTGGGTCTCTTTTTTGGGTCTCTGCTCTAAGCATCTGCAAACCAGAGGCACAGTTAAAAAGCAAAGCACAAAGCAGACGGGTATACGGTGCAAAACGCAGGCTTCTCAAACACTTTCATAATAAGATATTTAAGGCACTCTCTACTCCTGCCCACACGTAGCTCCCACTAGCCCCCTCCATTACAGGAGAAGCGACAAACAGGAGAATTTGCCGTGTTAATTCACTACTATAGGCAACTACGAAAAATAAACACTCGTATTGACTATTTCCCCATATAAGGAAACAATGCGATTGGGTTGAAAATGTCTTAAGAAATATCAAAAGGCCAGTTCAACTTTGATATGGTTACTGTAACGGTCATCATGCCTCGCGTTTGACCCTGTAATTCAGAACTGAAGCACATCGCTTCCCAACCATCCACATTTAAACAACTCTATATAATATGATTCAAGTTACTTGAAAACGTTATTACAATAAATATGATATAACCATCCATATGCTTATAATTAGTGCTTGCCATTTCTCCTTCCATATAAAAGGGTAGCTGCACACAGACTTCATATTATAATCCATGTATTTGATTCATTCGTAGTCACAAAAATAAATTACCAAAATAACAGGATCTCTAAGCAAGGTTTCTACCAGCTGGAGTAATTAATTTACAGACCCTGCTGACCACTGGCCAAATATGTCGTTATTACAGTAGTTCTTTGCAGAATTACAGTTCCTTCATTAACACAGGGGTCAGGTAGCAATGATGAAGGCTAAGAATAAAAAGTGATAACCTAGGATGAAGGCCGTAACAGTTTACAATGTCACTAATTCGCTACTCTGGCCATCGATGTAACCGAATGGGGCCCTTCACGTCCAGAGGAAACTGGGTCAGCTCACAGCCACGAACAATCATGCAAGACCCTGGTAAGAAGGCAGCCACTGACTCGGCGATTCACTTCAAGGCTCCGCTTGAGGCGTGAGAGAAATTTTGCTACTTGTTTCAAAGGCATGAAAATGAACAAATCAGATGGAGTCGTCTATGAAATGCCCATCGAAAAAGCAGGCACTAGTTTCGGTGCCGGTGTCCTATGGCTTTGGAAGACATCTTCAAAGTCCTTCCCGGGACTCGTATGACCCCAGTGCAGCTCAGCCCGATGCTGACGCTGCCGCTCTCGACGAATCATTAACTAGTCATTAACTAAGCATTACCCAGTGTTCACCATGTGATCTTCACTCATATTTCCATATCAGAAGCTGATGAGCATCCTGTCCTCAGATCCCACCCATCACCCCCCACCCCCCACCCACCTGAACGGACCCCATACTCACATTCAAATCATCAGACTGTATCGGTTCACAGCAACTCTTGTAAACTTTGTCCCCTCAGCTCCATAGTGCAATCAAAACCCTGCTTTCCATTCCACAGGAACCAGCCCCCCCCCCCCCTTCCCGCTCTTGCCTATTTGGGCAAAACCAAACACTTAACACATCTGTGAAACACAGCTAATTGCATATTCTACCTATGGCACGCATATTCAAAATATACGAACATAAGTGCATATGATTGAACATCGATAATCTTTAAAAACATTCTTAGAATAGAAAACTTTCTTTGTATGAGTCACATTTTTTGTGTACTCCTCAAACAATGGTGTTTATCTTAAACCTTGAAGTGAAGGGACGTCTGGGAATGCTATCCCCCTCTTTGTGATGAAATACCATGAATGTTAATTTGAAACACCCCCCCCCCCCCAAACATCTTACCAGTGGTAAACAAAGGCAAATGGACAAGGGGCGTGTTTATAAAAATATGCGAGACGATGACTTTGCAATGTCGGGTGCCCTCTGAGCAGCTCTAGAGAAACCTCGGCGAGGAATGTGGGCGAGAAGACGGACAGAGGGGTACAAGCGGAACGGAGGTCCGGGTATCACGGAGGGCCGGAGTGCCATTCCACAAAATGACAGGGGGCCGAGTGCAAAACAAAGTGCTGATGTAATACATCACCAGCAGTCGCCCAAGTGACTGCTGCAACTATTCGATATCAGATTCAAAAATCCAAAGAAGACCGAAACAACCGCTCGAAAAAACAGAGGGGAAAAGAAAGCTGTCCAATCACACCAGCTAAGCCCAAACCCATGACCTGCGCAGGCGTGTGAAGAGGCAAGCTAGAGGGCAAAAAGTAAACAAGCGCAAAAACGAAAAAGCAGGTGAAATATCAGCAAAGGTCAAAATGCTGTGTGTTACCTTTTTTTTTTTAGGTGGCCAAAGCATCTCCAGTCTCCTTATCCTCTCGTAGTGCAAGAGCAGTAAACCAGCAGGATTTTCACATTTCTAAGCCTATTCAGGTCAGTTCACGAATAAAACCACGGCGGAAGGGATGAACACAAGGTGGGCTCCTTACTGTGAGCTGATCTGTCCAAGTCACCGGAAAGCGGAGCTCACGGCAGGCCCCTTGTGCTCTACAGGCCAGCACCCGTAACCCACCCAGCATCTTAACAGAAAATGGCATTTGTTTACAAGAGCGACTATTTATCTCCAAGCAACTGAAGCATGTTTTTTTTGTTTTGTATTCATGTCAGAGCCTGGCTTTGCTCGTCTTACTGGGCTGCATGCAGGTGTATTTGGTGCGTTTACCCCTCTTCTGTCCTGCACTGCCAGCCGTGGCAGGCGGAAGGCTTGTGAGGATGTCCCCCAGCAGGGGGCGCAAGTGATACATATCCCCCCCACCCACATAGCTTGTGGATCTTGATCCTTTTCGACCTCCAGACGCCTGGCCGGACACGACCACTTTGAGAAGTGTTCAGGCGTGTCGGGGGACTTGAAACAGGACAAAGAGGGAAGAAGCCCTTTTGCTACAACAAGTCCAGAAGGTTCTTAATCTGAAGCCAGGAAATCATTTCACTTCCCACTCTTCTGTACATGACAACGTGTACAAACACGTTTTACAGGCCAGTCATGCTTCGTATAGACATTAGACACATTTCCTAATGCAAATTTCCGTGACTGGCCGTCATTGGACTCTACAATGCTGAACAAAAGTCTCGTTTTCCATGGATACATGTTTTGTCTCTCTTAAAAATTAACACTTCACCGTGTCATTTGATCCCTTTCCCAATGAATTCAAATTTTCTATACATGTAGAAAGTTTGATTTTAAAAATAAGGGGAAGAAAAATCACCCTTTTTGTTACTGTCAATTTCTCATCTTGCTTTTCAGAAAAGCTAAGGACTAACGCATCATGAATGGATACATTCATGTGAATCTTCTGTCTATTAAGTGTACTTAAACATATGGAAATAATACTTTTTTAAATACAGTTTTATACTGAACGTGATTCTGGAGATAATGAGCAGTTAATCTCTGCTTAGGTAACTACTAACTGGGTTAAACACAGGAAACTAAATTGGTCACCATTTTCACAGAGAAGCTTGCATTCGATACTCAATCACCTCTGTGCAGTTCTGAAGGACTGCGTGAGTGTGGGTGTATGTATGTACATGTAGACATACGTGCATTTATATTCTAGGTCTCAGTGGCCTCTCCTGCTCCCCCTACAGGCATGTAACAGATGTGCATGCAAAGAATACAAAGTCATTTAATGCAGCGTGTTTGAGTGTGGTGCAGAGTCTCCTTCTGAGAGGCAGATGATCAGATGCTGGTCTCACTGGCCGTTTATTCGCAGGTCCTCCCCTGTCTCCTCCTTCTGCTGCTCCTCAGGTGTCGGGGACTGGCAGCCGTCCCCTTCTGGGTCATCCCCCGGAGTAAGGGGGACGGTCCCCTCCAAGCCGTGTAGTGGGGCTTCGTCTTCCTCTGGCTCCTCCTCTGCCGGGGGCCCTTCCAGCTCAGGCTCCGCCTCCTCCATGCTCGGCCCCGGGCTGGCCCCGCCCAGCTGCAGGGGAGTCCGCGGCGTCTCTTTGCGCTCAGCGTAGGGTCGCTGCTCGAAGCTCAGATTGGCTGGAGTCAGCGGTTTGAAGTCAGACTCGAAGGGTAAGGATAGACCTGGCCCCGCCATGCCATGGCCGCCTCCCACGGCGGGCCCACCGCGGTATACCTCCATGCCGTCAGGGAGCATAGACTTGATCTTGGGCAGCCAGCGTTTCCGTACCCGCCTTGCGTTGGTGCACATGTCCGCTGCGATGACGTTCATCTCGCTCTCCTTGAAGTTCGGAGCGAAGTTCTGACAGTAAACTGGGTGGGGGGGCGACATATTTCAGAGTGCATTTCAACATCAGAATGCTGAATGGCGGCGGAGCGTGAACACAGGGAGACTCACGTTTGACGGCGTTCAGCACACGGCTGTCCAGAGGCTTACGGCTGGGGTCACTGGTGGACGAACGGATCCCTGTCCCACAGCTGTTAGCCAGTGTGTTTCTGGTGGGGGGAGACATTGGCGTGACGATACCACCATTACTGTAGTCTACTTAAAGCAATATATCAAAAAAATGTAAAACAATCCTTGGTTCAAAATGGACAAAATACAACTAGGAAAATACAAGTAATTAACAAACAAAAATCAGGAGTCAGCACAAGAAATTTCTCGCTATTTTATTGGATAAAAATTGTTTATGCCAAATCCCCCCGTTCACAGGTCCTCTTTTGAACCCCTTTTGTGCATCTTAAAACCAACCTCAATGGCACAGACTGTTCTGCCCCAGTACAGATTCCAGCCAATAGTTTTCTTTATACACCACAAATTACAAGGGGAAACTGCAGACAGCACCCCCTGGAGTTTAAATCCTGAACTACAAACCTGTACTTAAGAGGAATACCAATTATGGATGTTCAATGCATCTCATGTCCACTGGCACATTACATACAATCATAATGTCGATCATTACAACATATGATTGAGAGATTTGGGTCAGCCAGTCCCCGGTGCAATTGTGGGTTAAGGGTCTACTACAAGGGTCCATTGATGATATTACTCTGTTGACCACAAGATATACTATATTGCCAAAAGTATTGGGACACCTGCCTTTACACACAAATGAACTTTAATGACATCCCATTCTTAATACATAGCCTTTAATATGGAGTTGGCCCACCCAGCTTAAACTCCTCTGGTAAGAGTGGCCACAGGGTTTAGGAGTGTGTTTATGGGAATTTTTGACCATTCTTCAAGGAGAGCATTTGTGAGGTCGGGCACTGATGTTGGATGTGAAGACTTGGCTCGCAGTCTCCATTATAATTCATCCCAAAGGTGTTCTATCGGGTTGAGGTCAGGGCTCTGTGCAGGCCAGTCAAGTTCCTCCACACCAGACTCGCTCATCCATGTTTTTATGGACCTTGCTGCTGGTGCGCAGTCATGTTGGAACAGGAAGAGGCCATCCCCAGACTGTTACTACAAAGTTGGGAGCATGATATTTCTTGGTCAAAATGTCTTGGTATGCTGCAGCATTAAGAGTTCCTTTCACTTGAACTAAGGGGCCAAGCCCAACCCTGAAAAACAACCTCATATCATAAACGTCCCTCCACCAAACTTTACACTTGGCACAATGCAGTCAGGCAGGTTCCATTCTCCTGGGAACCACCAAACCCAGACTCATCCATTGGATTGCCAGACACTCCAGAGAGCACATCTCCACTGCTCTGGAGTCCAGTGTTGGCGTACGTTACACCACTGCATCTGAAGCTTTGCACTGCACTTGGTGATGTAAGGCTTTGATGCAACTGCTCGGCTATGGAAATACATTCCATGAAGTTCTCTACGCAATGTTCTTGAGCTAATCTGAAGGCCACATGAAGTTTGGAGGTCTGTAGCTACTGACTCTGCAGACAGTTAGCGACTTCTGCACGCTGTGCGCCTCAGCATGCGTTGTCCCCGCTCTGGGATTTTATGTGGCCTACCACTTCGTGGCTGAGTTACTGTTGTTCCCATTTGTTTCCACTCTGTTATAATACCATTAACAGTTGACCGTGGAATATTTAGTAGAGAGGAAATTCAACGAATGGACTTATTGCAGAGGTGGCATCCTACCACGCTTGACTGAGCTCCTGAGAGCGACCAATTCATTTACAAATGTTTGTAGAACCAGTCTGCTTGCCTTGGTGCTTGATTTTATACACCAGTGACTATGGAAGTGATTGGAACCTGAGTCAATGATTTGGAGGGGTGTCCCAATACTTTTGGCAATGAACTGGTGACACAATTCAACTACATGTAATTATACATGTAACTAATACATATAACTACATGTATCGGTAATTTGGAAATAATTTGGGGCAGTGATGGTGCCTGCAGTCAGTAAAGGTGCCCCCAATCCACACCCTCATACCCCCCCACTCCTGACGGCACCGACCTGTCAAAGAATGTGGCCAGAAGACGACGCAGTAGCACCTTGTGCTTGATCCCTGCGCAGAGATGGCAGTTCATCAGTTGCCCCCGGGTCATGAACACGCCCGTGCCTGAGGGGGGGGGGGGGGGCATCACACGCACTGTATCAGCAGGGGCTCGGAGCGGCTTGGCTCAGCCTGTACACCAGCTACACCTACCCAGCCCGATCGCCTCACTAATAACGCAGCTCCTAACCGTCTGCGTCTATGTGACCGGTACGACCTGCCGACTCGTCCGCAGGTCCTATTCGCAGGGGGGGGGGATCTGTGAAAACGGAGCCGGGAGGGGGCCTGAGAAAGAGCCGGATATCCGGGCCCGGCATTTTCAGAACTTTTCCTGGGGGTGGGGGGTATTCAGGCGTACGAAATGTTCCGTTTGCTTTCACCTCCACTCTGCTAATTAACACCTCCCCCCCCCATTCCTGGTAGCTCAGGCTTCGCACTGCAGTAAAATGCGCCGCCTGCACCTCCCCGGCAGGCCGCTGTTTGTCACTGTCCCGCTCCGCTCCCCTCTGCGCCTCCCCGGGGCCTGCAGCATACCTCCCACCAGCTCCAGCTTCTCCCCGGGATCGCCCTCCGAATACAGCTTTGGGTGGCAGCGGTAGCCGATCTGGCTGATGAGGCTGGCGGGCAGTGCCACCAGGTCGCGGCGAATCAGTACGCAGGAGCGGCCCTCGGGCGGCAGGGGCATGGCTGCCGTGTCCTGCTTGTCCGTGACTGCGGAGGGTGCAAGATGGAGCACTCTGTCAGACCTTTTTTTATTTTTTTGGCAAAGCCCTACAAAACAAGCACTACAATATAAAAGCTCCCTGCTCAAGTGAACAAAACAAGTGTTACAATTGTATAAAATGCATAGTGAGCAAAGAAAAAAATAAACAAAAAGCTAGCATGTAACAGCTAAAATGTACAATTATTTAAATGGCACCAGGAAAATATCAATAACCAAAATCATAATGTCATTATTCTCCTGTTCTTTGTTCCTTTTCAAATGTATCATTTTTCAAATCGTATTTTATAGCAAACAAGAAATATGTTAATAATGTCCTTTAATGTATGGATCATAACAATGTAACAGGTCTCCCACATTTCATTTCTACTCGAATGCGTCCTTTATGACAAACATGAAGTACTTCACTAATGTCTAAAGACTCAGGAGCACATAAATGAGGACAGGACAAAGTAAACTTGCTGACATTCCTTTACCACAGACACTGGCATCTCTGTTACAGTATAAGGCATTCAGACTAGTGGGCATGACCAAGCTGATAATCAGACAGTCCATGTCTGTAGGCTTTTGCGATGTCAATTAAGGAAACAGCCGCAGCGATTCGGCCATGGACAGAAAGGACAGTCATTTTTTGTTGTCTGTCAGGCATATACCGGAGTACCCTGTATCGCAGCACCCTTTCTGTGTGTAACTGTCACTGTCACAAACATCAGCATCGTTGAAATGTGATGAATGCCAACAATATAAGATACAGCCTTAGGGTCTGTCAGCTGGAAAAATACAGCTCTGCTTAAAATTTTTTCATAGTCTGACTGCAGGTCCCCCCTCCGATTTTTTATATTCCTATTTATATTTCTCATTATTTTTATGAACTGTTTCTGTGTTTAAAAACATAATGCAATGTTTAAAAATGTATCTAGCACACTGCACTTTTCCAGGTACTTAGACCCGCTCTCACACTGCATGGTGACATCCACCTGGCCGGCTGCTTTAGCAGACAGCAGTAAAACACGACACTGACTCTATAGTGTCTGAATTATAAGCACCCCCAGTTCCAGAGGCTTCGCTCAGAAGTCTGAATCGGACCATGTCCGCCACGACAATAAATTGCGAATATCAATCTGCCCCAGCGACTCGTAATATACCTTCACTTTCTGCTGAGTGACTGGAAAAAAATCATTTTTAATTTACCTCCATATAAAAACCGCAGCCTCATTCACTATATAGTATATTAGAACTGCGTATAAAATATTCAAAGATTTAGGGCATTAGATATAATGAAAGCACCAAAATGATGTCCAGGATACGAGAACTTCAAAAAAAAGATCATTAAAAAATATTCATATCATCAGTTTATCACTGGGTTTATGATAAATATCAGGCCCGCTCCTAGTTCATTATTACAAGGCTATCGAAGTCATTTAATAAAAAAATAAAACTTTGTCACATGCTGGTTATTTTTTTACATCCTAATCAAAAAAAGGACACAAATTCCACTGGCAGCATTAATAGAACTGCAGTTTTCTGAAAATGCAGATAAGGTCAGGGCTGGACTGAGGTTAAGAATCGACCTGGGAAGTTGGGGTCCCCATGACCCCACAGTAAATTTGGTGGGTGATTACATTTGGGTGGGGAGGGGGTTCCCTATAGTAAATCTTGGTGAGCTACATACCCTTAGCCCCCCGACAAAATGCCCAGTATGTCAGATGGCCAGTCTTGCTCTGTGTAAGGTGAACTTCTTGCCGTAATAAGAGGTCCATACTTACTGATATAGGGATTACCGGAGCGAACGTAACCCTGCCCATAAACATCCTCCGCGATGCTGTCGTATGACTCTTCCTCAAACTCCTCATCCTCATTCTGGTAGGAGGTGGGGCTGTCAGTGGTGGGTAGACTGGATGCTCCGGGACTGGAGCGCTCCCCGGTGGTGAGCTGGTAGGGCTGCATGCCTGGGAAGATGACACTGCCGCCGGCCCCCGTGAAGAATAGCGAGCTGCCCCGCCCCAGTCGTACCCCTGCTGTCGGCGCCTCCCCCGCTGCCCGCTTCTGCCCTACGCCGGGCACGGAAAGCGGGGGTTCGCACCCTTCCTGCTTAATCCTGCCCCTGGCGCCGGACATGGACATCGACCAGCAGGGCGGGCCCAGTGCCGCTGCAGGGTTGTTGCTGGGGCTCTGGGGCTCGGAGCCCGTGTCCTCCATGGCGGCGGTCTGCGAGTCGCAGTGTGGCGAGTTGGCCTTGAACATGAGGTCCATGCCCCGTTCCACGATGTGCTGGATCTGCAGGTAGCCCGCCGTGTACATCACCACCAGCTGCTCGCTGGCCGCCATGGTCAGCTTGCCCGTGTAGCAGAAGGACAGCAGCTGCTGGAAGCAGGCGGGCGCCACCGACGACGGCAGCTCGAACTGCGCCTTGGAGCTGCCGCTGAACAGGTCGCGGAAGTAGAGGCTGCTGGCGGCCAGCACGGCACGGTGGGCCTTGAAGGCCTGCCCGTTCACCACGATGGACACGTCGCAGTGCTGGCCCTGCAGCCGCTGCTCGTTCAGGCAGCCTAGCACCGTGCTGCCGAAGTTGGGGATCTCCAGGTGCAGCAGCTGGGACATAGTGATAGTGTCGGGTCTTCACTGGGGACGGGGCCAGCTTAGGGGGCGTCTGCAGGAGAGAGGGGAGGGGGCAGGTGAGGCCAGGGTGCATAAAAATGTGAAGAGGACGCTGTCTCCTGCCACAGCGACGTTATGGACAAAGCGTGTGGCCGTGCCAGCCAGCAGCCTGCTTAAATAGGTCTGCAGATGTCTCTTTTCCCAGCCTCATTAATTTACCCTATACTTCTAACCCATGCGTTTAGTCAGGGCTCTCTGGCTCCGCCCATCTTGATCCCCCCCCCCCCCAAAATGCCCGCCACTCACCCCCCTCAGGCTGAAACCGACAAGCAACAAGTGCTGCAGCTGGGGGGGGGGGCTGCATGTGATCAATGCAGCATCTATATGTCGCAGAGAGAGGGAGGAATGGAGAGATGGGGTGGAGAAAGGGCTACAGTTACAGACAAAGACAGGGAGAAACCGGGAGGGTGGGGCTCGAGACAGAGGCGAGGAAAAAAAAAAAGTCATTTAAGGACAGAAACAGCGGTTTAAGGACACATTGGATAGTCAGGACAGTGGGAGGAGCAGGAGGAAGAGGAGGAGGAAGAGGAGGAGAGGTCATGCCTTAGGACACCTTTCACATGAAGAAGAAAGGAGACGACGCGAGACGGCCATCCTCGCAAATAAACACCGTGAACATAATGTGCAATAATTGTTTTTCTGAGGTTATGCATATGTGGTGCATTAAGTGCTGATGGCTGCTTGCTCTATGTAGGTCAACCTGTGCTGCTTTGCCCAGTACATATGCGCACAGTTAGCCCGTCTCTGCATCGCTCCTGAGTGCTCAGCGTGCATTTCTCCAGAGACGGGCTCTGCCCGACGCCCAAATCCACGACACGGATGCCCGACTCGCAGCGGCAGCTTCCCCAGTCGCAGTCACTCTCAAGGCCGATTCAGAGGTGGATTTAACGGGATGTAACGAGTACCTCATGGTGGGGATACGGAGGAGATGTAGGAAGAGACCGGGAAAGGAGAAAACGCGTTGGACATTCTTTGACGGATGTCTGACTCTCTCCATGACAGTATTGCAATTGGCAAAACTTTTTTATTTGCAAAGTAACGCTTTGGCAAAACTTATACACGGTGCTTTGCAGTAATAAATAGGAGCGTTGGTTGCGTGCGGTGACATTTGAGAACGTGTCATAATTACAGTGGGTTTCTGAGCAAATGTGTTGATGCAGCGACATGCGTGAAGACCGGAGGGAGAGAGAGAATCTTCAAACGCGCAAAGGTGTGAGGGGAGAAGATCCTTCTACCATCGCAGACCCTGCAGATGCCGAAGGGAAAAACACACATGAATATTTAAGGCTACAAAAAAAAATACTCAGGAGATTGAAAACCTGTGTCTGTACAGCCATGTAAGACTTTTAAAACAACAAAATGTCAAAAAAAATAAATAAAATCACACTTTTTCAGTTTCAAATTCATCACCGGTCAAACAGGAATAAGAGAAAGTGATAAAAAAGACTAATCATATTAGCCAAAGGTGCCTCCATGCAGATTCCTCAACTAGATCAGATCAGACACAGTCGAATCTGCTCTGCGCTCCAGCATTATAATTCTCCTCCTGAAGACCAGAATGACCCACGTGCCCTCAGGAGCCTCGCAAGCCTGTACTCTCCGAAAAGCCCC
>JAABNX020000046.1:18182526-18196701 GCA_015163995.2 Mormyrus lacerda | reverse complement strand
AGAGCACTCTTGAAGCTGCTGGGAATGCTGCTGAATCTGCTTCAGCCCTGACATCAGAGCACTCTTGAAGCTGCTGGAAATGCTGCTGAATCTGCTTCAGCCCTGACATCAGAGCACTCTTGAAGCTGCTGGGAATGCTGCTGAATCGCTTCAGCCCTGACATCAGAGCACTCTTGAAACTGCTGGGAATGCTGCTGAATCGCTTCAGCCCTGACATCAGAGCACTCTTGAAACTGCTGGGAATGCTGCTGAATCTGCTTCAGCCCTGACATCAGAGCACTCTTGAAGCTGCTGGAAATGCTGCTGAATCTGCTTCAGCCCTGACATCAGAGCACTCTTGAAGCTGCTGGGAATGCTGCTGAATCTGCTTCAGCCCTGACATCAGAGCACTCTTGAAGCTGCTGGGAATGCTGCTGAATCTGCTGGAGTCCTTCACATACCCTTAGGGCGGCTTTATTTACATAAGGGATGCAAACGAAGCATCTCCCCCACGCTCTCCACATGCACACACATCACTGCCTCACAGTGAGAAACATGCATGCATGCATTAGATTCAGAGATATGCCTGTCTGACTGATATAGTGGGATGAGGTTTCTACGGACACCAAGGTCACTAAAAACCAATGTATTCAATCCACTTAATATGGACATAAATAATTTGGTCCAGGTCTTGCACTTTGAACCTTATCCACTTGCACCTTTATTTACATTTTTCTCTTATATATGTCTAGGATTATCAGCAAGTGCTGTTTCCATTAAGACAATGAGAACAACCAAATTCATTATGATCCCATGTAAACTTTTAATATAGTGAAAGCCTTGACAAAACATATATTTTACTTTTAAGATCCTTACTTCAAATGGAATGCAAAGCATGAAAAGATGTGGGTGAGAAGCCACAGGGACGCATGCTGTTGACAAACAGGAGAAGCATCACCTAAAAGGTATGACACCTCATGAGACACTGTTAAAGGGCTTCTGAAATCGTGCAATAAATGTGTCAGCCTGCTTTCACATGACACACAAATTCCCGAAAAGAACAGTCATTTGATAGTCTGAGCGACAGATTAGGCCAATAAATCAGAATTTATCCCGTAATATGTACTTCCAGGCTAGCAGGATGTCATTCTTTCGTCCAATCCCTTGATAAATGATCGGATTGCTGGTATCTTAACAAATCGATAAATACTTCTGGGCTGGAGGATTACGGGGTGGTTTGTCTCATCCGACACTAAAGATAAAGGTAAACAGGGTCACATGAATTATGATAAAACAATGATTTTCCAAATTTTCAAAGTGGTAAGATCCGGGCTCTTTTTAGTGTAATCCCTGCCGTTGGCATCGCAAACGACGACAGACCTTCCTCCTCGGCAGGCAGGTTTCTGAATCCTCGCTGCTGACAGGGCTGGGCTGGACTCACGTAGGAGTAACTAAGGATGAGATTATAAATCCAAAGATCCAACCAACACCAAACCCACTTCACCAAGCTTCTAAGATAAGGCGAAGGGAACTTGACCAAACCCTAGACTGAGCCCCAAAAAAAAAAAAAAAAAGAGAGACGGGGGTGATTACAGACCAGTATAAAGGTTGTTATTACATTTAAAACGTATGTGTTGACATGTTGCAGCTGAAAAATGAGGCCTTAAATTTTAAATATATTTAGCATGTTTAATATTCTGTGAAGGTAATCTGTGTAAATCAGTGTAAAATTGTGTATCTGGAATTATAACAGTAAACCACAGAATTTACAACATAGGAATCAGTGCCTGAGGGTAAACTGTACCTTCTTCAGAACCACAGTCTATAATTAATAATGAATCATTCATAGGGGACCAATGTAGTAATTAAAGTAAATATATTACAAACACTTGATTGGTGGATAATGATGACTATTAGCTAAAACAAAACAAGAGGTTACAGCTTAATAAAAACATGCTCACAATCTAAGTAATACAATTCACAAAAGGAAACTCATTTACACAAAAAAATTCCAGAAAAAAAGACTTCAGATATCATGGTGTGGGCACTAATAGAATACCACAGTCCATAAGAGTTCAGGCCCGATCTCTAGAATTTACGAAATGATGAATAATGATGAAACATAATTTAACAAATCATCAATAAATACTACTTTTTTTATTTCCATCTAAACATTCTTTGCATATATGCTTTTATAACTAAAAATGTTGCCTTTATACATGGAGAGAATAAAATAGCAAAGCTAATTTAATAATCAAATTTGTTTCCTTATTTTTTGTACCGCATCATGATTTCACTAATGAAACAAATACAGCATCAAATTAAACCTGCTTTATTTTATTTATGTGGTCAATTTATATGACTGACATCGTTTATATCATTCAGATATTTTGGTTACACTACTGTATATTTGGTATGTCCGAATTAATTTAACTAAATAATTTACCTGAAATTTACATGTCATGGATGATTGCATGTGAAGTTGTAATATACTGTATCTCTTGGTTACTGCTAATATCAGATATTTTATGTGTATATATATATATATATATATGTGTGTGTGTGTGTGTGTGTGTGTTTATTTAGGCCTACAAAATTTTTCATTTTGCATCTTTCATAGTATCCATTTGCCAATAACTGTCCTTTTAATAACAAGGATAATGAAAAAATTTGTCTATCAAAGCTTCAACACCCTTAAGCCCGATAGTCAATTCAATTCAATTCAATTTTATTTAATAAGCGCATTTTCACAACATTACATCGTCTCAGAGCGCTTTACATTATCCCTGCACAAAGCCCCCAGTGACCAAGCCAGAGGCAACAGAGGCAAGGAAAAGCCGCCCAGAAGGAAGACACCCGAATGCTAAGTGAAATCTCACATGGGGGCATCAGCTGAACTATGGGCTCGGTCACACCCTCTTGCCCTGTCTACACTGTCGGCAGACCCAGCAGGGGCATGCAATGCGCCGTTCCCTGACCTCCAATGCGACAATTATACAAAGTGATTGATTACTCCCCTTCCGTGCAACATTCTTGTGAGCTGTGTCCCTCTGGCCACCACCTCCAAGTCTAGACATCTTATTCAGAAGTGTGACAAAGCCATACCTCACGTGTAACGAGTTGTGTCACAAGGGTTAATTGTTTGAAAAAACGTTAACCTTTTCAAGCCATGCTGGGCTAGGGTGACAGTTAATGCATGTAACATTAAATAAACACAGTTATAATGAAACCAACTTTATTCAAAGACATTTAACACAATCCAACCACTGAATAACTTAGATACAATAATAACGAATAATTATTATTTGTATCATTTCCATTGTTGATTATGTAGCTAAAAATCTCAACCAAACATGAGTGAACCCATGACTACACAGCCCTCACACATTTTCTGTCATGTTATTGGCTGCCAATGGAGGGATGGTCTTTTCTCCGGGCTTAATTGAAAAGCGTGGCAGTTAGGAGAGCCATCTGGGGTCGTGTGCCCTGGGGACATAAGTGGGCAGACAGAGAACCCAAGGGAGCTGTTAAAACTTCACTGAAATAAAAAAAGAGTGACAATGAAGTTTGGGATATGTGACAGCATGTCCTGCATAATCTTAAATCTACTCTCTCCTACGTTTTAAGCATTACAAAGAACATTCTTATAGCGAACAGAAAATATAACATCCTCTAAGCTTCATCTCAGAATGAATCAAAATAACGTCTTTCCAGTTTAATCTAATTTTTTTTTTGTAATTCAAAATGAATTACCTTGTCTGGAAATGCAAAAAAATCAAACATAAGCAGGTAGAATTTTTTTGTATAAAATGCATGAAACAGTCTCCTCAAAGTTTCCATACAAAAACTGTCCTACTTTTCACTGATTCTTACTGAGCAGGAAACCCAAAACATTGAGGAAAGAGCAAACTAAAACACCACTGTTTATGTTAATTTTTAAATTTTCTTAGTGCGCTTTGCTTGGGTATGGAAGCCCATCTCGAGTAGAAAAAAACACACATTTATCTCATTTATCTTAAATTTATCTTAATTCTGACAAACTAAGTCTAAATTATGACTTTTTCTCTCATAATTCTTACTTTATTTCTTGTAATTCTGGGCCATCACTTCTGGTCACGCTTCACTGGTTCAGTGCAACGCACGTACAGCAGCAGACAGGAGAGAAGGCTACAGTGGCCGTCTGCTCTCTCCAGACATTTTCTTATTTACAGTTGAGTGTGTGAATGGTAGCCTACATCGAAACTTGCAATGATAATTATCCTGCAACTCAGGGGTGCCCAACTCCAGTCCTGGGGGGCCGGATCCCTGCACATTTTTGGGTTTCCCCTCATTTAACACACCTGATTCAACTCCTTGTGCTAATTACCACACAGCTGTTGAGATGAATCATTTATGGTGGAACAGGGAAAGAACTAAGCTACACAAGGCTCTGGTCCCCCAGGACTGCAGTTGTGTACCCCTGCTGTAAATGTTAACCTTGGGGCAACAGAGCTTATCTCTTGCCTAATAAGGTGTCGTACACGCCTATCTAACGTTAATGCTTCGTGCATTACTCCTGCAAGACCCTGTAGCAGCCAATAACGTTACCGTAATACCTACTGTTAATGTAATAACTGCGAATAACACAATACTTTTTCAGTTCTTAATGTGATAAAAGCCGATAAAGAAATAACCTATACTGTACTAACATTTATAAATCAAAAATTCATCAAATTATTACATTAAAGACTTTTATTACACAATAAACGGGAAAATAATTACGCTATTGGCAGTTATCACATTAACGATTCTTAGTATATTATTAGCTGCTACACACCCTAATAATCGTGACATCGGTTAGACTACATGTTCTAATCTTAGGTGGTAAAAATATCAAACGTGTCATTGAGTTAATTGTGTCTTTCAAGCTACTAGAAGTTCTAGGTAAACACTGTCATCACAAGTATAACAGAATAACTCAAACCATGGCAATGAAAGCAGTGCTAATGACTTAAGTCAGAATTCTGAGATAAATGCGTGTTTTTTGCCTACTACAGGTGGTGTAAACGGGTTTCCATAGTTTGGCACTTCAGGACCACAATAAAGAAAATCTATGACTGAGTTAACACGGGCTCATCAGCATGCGGAGGTTGCAGTAAATCGACTGTTTGTTAATCATTGCTACTTGCTTCCCCTCAGAAACATCCTCCGGATTAGGACGAGGGCTTTTGGCTGCTCCATTACCCCTGAATTGTTGGTGTAGCATGTGGTGCTCAGGGGAGGTATAGTTGTCAGTGGTGATTTACACCAGCCAGATGACACCATGGCTGTAGGCAGGGTTATGCTGGAAGAGGAACCCAAGAAGTACTTTAACACCATTTCAATATCACACTCTTCTTGTAGGTATTGACATCATATTTTTATTTCCAGTTATTTCCCAGGCCAGTGATGGTGATGGCAACGTAAAGTGAAAAGCATGGCCGTCCTTGTCTAGTGGCCTGAGTCTCCTGAGAAAAGCTCCTGATTAATGCTCTGACCTTATACTGCAATACTGAGGGATGGAGAGATGGATGGTTGTGATCAATGCAGAGGCTTAATTGTTTAACCTGTTTCTCCAAAAATATCTATTAGTGGACATGGACATATGCCTTAGATGTTCACCAAGAATACCTGCTGGAGAGCATGAGGCTGCTTCCGGGACTTTTGGTTTTTGCTGTAAAAGCCGTTTACAGAAATGCGATTTCATGCAGTAAAGTTCTTAAAACTTTTACTTAGTTTTAATTGGTATTCTTACAAACCCAATTGCAATATCTTTGTTAGAACTGATGTGGTGTTTTAACTATAATGCTCTATTTGTTGCTTTAGACATTTTAAGCAGGTGCAAATGCTAATAAACACAGAAATTTACATGCTATTGGGTATTATTCATCACCCACTACTTGTACAGTTTATTATCTGGCATAATTTATAGTGGATCTGTAATCATGACGGTATTTTGGCTGGTTCAGTTTGTTTTCTATGACAAGTTTTTTATGACTAGTTAAACTAGTATGTTAAGTAATAATACTCTGTTACCAGTGCGTTAATGTGGCCAAGCTGTACATTCTTCTCTATTTGTCTCATTTAGGCTTCACACTAAACAAATAGTCGCACCATGAATAGGTCTATTGGAAATGTGACATGCGATTCCAAAGACATGCCCAGGAACGGAATAGCACTCCCAGAAGATGGGTGCCACCTAGCACACATATTAACTAGCATAGTCAAAGCAGGCCCATATCCAAAGTTGCTAAACAGGGTACAATACCAGGTCAAGGGAGGTCACACAGCTAAAAGATAAATGAGAGAAATAACTACAAAAGGCACATTTTAAATTGTTAAACATTAGTCCTGAAATGGAATTTAACTGGAGAATTCAAACGGGAGAACAAGCAAACAAACTAACAATCTGCCTGCGTCTGTGAAGGTCTTCCTCTGCTATGCCTCACTCCAAATAATCTTTAGGAAATACAGCAAGCTTATTAAACTTTTCTTTTCCATCTGACATTCAGCACATGCAATCAAATATGATTCTGGCAAACAGGAATGGCATTTCTCTTTTATTGTTAATTTGGTCTCAGCTGGAAGGTTTACACATCAATATTGCTTCTAGACACTTTATTAGCGATTAATTGGCTTTACAGCCAAAATGCACATTTTCACTGAAACGTAAATGGTCTTTAAAGGAGCTATCTAATCAAATTTGCATTAGAAAAACATTTGTTCAAGGACAGGCAGTCAGAAGAAGCAGTCTTACGATTTCTCTGTCGTATTTATTCAAGTATTCTTTAACTTTCCGATTAATAAATAACATCATTCGCAAAACAAACACTGACAATGAACAATCAGATTGTTTCAGCATCACATAACAAATGAAATAAGATGACATACACACAATTATTACATAAGAAAATAGTTTTATAACTGATCTGCCTTTACCCCTTTTAATTACATGTACCACTCTGTGTACCCTTGTTCAAGTTATTTTCCAGAAATCTGTTAAAACAGAGATCTTTACATTGGAAATCTGCAATAAATAGACATTTAGCGACAACCTGCCCCTGAAAGACACTTGTACTAATACTGCAATATATCACAGGAACAACAGAGCAAAACAGACAACGCAAACAGGAAGTGACATCAGCCAAAACCCATGAAAGCCATTTTAATTCAATGTCATAGCGTAGCCATGCTCAGGGGAGTCAGGAAAGTGGCACCTTACTGAAAAAAGCTGAAATTCATCTGACCTCAAACGCAAGCTTGACATTTCCAGGTATTCCGTCTATTACTAATCATCACAAGCTGTGTAGTATTAATGCATGTAAATAATGAGTGATGACATTGTATTTTATAAGAAAATAACTTTATTTGAATAATCATTTCCAAAAATCGAGCATTTCAAAGAGCTCTCCTTGCAACTACCAGTGGCAGATGAACATCAGAGGGGATTGAGGGTCATGTGATGTATACAGCAACAGCCTATTTCTTTAAATAAATTTGAATAAATTTCTTCATATGATGTTTGTATTAGAAAGGCCTTCCACACACACACTGCTAAGGGTTTAACAATGAGCAGTTATAAAACGCTAAGCACTGGCATACGGAGCCCAGAAGAGCCCACGGAGACCCCTCACACCATCTCTGAAATAATAATCCAAGGAACTTGAATGCCATCTATCTCCAAAAATCGTCACATTCTGTAAAAGTGGGCAAAAAAAACGCATTTTAAATGAGCAGTGCCGTCCTCCTGCTGACCAATCAGAACTGATTATGCTCTACTTCATCGAGCCAGGAGGCCGGACTTGCAGGGAAGTCTGGGTAGCTACCGCTGCTGCCCGTGGACAGGTCTGAAGTGGGGCCGTTTCCGCTCCCAATGACACGCATGCCTGAGATCAGGATGGACATCGCTGCTTCGGGGTACATCAAGCTGGACACAAGCCGCCGCTGTCCCGGCAGAGGCCGCCTGGGTCCCGGGGACTGGGGGGGGCTGTAGGGGCTGCTGTGTTTCAGAATCAGCCCATGCTGTACGCGGGATGGACTGAGGCTGCCTCCCTGCCTCTCCATAACCGGCGATGTCTCGCTCATTCCACTATAGATCCCGTCGGAAAGGCCAATGTCTGCCATCGATGGTTCATCTAATAAGAAGAAAACAAGTGCAAAAGTATTTCGACTTATCTGCCCCTTTTTAACCCACTGAGTGTGACAATGATGTTACAATGATGTTACAATATGAACGTATTTGTCTATTGAGTTATTATCCGGGTATCTCTGAGTATTAATGGCTTTCCCGTGTCGATGCAAGGCCGTGTTCCTGCAGTACCTGTGAAGGAGACCTCAGCATCGCTGTCCATGCCCTCCTCCTGGACACGCTCCTTGTCTGACTTGGTGTTGCTGGCCAGGGGCCGCTTCATGCTGCGGAAGTACTGCCCCCACCTGTGTCCCCCAGCATCCTTTTTCAGTCTCTTCTCCTTTGCTCGTCTGTTTTGGAACCAGACCTGAAACAGCACAAAATTCCTCAGGTAAGCGTCGGCATACGTTACCCAAGAACCTTCTCACAGATACACAATAAAAGTAATGGACTACCTGGATGAATACTGGCAAATATTTCATTATATAAATATTAAAGATGTATTGAGATTATACATAATTGCAGAGTAAAAGATATATGTAGCTAAATGAATCAATTAAGTAATCAATCAAGTATTTAAAATAACTCCAATAAATTTCTTCTACCTGCTTCCTTTCATTTTAAAACACAATAATTCATTCTAACTTAATAACTAAATAAATATGAATACATTATTCATACTTAAAATGATGATAAAAATGTTTATGTAAGCATTTATTTTAATTATCAAAGCAATTACATTATAGGGAAGTGATTAAACTGCTTTGTGCCCTGTGCTGTCTGGGATTGGCTCCAGGCCCCACGCTCTCGTCTACCCAGGAATTGCAAGAGGAAGATGGATTGATGAATGAATGAATGGAAAATGATTAAATGATATTATTTAACTATACTATGTACTACAACACATCAGTACATAATGTAGATTAGAAAGAGTGCTTTTGAGAATAGGCTTACCTTATTTTAGATATACACAACACATTAAATAGTGCTGTTTTATGGTATCTCAGGATTTTCATAGCAGGCTGTAATTTATTATTACGGATGCATTTTATCCAAAGTGGGAAACTAAAACAGTCGGATTGAGCATTAGCAACAGTGTCACCGTGGCCTTGGCCTCCTAGAACTATTTGTTTTACATGTAATTAACTCAAAGGTAAGTACACGTTGTCCTTAATCTAATGCGGTCAGGTTGCCGTTGGGGATGAGATGATCCGAAATCAAGGATCAAGGAGTTTTATTTGTCATTGTGCCAATGAAATACACAAGTACATTAAAATTTAGTGGCAGCATGCAGAACATAAATAACTTACCTGCATATGTGACCTTTAGGTTCACTTACACAAGCTACGCTTAAGGAGTAATTCTACCAATTGCCTTAAACCAGCCAAGCAATTATGTTGTGTGAATATATATGAACACTGTTAGGCTCCGTTCCCTCGAAAAAATCCTGAAAGCTGCCAAAAGGCTAAACGCACAATCGTGAACGGAGGTAAAGTAGCGTGTAAATAAAACGTGTCAGGGAAATGTCCTTGCTAATACACATACATAAAAGAATATATACGGCCAGCGCCCGCTGCGCCCCCGCGGGAGCATGTAAATGATACTCAGTAGTGGTGCTAATGAGGTACTCTCAGCCCTGTCCTTACTACCCCTGACTTTCAAGTGCGGACTTTGTTTCCAGCTCATCATAAATTAACACTATTAAATTCCCCCCTTTTAGATCACTGGAATTCCCTTAGCATTATGGTTCCTGTAATCTTTTGTACCGAAATGCAGTTTTGCTCTGCATATAAATGAGATGATCCTTCGTGTGCCACTGGGACAGTGACATTGGAACGCTTCTCCTAGCCTACCCCATCTCGTTCTTCATGAGACACACATGCAGGTGAGAGCAAGCCCACAGCAGAGGCTGAAATGGCGAGTCCCCTGAGCCCCTCATCACCCCCCATGCATAAGTATAGATGGTGCTGTGAGTTCACGTATTAAAAGAGCTTACCTGCACAACTCTCATGTCCAGACCTGTTTCCGATGACAGCTGTTCCCGCACATGTCGGGCCGGCTTCGGTGAGTTGTTGTATGCCGATTTCAGGGTTTCCAGCTGTTTTGCCGTGATAGTTGTCCGCGGTCTTTTCACAGATGAGTCTGCCTCTGAAACAGATGAAGTGCTCCAAATCATTGACAAAATGATCGCTGATATTCAAATAATATAGAGTTGACAAGTAATTCTAAATGAGGTATATTTGTGAAGTTCTTAACAGATTCAAAGCTGAACTTCATTCCTAAATTCTTTTAATAAATATCCAGATATGTTCTGATATGCTCTCAGAAAAAAGGGTAAAAAAGCTGTACCTTCACGGGTCTGCCAATTATACCATTAAAAGGCACAATAACCAGGGTATAGGCGCAGTGACAAGCAAAGGTACAAATTTTTACCTTTTTTTCTGACAGTGTACATAAATAGATAAAAGGGAAATGTAACAATTTATATTATCCACTAAAATAAATTTATTTGCTTTCCACTCGACTTATATGATAAAATAAATTGCAATAAATTTCATTTTAAGTTAAGCCATTCATAAATCTTGGAAAACCTCCTTTTAGAATTATTTTTGACAATGTTCTATTTTGTTTTTGTTGGTTCTAGGAGATGATGATCAAAGGACATTTTCTATTTTATTTCTTTTTGTTCATTGACATTATCTTATACAATCAGGAGCTTTGGTTGTTTTACATTTAATTTAATCACAGTACAGCTGGCAGATATAGTTTAAACGTGTAAACGCTTTTCCTGGGTGATTTTTACTGAATGGCGTATTGGACACTAGGCAGACAGGTTAATCAGCACAGAGGATCAGCTGAGTCGTACATCTTGTCTGAGGAGTTTCAGCTTTCGGCAGGAGGGCGATCATTTTCCTTTGGGCTACCTTTGGGTCTGCAGTATATATCAAGGGTGCTATCGATCCGAAGGCCCGCAGCGCTGGTTAATAGTGCAACCAGGTCAAGCGTTTATAGATGACCTGCTGCCCAAAGAAATGAAGTTCACAGTTCAAAGCTGTTGTTTAATGAAAGGTCGCCAAAATAAAAAAGTGAAGGCATATGTGCTAGGCCTAACTCAAAAAGCATGTTCCAATCTCTTAATACAGCATAGAGACAATGACCAGCTGCTCCACCCTATCTTCACTACACAGCGCAGTGGCATAATATAGGTCTATATAAGACGGGAGTAATGCACAGTTCGTAGTGCAATGTGTCGACGATATAAAGCTTGTTAGCTCAACAGCTTCTGAAGGAGATAACCCAGCTAATCAGATTCTCACCTCGCTGCTTTGCAGTTTCGTAGTCAGTCTTGCAAACGAGCCTGCTATCTTCCATTAAGTAATATTCATCGCCTGTGGCCAGCTGCCTCTTGCACACAATGCAGGCGAAGCAATTCAGGTGAAACACGAAGTCTTGTGCTCTTCTCACTACTTGGGACGGTGGGATGCCTTGTTGGCAAGCGGCACATTTAGTTCCAAATCTCCTTTTGAACATAACAGTTTAGGCATTAAATCAGTTGTCTTTGTTGTCATTGTCTGTTTGTATAATGAAATTTAGTGTGTGACACTCCTCCACAGTGCTGACAACTAAGAACATATTAAATAGATACATAAACAATAAAATACACAATTAATAATTCATTAATAAACCGTCATATGAACCTAAATATATAGGGTGAATATTGTTAAAATGGGACACCAGGCAAAATTGGACAGTTAACGTTTACAGTTAATGTATGTGTTTATAATAGGCCTTCTTTATTTTCTCTTCTATAAAGTGCTCAAGTTGGATTCATGTATTTAGAATGGTATCAAGTTGGGATCCAAGACACTGAAATGATTCTGAAAATTTTTCCAGAAAGCAAATTTTCAGAAAATGTCCCATTTTAACATATACCCTACTCAACCCACTCCAGGCCTCTTCAGATCACAGTCAAATTGCATTGTACGTTTTATGTACATATACGTTTCAGACACTGGATTTCATATACCGATCTGTATATCTGTATTTCAGAATCAAACACAA
Source organism: Mormyrus lacerda (assembly GCA_015163995.2). Taxonomy (NCBI): domain Eukaryota; kingdom Metazoa; phylum Chordata; class Actinopteri; order Osteoglossiformes; family Mormyridae; genus Mormyrus; species Mormyrus lacerda. The sequence continues at coordinate 18,184,514 of JAABNX020000046.1, read as the reverse complement.
CGTAAAACTTGACTCATGTCAGCAAAGTAACACTCACTTAAAGAAGTCTTCTTTGCAATAGAAGCTGTCGCCTCGGTTGAAACATTTATCTGCCAGCTGGGTTCGGCAGTCGTTGCATTTTAAGCATTTACTGTGCCAGTGGTGTTCAAGGACCTTGAGGATGAAACGGTCCACTATGTGTTGGTTACAACCGGCACATACCGGGATCTCTGTTAAACAAAGAGACGACAAAAAATTGAGACGTGACAAAAGGTTGAAAAATAGGCGACTATACCACGACAATGCGAACACGTTTTTGACCCATTGAATGATTATGTACTTTAAACGTAGATTTTTTTAATATTTAGTGCAGTATAATATAATGTTTTGTATCATCAAAACGTTCCAAGTGAAAGGATGTACTGGATACATTGTAAAATACTTACTTGTAAACATACTTATTGTACCGTATTAAATACCAATTCTCAGAGTTTCAGCGATAAATATAAAGTAATTTTAGGTTGAAGGAAATTTCGAAACCACGTATCGAACTGAATAAATATAATAAAGTAGCATCCTGGCTGATAATAATAACAATTATTTCTAATTACACTGATGATAATTCTTACAGGACAACAGGAAAACATAAAAGTACTACAACACAGAAGTGTACCACAGAAAAATGGAGAGAGAATCACTCATTCTCACAGTTAAACGATTTTAGAAATTTCAGAATCATTTGTAAAAACATTGAAAATAAAATAATTACTCTACAGGTGTGTGTATTAACTAACTGCAAAACATATCTGAAAAAAATACGAATTAGCATTATCAGAGATTAAAAATATGACAATAATCCTCTATAAAAGCTTAAATGCGGCAACACTCAAGATCGAGGTTCAAAATGTGTTGTGAAATTGAACATCACTAATAACGATAACTCATTTAACCGAACAAAATATTAAACACAATCCGGAAAATACTGCTATATTATATTAGGCTACATAAACATCCATTTACTGCTTTCTGCACGTTCGCATGTATACAGCAGCGGTCACCTTCGTAAAAGCAACTAATTTAAATACGTTTGACAGAGAATGTCAAAAGAAAAAAAGAGAAAAGAAAAGAAAGGAAAAGAAAATAGGAACTTGCCACTTAGAATGAGTTTCCAAGACAGACAACCCATATTTCAAGAACTGCGACTTAGCTGGTATTCGAGATCCAATTTTTTAGGCTTAATTGTATCGCCTCTTCGCATCAGTTCTGGGAAACATGATATTAGCCTCATTACTGTCTACTTCCAATTCGTAATAGATTCATCCCAAAGGAAAGAAACTTCAACGGTGTAACTGAAAACTTCAACCCTCCCTATCTCCCCCCTCCCCTCCCCTCCCCTCCCCACCGCTACCCCATTCCTGTGTATGCACGTGCTGGCGATGAAAAAGCACCTGCAGAAACGGTGATCTGGCTTTGCATGACGAGTAGTGGAGTCGTGGAGAACCCTGGAAATGAAAAATACAGAACGGCTGCTGTATGTTTGATCTCCCGTTTAATTTCCACCTCAAAAAGTAGGTTGTGACCCGCTTTGGTTACAGCTCGCGGTGTTAATCTAAACTTACTACGTTTAGAAAAATAACCACGAATGTCCAAAAGTTCCAGCCAAATCGCTTAAATGAATGAAGGAGAAACGACCACTGAAGTCAGCACACATATCGGCCAATCACGGGCGCCTAAAGACTGCTCATAAAACGGTATCTTGCATCCATGAAAAGCTTGTTAACAAGGGTATCCAAAGAAAATATATAAATATTATATACATTTCTTTATTACCAGGTTATTAAATGTCTTAAACATTAGGCATTACTAGAAATTAACCTAAGCAGTCATGTAAGCTATGTAAGTAAAACAGGAATCAAAACACCTCACATTTTTGCGTATTGTATGTAGGCTAAACCTACATTATGTTGATTTCGGAAGAAAAAATAAATCAACAGGTAAACGAATATATA
>JAABNX020000046.1:18143906-18173192 GCA_015163995.2 Mormyrus lacerda | reverse complement strand
ATGTCCAACCGCAGTGCCATCAAAGCAGCGTGCACCTGTGTCTGAAATGTCCAACCGCAGTGCCATCAAAGCAGCGTCCACCTGTGTCTGAAATGGCCAAATACAGTACAACTGAAGCAATGTCCACCCGTGTGTGAAATGTCCAACTGCAGTGCCATCAAAAGCAGCATCCACATGAAATCCCATTTTAAATAGCCAGTGGAGGTCCCATCAAGGTAGGATTCACCTTTGTCTGGCCAACAGTGGTCCCATCAAAGTTGCACAGAATCAGAAACCATGGGGAACTCGCATAAAGGAAGCCAGCACTTTGAGATGCTAATGCTGTGACACAAAGGTCAAAAGCACGGTGCAGTCACTGGACAGAGCACACAATGGCTCTTCAGTTAGGCCCGGGGCTTTTATGGCTCAAAGTGTCCCTTGTGATTTGCAGTGGTCTGACACCAATAAATTGTCTTTTCACACCTACCCTGGGGTCAAAGTGACCCCAAAGGCATGCCAGGTGACCTGTCATAGTAATACAATTTATTGTAAGGTAGCCGAGCTAATGCTGGCTGTATAACCTAGCCAGGGAGATGCTCTGTAGCCAAAGCTCTTGTATGACGGGTGCGATCAGCAGACTTGCCATGTGTAGTTTTTACTAAAACACACGATGCAGTCTTTACTGGAGAGATACTTTCTGGACACATAAATACTGCACACATACTACAGGTCAACATTTAATGGTGAGTGACTCTGTAGCCAGAGCTCCCACCCATATGGTACTGTGTGAGAAGGGTCTGTAGATGGATCTCTTGCATCTTCTGCTAGGTTTGCAATATTTTGACTTTGCTTGCAGCTGCAGATCCTGAATCGAGGACAAGTTAGTTTCAAACTTTGTGAATATTGCTTTAACGACCAAATGTGATTTTTGTGCAGTATCACTGCCCAGGATGAATGGGATTACTCAAAAGATAAGCCTTGAACGAATCAGAACAACTCAGAAATAAATGAGATCACAAATAAAGTGTTCTGGAATAAAAGCTATCAATAAAAATAACTGGAGTCACATTTAGTTAGTTTTCTTTTAACGTGCAAGTAACTTCTCAGTAGCGTGCAGAAATACCTACGCACATTCAGTCATTTGCTGTCCAAGTGGCTTCTTTCCTTGGGCCAGGGAGTGGTTCTCTAAAGCCGCTACACTCACACGCTTCACAGAGCTGCTAAACAAACACCTAACCATTGAGCGAAGAAGTTGCACACCTTCTGTCGTACTCTGCTGGGATCTCCCTCAGTACATTCTTCCTCTCCATCAGAATCAAAGCTCTTTCCTAAGCGGTGTTATACCATGCAGGGAGGAGTTCATAGATCCAAAGCTACTCATACCCTGCCTGCTCGGGGCGCAAAGCTGTCCTGGAGCCGTCAGGCTCATTTACCTGCAAGTCTGTTGTTGACCTGATTGTGTTTTCTCCACAGCCACAGTATGGCCTCATCCAGGGTCTTGACCTGCTGAAGAGACTCCTTGGCCATCTCCTCGAAGTGCTCGCCACACTCCCGGCAGCCGAAGAAGGTCCGGATATACCTACGCATCGTCTGCAACACGGCCAAGGGGTCCTCCTCGAGGCCTGGGAGACATGAGCGAACCGGTCAGAGGGCCAGCAAAAGCTGCTCTTCAAAAGCCTCACAGCTGGGGGAGGGAGGACCACTCATGAAAAGAAGAGACAGATGTTAAAATAATGCTCAGACAAATAATAGAAAATTAAAGGGTAAGAGTTTGCATTAAAAAAAAAAAAAACCCACAATACTGAGTGAGTAACGGACTAAAAGAAGGATTATAATCTGTGGTGGAGGGACCCCAGTAAGGGCTACAGAGAACAAACACAAGACCCAGATTTAGCCAGGGATCTGAAAATAGGATGTGCAGCTTAGACCGTTTGATCAGAAAGCAGTCCAGATATAATGATTCAACCAAATCCTTTTTCGGATTCTTAACCATTCCAAGTCCTTAAATTCGTCTCTTATGAGACGAAGAGTGCAAAAAAAAAAAAAAAGACAAAGATGAACTGAGGCCATCTGTCCAGAGAACAAGTAGGCCAAGCTGAAACAAATGGACCACTGTGTTTTCTGGAGGTCATCTTTGATGGCACATTTTTTGTCTGGATGCCCCTTCATAGCCTGATTTGCAAAAAGTGCAAGAAACGTGTGAATCAGCAGACTGTTTTAATTATAAATTCAATCATTTCTCCCGAAAACGATCGAACAACCATCGCACCAGTATGCAACTACGGATCCTTTTCCCACAAGGATTAAAGTGACTAAACACTTCCATGTATTCCACTTCCATTTTTACAGTTCATTAGTTGCTCACATGTATTTGAGCCTTGGGGGGGGGGGGGGGGCAGTATTCATCGTGCTCTTTCGTGATTTTGCATGGCTAGTTGCAAAATTTAAAGGAAAAGAAGAAACATCCGTGTAACACATAATTCTGCACTTTCACATATTCCAAACAAGAAGATGATTCTTACCAGTGTTGGCCAAAGCATCAGGCTGAAGGGCTGCCTGCACAGTCAGAGTGTGGAAGAGAGTCCACAGGGAGCACGGGTACCCTCTCAGCTCCGGCTGGCTGCCCTGGCAACTGACCCACTGCAGCTGCTCGCTCAGGAACATCCCAGCGATCTATGATGTAAAGACATATGCTTACAAGTCTCTCCCGGCTGCCTACAATCTGCAAATAATGGTGTCATGTTACCAACAAGCTGTGCCCTTGTTCACTACAAGCTGTGCCCTTGTTCACTACAAGCTGTGCCCTTGTTCACTACAAGCTGTGCCCTTGGCTTACACCACAGGATTACCAGCACTGAAGGTCATTGTCCTTAACCTTTGAGATTTAGGGTGTAGTCACGTTAGGTGATCCATATAATGCCAGAGCACATTTGACCCAAAAGTCCAGTGTGTTTGACTAGTGTGATTGCTCCATACTGTGCCTAGATGCACTTCAGTTGGGCTGAAGCACGGCATGCAACTACACTGTCAGGGGAAAAAAAAAAAAAAAGTACCAATTTACACCTTTGCTTGTCACTGGGGCTGTACCTTCAAGGATCTGCCAATTGTACCCTGCAGCTGTAGATAAATGTACCTTTTAGTCTAATTTAAGGTACAGAGATGAGGATCATCCCCAAGAGACAAATAACATTCATGAACCCCCAATGGTACAAAAATGTTCCTCATAGTCCATTTCTGTATCTCTAAAGGTAACAGTACCTACAGATAGGGTATAACAGGCAGGCCTATTGAGGGTACAGCACCAGTGACAAGCAATGCTTGTTATTCTTTTTCTGACAGTGTAGTGTGATTACTAACTGTGCCTGAACACGAAACACAGACATGACATAAATGATGTGACTGCCACAGGCACGTGCAGATGTACATTATACAAACCAACCTGGAAGGAACGAATTGCACAGGCTGTACAGACAGTTTGGGCCAACGACAGTATCTAGGAACAATTCAATACAGCACACAAAAACTCAGATATTTGTTAAGCGCAATTAAATGAAAATCACTGCACTGCATCCTCGATAAATCAATTACAGGGCGGTGTGTCATCTGTTATCCTTGTCTATCCAGAGGAAAGCAGCTCCTTTGGATGCACTATGAACTGCAGTACAGTAGAAGCTTTCACACACTGTTGCATGATATTGTTCTTGTTGATATGCTATGTTGAGATGCTAAATCCAACCCCAAGTCAGACCACAAGGTTGTCTCACAGACGTAGCTCTCAGCACTTACTCTCATCTTGTTGTTGACCAGATCTAGGATGGCGTCATAAGGAATCTTCTCAAGGGGCAAACTGACCAGCCACTCCAGCAGGGTCTCCAGCAGCTTCACCACGGACTGGCGACCAGGAAAAAGCTGTGCAATGAAATTTCACAGCTGTCAAAACTATTACCAAAGAAAACACAGATCAGGTAAAAGAGCAAAGATCAATTTGTGATTCTCTAAACTCAAGCTAGTTTGCTATAGCCTAATCCTCACCCACTTAGGCACAAGTGGTTTTTACTCTGCTCTTTATATTAATCTTTGACAGACTTTAAGGTTCTGGCATCAGTGTGGAACCCGGACATGCATGGATTAGGACCCAGGATGCCTTGGTGTCACCTTCCTCTTAAAGTAGACCAAGAACCCGGAGGGACTATAGGCCAGCAGAGCTTAGGCGTGGGCCCATACCCCCAGTCCTACCCCCCAGTAGCATCTTGCAGGGCTAGGAAGCCCAGTAGGTGGCCAGCAAAGCCAAAGCCCTCTTCTAGCCTAATGCCTCAGCCCTCCAGATTAGACAGAGCACTTTCTTCAAAGGAAAGGAGGCCAGAGAGGGATAAGAGCCTTTTACTTTAATTTGCACTGATCTTCATGCCTGCCCCACACTCATGCTCACCACAAGCACTACCTCACTGAAATCACATACATATTTCATCCAAATGTAAGACAACGGTAACCTCTGAAGCAAATTTTTCCTTTCTTACAAAATAACTTCATAATTCTCCTTATCTTTAAAAGTTCAGGAGATAACTGTCAAAAGCCTGTCTAAAGTTGAGTATACAAAGGAAATTAGCAGTGAACCCCGCATCCCTCACAGCTCTAGAGCCGCTTCACCGAGCTCCTGAGGGGAAACCCAAACACAGATCCTACCTTGGCAACCACCGTTACAAAATCTTTGAACGTCTTCAGCTCGTCTCCAGTGAGGGTCTGGTGGCTGGCCAGCTCGACTCTCAACAAGTAATGCAAACCTGATTCCATGTCTACCATGTACACTTTAGACCTGGGAAGGGGGGAATCAATAAAAACATAGGTTTATGAAGCTGAATCATGCATTTCAAAAATATATTCTACTTAAGACAGCAGAACAATTTAAATACTAATATAAAAGTCAAGAAAATTATAAAAATAATGTACCTATTTTGAATTGTTCTCTAATATGCATGTTTTCCAGAAAAAGCATGTTCTCCAAGGTGTCAGTGCTTAAGGTGTTTTTAATAGAATAAAAAAAAATATGCTGCAATGTCCTGATAGGTGGGTGCCACCATACAATATAGCATGCAAGAGAGCCTGAATGACTATAAATGTTATTCAGAAAATACAGTAAGGTAGCCCCCTATTGGTGACTTTCATCATAACAATATTCCTCAGTTGGAGGAGAGGTTGTGCATGGTATTATTACTGCAAGAACTGTGGAGCCTTTAAACATGAAAAAATGCAATTTGTACATATACCTAATGCTGCTGAATTACAACTGACAAAACATAATTAACATTGGCAATTAAGATGACAACAATTAACAATTAAAAAAAAACAAACACACAAAACTATTCCAAACATCTATAAAAGCTGAAATAAAAACCCAGAGACATTTACTCTCAGGAAACATGGTAAAATTATAAAATGTCATAAAAGAATGGGCTGTGATTTCAAGGTTCAGTTTGTAAACTAACACCATATATTTAAAGCTCAGACATTATCAACCGTAAGCCTTAAAAAAGAATGAACATTATTCAAGTATATGTCTGAGAGACAACTCACATATAACCCAAAAAAAGGCAGGCCATTTCTAAAAAAGCAGCAATCACACCCTCTACCAACTCAGCCTGAGGATCACTAATACAACACATGACCAGAAGGTGGCATCAGATCACTTACCCATTTAATGGCCAATTAATATTGGACAACTGACAAACACCAACATCATTATCGATTAGTGCAAACCAGCTTGTAAGTCTTCTCTAAAAAGTTTGCGAGGGCCTAAAGGTAGATGGGAGGTGAGGACGGTTGTGCTCACTTGTCAAAGTCCTTCCATATCTCTGCAGGCTTCTCTCCTTTGCTTCCAGACACCACAACCCCCTGGGCAGAGGAACCCCGCTTCCTGTGCACCCCAGGGAGGAGCTTGAGGTATGAGGAGAAGAAAAAGCGCTGACTCTTCTTCCTGTGAGTGGAGAAGCAGAACTGAAATGGGTCTAGTGTGTACATGCGCAGGACAGCTAGGGGGTGTGTGAAGAGACAGGTGGCTGTAAAATGACAGCTACGGAGACAGATTTCTGTATTTCTTGATCTTCCTATGGAAACAGACCACAAAAAAGAACAATGAGATGCAACGATTATCTACAGCTGCAGTTCCATTAATGACTATTAAGGGGACTGCAGCTATACATAGCATTGCCACAGTTCAGGAAGACTTTAAAAAAAATTGTGATGAAGCAGAATTCAATGGCCTGATTCAGGAGATTAATTTCAGTTTCTATACTTGGGGGAATGAAAGGCCAAGTTTTATTGTAAAACTTTTATTCAAACCATAATATTACAGTCAAATAAGTAAAAGTGGGGTCAAATAAAATTATTCAAAATAATAATTTTCCAAAATAATGCAGATTCCCAAGACCCATATCAGAAGATTAAAAAACGTCTTAATTTGGGTGTGACCTCACATGTCTTAACTATACAGTACGATTAGTCACGCGCACCTCTCTAAATTAACTAAAACTCCCACAACTGGCATGCATCCTGGAAGATGGTACTGGTGTCATCAGGTCACTTACACGTCCACGAGCACATGCGATCCATTGGGATACAGCAGATACACAGCTGGGACTGAGCCAACACCCAGCCTGTCCAGAAAGGCTTTATCCAAATTCAAGGTTCTCTTCACAATCATACCCCCATACATCATCAGGTCCAGCATCACCTGCATCCAAAAAACATTTTAACCAGATCACACTATGTGCGAATGCAGCTTCAAACAAGCCATATTTCAGATGGTTTGTGAAATGGTCGTGCTAAATGTGCAGTCCTCGGTGGAGCGTGTCAAAGGCCGGACCAAGCGGAGGAAACCCAAATGGTAGCGGAGCCGATGACAGGGCCTTTAATGGGTACAGGCCTGAATTTACATCTAGTTCTCCTGGTGTTATTTATATCAGCACATAGACCCAGAACCTACAAAACAAACAGAAAAACAAAACAATACCTCTCTGCCGATATAAGAATCTTCTTCCTCTACGATGACGGCAGTGTAGTGGCCAGCTTTCTGCCCCATGAGAGAGAGAATTTCAGCCGACCTGCAGTCAGAAGCAGAGGGTACATCTGACATCTTGGAGATGGTCTCCCATTTCATATCTATCCATTTAGTATTTCAATATTTAGGAAAGGATGTATCAATTCAAGCACGATGTACCTGGAGGGCTCCAGAGGGGGGCACTGTGGAGGCCAGACCTCCTGCGTGTGGTTCTGGAGGAAATTCACCATCAGCTGCCTCACAGTTTGCAGTTCCCTGTCTGGTCCTGTGGTGGAAGAAAATGATTTGGCAGTGACAACAATATCAACGTAACAACTTCATTCGTCTCACAACTGCAACATGGATTCAGTGTAATAGGACTATGACAGAATTGCAGTGCCTCATCCAAGAAACTCTATATACAAAGCTTTGATTCTGATGTACAGTATAATGGATATATCTCTCAGTATTTCCAGAAGCAACTTCTCACCTAAAGAACCTTGCGCAGCAGAAACCAAACTTGTAGGCCATTACCAACTTGTCAGAATATATTTTACAGAGCAACTCACCCTTGTAGGCCTTTCCGATATCAAAAGTGCTGCTACGTGCTTTGAAATACTGTAAGAGATTAAAAAATAAACCCATTAGCATCTTACAAAGCGAAAATAAACAAATAAAAAAAACAACCAAATCATTACGTTATGAGGGAGAATCTTTAGGGTTACCACGTCATTTCCAAATTATCTACATTTTAACCTCGTATAAATGTTTTTGACTTTCTACTACTAGGTACCGATGTGACTACAAGAACAGAAGCCACATTTTTCCATCCACAAAAATACAATGAACTGAGTATATAAAATGGCGACAGGCAGATGTCCATGTGTAACACATACCCTGAAGGTTGGGTAGAAGTGAATGGCAAACTCTTTACAGATATCAAAGTTCTTTTCATCAGCACAGTCCAGTACTCCTATTCTTATGGCCTGTTCCCAGTCTATAAATAGGGGGAAAAAAACATATGTAAACATATAAAATATGTACACAGAACCTCAAGGCAATATAAAGCATTCCTGCATTTATGTTTTCTCCACCAAACGCGCACACAGAGAAGAATAAGCGACATACACAAGCAAAACAAAAGCGGTCCAAACGCAATCCAACCTGAACACGTCTTTCTCACTAATGGAATCCCTGACACACGAGCATCTGCTGTGAATGAGACAGCCGGCACTGCTTTCGTTGCACTTATTTATTTAGCGGATGTTTTTCCCCCAAGGCGACGTACGAGAGAAGTGAGCTTCGCTCTCACACCGCCACCAGCTTTTTGAGCAACTTAACTTGCAGTCAGTCTGATCAGCCTTGCGTTCGTTAGGTTGTTGGTTTGTCTCCCCTTAGCGCTGTAAATGTATAGTTGCCATATTCTTCTGAGGTTCTGCACAGATCTATTCCCACATAAAGGAAATGTTATCCCTAAATTGCACATATATGACAGAGTGTGTGAGTGCGTGCAATGTGATGGACTGGAATCCCATCCAGGGTGTTTCAGGACCTCGATGTCTGTTGTAAGATCATTAAAAATCTAATAAAAAAAAAAACAACTACAAGAGCTAATAGCTAATACAACAATGAGTACAGGTAATGGACACAGAAGGATAATATACAAGGGACCAGAAAGAACAGAATTCCACAGTAGATGGGTTCATATGAAACTCTGCCCTTTACTCTGGAATGGGAACGATGAATAACCCAACTGGCAGGTGAGCTACGCGGGAGGCTGGTTCTTAGTGTTTATGATATTGCGGTTAGCGATTCATTAAGAAGTGGGTAGATTTACCGATATCTCTGCAGACTCATCAGGAAGCGTCGCAGAGCTGTGTTTTCCCACAGTACAGAATGTCGGCAACCCGGTTAGACAGCCATTTCATGCACATACGCAAATCAAGGCTTAACAGAGACACCGCAAGCAGGCAAAGCGACAGATGGACAGCTTTTCAGGGGCAAGACAATATGAACAGGCAGGGCACTGGGGTGGGCTTTTTTTAAACTAGAAGCTTGGGGCGTGTGGCTGTAGAGGGCCCCTGTGCTGTTGTCCTCCACCTGTCCCCCATGCAGAACACATTCCTAACAGAGTGGGGGAATGTACGTCGAGGTCAAAGTGGGACAAAGGGGCCAACTGACCCCTACAGAGAGAACAACAGCTGGCAGGCAGTCACTAGTGAGCCAGCCAAATGACAGCTTGCTCTCACAAAGGCACGCACATAAGTCTACACAAAGTCTGCAGCAGCCATCGCTCTCAGAAAGAGAGGACTCCCTAGGTCTCTGTATCTGTAGAAAAAAAAAAGGCAACAGTGGGCCTGAACCACAAACATATAGATATCTAACGTGAGTCAATGCTCTGGTGAGCCCAGCTTTATGAATCTCTACAATCACAAGAGCAAAACCAGAAAGACTAATAAAAGTGCGTAAAAGTCCCAAAAACAAAAATCAGCAGAAAATTTTCTGAAAGGAACAAAATGCTTATAAACAGAAAATTCAGCTAAACAACTCTAAAACAACTGTATTCCAAACAACTAAGTTGGCACTGGGTACTCCTAAGATTCCACCATTGTTACCATTTTCCGACACATATATTTAAGGGGAAAGGAAAGAACTGTGGAATCCCACACAGGAAAGATCACTTAGGGCATCAACACTTAAAGCACCATAATTAACTGAGGAATGCCTTGAGCACAGTGGTTCTCATGGTGTTTGGGTGTCTGGAGGGACGGCAGAGGGAAGTCCTACAAGGAGGGACCACCAGATCCCAAAGTCAGCATTCTCCTCAGCACCAGCCACATTTTAAGGCAGGGTCCTAGCATTAGCCTCTTGAAGCTCAAGAAAAACACCAGACTCAAGCCTCAAGCCATAAAATTATGTCTCCGAGGCTCTGAAGGCTAAGGACAAGGCTAAGGACAATAAAGGCAGACAAAGCCCTTCACGAAAGGCTGAAAATACTATACCCAATAATGGCCCTGAAGGAAAATAAAACCCAGCAATGTGCCTCAACGGCAAGTCAGATATCACTGACTGTCTCTCCATGGCCAAACCTGCAGAGCTCTTGACAGTGGATGAGGACTGTGACCTACAAATTATGTTACTGCTGTAAAAAACAAGATAAGCATGTCCTGGATGTTTGCAGCCTGCTCTTCTTACTTCATAATCCATCGACTTTTCTGGGAATTTATCATAAAAATCTGTACATGAATGTGCCTGGATTAAAATTTTATTTTATATATATATACACACACACACACGAACCAGATATTATTCTTCTTACATATTTATTCTTTCATGGGTGCCAGCAGTGATGATAACACTGACAGGGAGACATGACCAGAGGCAGCCCGAGTCATTCCTGGGTACCGACGACCTACTTTGATACGACTGACCCGAGGCGGTACATCAAAAGGTAGGAGTGGCCTTATGAAACCAGTGAGAGGCCGCTTCCTTCACAGCACATCATCATCACCGCTCGTGCTCCACGGCTGCGAGCGACGGCCTCCACTAAAAGCCAAAATGTCAGGACGCTGCTCCTCACAGGTAATATCGACCAGTGCCTCTGCGACTCTTAATCAGATGGAAAAAAGGCCGGATCCCGCTTCTGTGACTACAGCGCGGTCCAGTTTCAGGAAGGACCCCTCGCAGTTCTTTTGATTTCAGTAACAGGAATAAGTCCTAAACAATGATGTGCTGTTTCCAAACTATTTCGATTTAATCTTAGAAAGATAATCATTTGAAGTTCCAGCATGCCAGAGCTCTTTATGAGAGTAGGGAAGCACAATACTGGGCACTGTTCTTAGTGTATCAGGGGGTCAGTGGGAGCAAATGCATGGAAGGCAAAAAAAGGAAGGTAGAAGGCTGATTATTAAGAGCTTGTCCAGAGCATACATCAGAAAGGGGACTGTAGATTCTGAATTACAACGACATGGACAAGTAACACAAGTCAAACAGTCCCATTGTTATTTATAGAAAGCACAGGACAACTTGATGAGGCATGACCAAAATGGAATTGAGCAGGACAGCTCCATTTGTCCTTCCAGGGACACATCAAACAGAAAGACAGACACTTTCAGCTGTATCACTGCACTAAAACACAATGCGAACCTTGCATCCCACATATCTTCAAATCATCCTTGAAAAATCAAAATATTCAATTAACAAAGCCACATAGAACCAACTTGGTCAGGTGACAGAAAAAGTGTTTTCACTAAAGCCCCACTTATGTGTTTAGACAACTGTAATTCGCCGTCGTAGATAAATAAACCCCATACGTCTGCAGTAAAATCAATATAAATAAAATCAATCAAAAAGGTAATTCATATACATATTCGGGTATTACGTCGATTCTTACACGAAATAAGCTTCTCCGACTCTGTACAATGTACAACTGAGACGAGGTACAGGGAGACTTTACTGATCAAGTCAGATCCCTGAGGCAGATGAATGACGAGGCCTTTGAAGACAGTGTTTCTCGGGGTGTTGGGGTGTCTGGAGGGACGGCAGAGTGAAACCCGACAAAGAGGGACCACCAGATCTCAAAACCGGCGACCTCCTCAGCTTCATTCACGTTCTAAAGCGGCGTCACAGCGGCTCGTCCCCAGAAAGCAGCGTTACCATACCCGTTTACTCTGAAATAACCGTTTTGGTCCGTTTAGACGGTACAAACGCTGGCTAGCGGGGTTAGCAGCTCGTAGTTAATACAGCCACAGCCGGTGTCTGCGTCCGAACATTAGCCCCCGGGCTAACTGGGTGCCCGAAGGCGAAAGGCAGGGACTTAACCACGGCCACTCACCTTTTACATCGCCAGCCAGCGCTTTCCAGGTCGGCGAGTACTGGATGCAGTGTCCGCACCACGACGAGTAAAACTGCACCAACCAGGCGGTGGACGAGTTGAGCAGTGTTTCCTTCAAAGTATCGCTCGTCAAAATGGTCAACGGATCTTCCTTCGAGTACAGCCGGGCAGCCTGGACCCGCCAGGACATCAACACAATAAAAAGGCATTTTAATGACCAGGCTACACCCGAAAGATCAGAACTTCTGCTCCAGAAGCTGGCCATGTCGCTCCACTGGTACGATTATGTGGGGAAAAGCTATGCTCGGAAGCGGCTGCACTACGCGTGCGCAGTGTCACGTAGCGTGGCAGTCGCTTGGCTAAGCGTGCATTGACAAGTGGAAAGTACATTTCCTACATCTATCTATCTATCTATCTATCTATCTATCTATCTATCTATCTATCTATCTATCTATCTATCTATCTATCTATCTATATTTGCGTTCGTGTGTGTGTCATTGTGTCTGTCTTTCACCACATAAGATCAAAATTTACAGCAACGCCCTCATTTATCAGCTAATCAGCTGATAAAAAATCCTACGAGCTATAAAGAAACAAAGAAAAGGGCGATTCCTCAACTCAGAGGAAAATACACATTTGATTCCAAGAAAAAATGCACCAAAGTTTATTTATTTATTTATTTATTTATTTATTTTTAATGAAAAGAGGAGAATAAATCATAGAGGCATATTTTATGGGAGTACAAATTTTACTTAATTTACACATCAAAATTGCGAAATTGGTCTTCATTTCAATTGATTAATACTATTTTGGTAGGTTAAAAGTAACAGTGCCTTCACCTAAATGGAACAAAACAGCCAACCTCAACAAAGCGATATGCAAAATAAAAGATGGATATGCTGACTGTTTGTGTTTGCACTATGAAACCAAGACATGATCTTATATGATAAAAACATCTTTAAGGCATATGATGTCATCTATGCCAAAAAAAACAATTATATACAAGGTACTGCCAAACTGGATGTGTACTTTTCAAGGGAATTAGCTACATGTTTTGTTGAATAGTTATAACTATGATCCCAGAACTGCTTGACATGACCATGGCTACCGCAGTCAGAGGTGTTTCCTATTCAAATGCACAGACACCTACTTCTTTAATTTATTTATATGATTTACTGTAGTCTCTTCAGGAACTTTTCAAACTTCTACCACCTGCTACTTTTTCCAGTGTCCACCAAGTTCAGAATTATGCATTTAGGCCCATCTTTAGATGAACATGCTTGATGAAACATTTACAGATTTAGTTCTGGATTACTACATCTTTATGATCACGGCTATAACTAAATGAATAAATTACACAACCGACCAACATGAACTGAAGTTGAATAAGGTACAGAAGTATGTTTTTATGAGAGAATGGGCACCCGTGCAAAAACAGAGCAGAAGAGCAAATGATTAAACGATGAATTTTACAAAAATGTAGGTATCTAATCCATGTTTTATGGTTTTGTGGGAAAATGACATACAACAATGTAAAGCAAAGAAAAATAAATAAATAAATAAATTAGATTTAACATCACACCTAATTTAAGTATAAAAATATAAATATAATTTTAGAAACTACGAAACAAGCCAACGAAAACCAGGAAGCAGCGGGTTTGATCGTGGATATAACAAAAACATATAATACCAGGAGGCTATGGGCTGCACCATATCCCATTTTATAACCTTTCTCCTAAACAATCAGTTTGCCAGAGTAGGCTTGTAGAATGTAGCCTATATAGGTGATAAAGTCACCATGCAACAACACTGTGACAAAAAAGAAAACATGTGAAGTGAGGTCCTAGTATCAACTATTTGTCTTTCATAGGAAAAAAAACGAAAAAAATATCATATTTAACACATAAAACAGCAGGGAAAAAAATGATAATTTCATGTAATCCCACATGGTTTAACGCTGCTTTATATTGCTTTTTATCTAAAATCATTTTACCTCAGTTCACATACGGAAGGGAGAGTTATTTGCAATACATTGACATTTATGAATTATGAGAGGTGTCTCTTTATTACTGTATGTAGTCTTGCTCCGGTTGACCAAACGCAGGTTGGGATGCTTGTATGGTTGGAGGATTGACACTAGGGGGTGCTGTGTAGATTTTGTTTAGGACTGACATAGTGTCCTGCAGAAGGATGTTGAAAATCTCATCAGCCAGTCTAATTTTCACTGCGAGCTGGTCAAGGTTGTAGTCTAGCCACTGAAGTTCTTCTTTATGAAGCTCCTGGATCTATCCATTAACACAGACACAGTCCAGCAGAGAGAGTACATTTTTAAATTATAAAACCATTCAGAGTTTTGGTGACACAGTTTATAATTTCAAGTGAACACATCCATCCAGCTGCAATAACTAGTTTTGTGTGTGGGTGGGTGTAACTATCTTACTTCGTTACTGCGGGAAAAAATAGAAAATGCAGAGAAAGATCATAGATAATAGTAGTTGTTTTTTTTAAATTTTGCTCTGCCTAATGTGCCAGTTTGTCTGTTTCCAGTGTCAGCTCAGTAATATCAATAGCTTTTTTCTAATAGCTAAGAAAGTAAACAAGTAACAAAATAAAGGCTACCTCATACATGTAATGTCTGTCAGGAAAAAGTTATGCCTGATTGGTTGTTTCATATTTATGGAATTATTTAACTGATTGACCATAATTACATTGTTAATGTTTAAAATACTGATTTATAACTGTCTGTGAAATTCATTTACAAATAATTCAATATAAATAGTACATCTTTGACAAAAATGTCAAATATAACCTTAAACTCATGATCTACTTACCTTTCTGTTGATTAATATAAATGTTATTCCCTATAGGTAGATATTTTCTGTATGTAATTGTAGATATGCAGATATCTAGTGTAGATATTCTGACATGGGTAGTAATGGTGCAGGGCTGGACGCCTTTCATAATCTATACTCTGCATACCAGTATGTAGTCCACTTTGTCCCGCTGCGTGTTCCCATACTTGCACATAACCTGGAGCATTTCTCTCATCTGCACATCATTACGCTCCAGATTCAGCACTCTCTGCACCTCATTTTGGACAGCTGCCTGAAAAAAGGCATTAGAAAGGCTACAATAATTATATATCCCGGTCGATACTGAGTAGTGCCGGTTCATGTAAATACGGACTAGGTATGTCAATATAAAGTAGGATTAGAACCTGATGCACATTATCTTTAATATATTGTTTCAGCACACAAACACTGTGTATTATATTCTACAGAATAGAGCAGTAAGACCCAATCATCTTTTTTAAATGGGTGAGTCACGCAAAATCTGCCTACTGGCATTTTTGTCATTACACTCCACAGACGGGTCATCCAGTCATCGGATATTTGATCTTAGTGCCAAAAGATAGCACTGGCAGTGTTGCCAAAGTCCTGCTTTTCTCTGCTTTGTTAAGCGAAATGAATACAGTAGCTAGTTTTATGTATGGGTGGATGTTTACTGTGAATATGACATGTGTCAGCAAATGAATATAAATATCTTAGTAGTACTAAAACATAAGAAGTTGTATAGTCTATATATGTATTTAACTGCATATAACTGTGATAACAAATTTGGTAACATGACAATTAGACAATATGATGTTTAAAGTTTTACAGACGCTCCTCTACTTACGAGTAAGATATGTTCCGAACGGCTATTTGTAACTTGAAATGTTCACAAGTCGTTATTCAACATAATTTTAACGGTATACGGAAGTACTAAGAACTAGCATGCTGGGAGAACGCACGCTGCACTGCCGTGCGGCGGGAGAAGCGGCCAGAAGTCGTACTAGATGGAATTGGCGCGCAGAAAAAAAACTGATGCTGCGGACAGGAAACAGGAGCCCAATGAACACAGTTTGGACATACAGTCCTCTTTGTTGGTATGTCTGAAAGTTCGTAAGTTGAAAGTTCATTAGTGGAGGAGCATCTATAGTCATTGTCACAATATATTTTAGAGGTGTTTTATAGACTAAAATAAAAAAACAGAAGATGGTGAGAAAAATAAGCTGGTTATTCCTGACAGGGAAACGATTGAAAGTAGTGAAGAGTAAGAAAACATTACCTACATACATCATACAGCACATTACCTCTATCCAAACTATTAAAATATACATTTTTTTTTTAAACCGAAAGACTTTACCTTCACATGTGTGAGAGGGGACTTGCTTGGGTGGAGTGTTGAAAGAGATAATGCTTGATTCGTTTGCCATGGAAACCCACTTGTGGTTTTATGGTCCTGTGAAATCTCTTCAAAGACCTCTGAAGTAAGGTCGTATATGACCTAAAACAAAGGCACCATTATCACGCCTTCTGTCGTGTTTCTGTTGTCATGCAGCAGCTCAGCAATTCATACATACCTGTTGGTACGATCTACGACTCTCCCCATCGATTAAATGGTCAGGGGCATCTGTGATATCAACCTTGCAACTTATAGTTTGACCGCAAAGTCTCTCCACAGCGGCTGCTACAAGATGGCGGATGACCATAGGATCATGTGGCTGGATTTTGAGGTTTACTGAAGATGAGAGGGCACATTGCCACTGATCGCTGAATTCCAGTTGGTTTGCTCTAGTAACATTATCCTCCCTCTTTTTCACATTCTGCATGGTTGAAAGTGAGAAACACACAGTGCAAGAAAGGGGGCGAAATAAATAAATGCAAATGTATAGAACCCAATTTTCCAGTTCAGAGCCTTATAAAACCTGTTCTAAATAAAACAACACTTATTATGCAGACATGCCACCAACACATTTTTTGATTCTATGCTTACTTAGCTGTATACTGATCTCAGTAGGCTCATACTAAAATTCTGATCATGAATATATGTTTAACGAGAATTTTTTTTTCTGGAATTTCTGTTTTGGCCTACATGTATCTTGAGATCTAAAATAGAGTCAAGCTGAGAATTTTAACGAGTTAATTACACATTTCAAATCTGTCTCCAGTTAATAAATAATGTATATCTGCCGCTCTACATTACTTACTCTATCAAGACTTTGGCTGTCATTTTGGAAGCTTCTCCTCCGTCGATATCTCCTCCTGAGTTCCTGAGCATCCATCATGATTTCCTTTATCAAGTCTCCTGCTAATTTTTCGACCAGAGAGTTTAGATCATGGTGGCACTTGCTCTCCACAGCGGCTGCTACAAGATGGCGGATGACCGTAGGATCATGTGGCTGGATTTTGAGAGATAGAAACCTCACTGTTTCTGTCTCTCGTACATCAAGGATGGGTTTGTCATGCTGTTCTTCTTGGACTGCAACTCCTGGTGCAAAGTCCTTCAGGGAAGCCTGATCAATGAATGATTCGATAGGTGAGACTAAAATGGGATTTGTCTTGTTGGCACAGAGCTCTAACAGATCCTCCTGTTCCCTCACACATTCAGAAAATTCACCATTGGAAGGATAAGGAATGTTTTGGTGGAAATTATCTGATTTGAGTCCATCAAAGCCAGAGGGTGCAAACTTGTTTAATGTGGTGTTAGTAATAGACTGTTGAAGCTGGTAACTTGGAGTTTCTGATAGTAGATGATCACATGCCCCTATAAGTTCTGAACAGGTGTTGTTATTTGGTTCTTGAAGTGGAGTTACTTCTTTGCATGTGATTTTGGGACCTCGTAATGGTTTTTTGCTTATATGTTTTCTTTCATTGTGTGTATCACCTGAGTATTTGTTTTCTCTCCATCTTTTTTCTTTTTTATCATCACTGGATGGTTCTTCCTCTGAAAAAAGATCGTTATGCAAGGTGGACTCCAAGTCACTTTCATGTTCCTCATGTGGAATATCTTCTGCCCTGACAAGGATCCCACAGTTCTTACCACATTTGAAGTATTCCATATCCTTGAAGGTTCCATTGTGATATCTGGTTGGGCTATCTAATGTCACACCTGCCCAGTTCCCACCAGAAAATGCTGGCATTTCTCCATCTTTCCATTGACTGGGCATAGAGTGGCAAAACACAACTGCCTCACCGACACTGAAGGAGGACGCACGTTCTGAACAGTCTTCAGTCTCTTCTGTTTCAGAAATAAAAAGGTTTAAAAGAGGATTGCTGTCTTGGGTCTTACATCTGTTATTGTCACTTACTTTCTTGTATGGAGAGGTAGTTTCTGAGTTTGTTATTAAGAGGTCTGATTTTAAATCCTCATAATTTATTGCTTTATCTGTTTGTCTGTTTGATTCCTCCTGGTTTACCAAAAAGAGAAAATCCTCAGAGAGAGACGGCAAATCTTCACTTATGATGGATGGATCCTCGGTTGGACTCCTATTAGGCTGAGTTTTATCCAGGCCTTCAAGCAGAAGAGCAAAGTCTTCTTCGCTGGTCCAGGTTATGATTTCACTTGCAGGTGGGGGAGGTGGGTACACAAAATTGCCCATGTCTGACCCTGTAACTGCCGCTAATGATGGAAGGAGTTCAGCGCTGCCATAAGACAGAATCTCATCTACTGGAGACAGGATCTCTGACAGAGTTTCCTCGGAAACCAGGGTATTCCATGAGGGAAAATCCATTGGGTTATTTATCCCTGATTTTTGTCTGAGCATTTGTTTTTCCAGTGATATTGGACCAATGTCAAGAAATAGTTGTTTTTTTTTGCATCGAAAAAAGTTTGATTCCTCTGAGCTTAAAAAATCAGACCTTTCAATCTCAAGTTGTCGTATCGTGACTAAATTGCTGTTTTCTCCCCCATTACCTAGTTCATTGTTGAAAACCATTTCATCTCCTGAGGAAACCAGACCTTCACTGCTATGTGAGAACGCTTCTGACTTATCTTCTGTGTCTAAAGCACCCTCGTCGGCAGAAGAACTTTCATGACTAATGTCTATGTCCCCATCACCTGTGTCCTGGACTGAAGAACTATGAAAATGACTGGTCATGACAGGAGATATCTCTTGCTCATGCTCTTGCTGAACATCTCCTCCAGCAAAGGTTACAAGTGATAAACACTGATTTGCAGCAGCTCCTATAGCGCTACCTCCAAGGTTAATGTTAACAGATGGCACATTTTCTAGTCTTTGGTAGTTCTGAAGATCACAGGGAACAGTGTTCCCACTTGTTAAATCGATCTTGCACTCAATGCAAAGATCAGTGCTAGTATCCATTGTGGACTCACAATTTTTTTTGCTACAGGGGATTTGATACTTACATTGGCTGTCTTCTAAATCAAAGGGCAGATCCTCATCGATATCTGATGAGGAGACTGACACCTCAGAGACGTCTATACAGACGGCAACCGCTCTCTGGAACTCAGGCAGTGATGCAAATGAGCCAACAGTTTTTTGAGACCTCCAAGAGCCATCAGGGGAATTGGGCAACGATCTTATTCTAAGAGGTCTTCCAGAATATGAGGAGGATGACGATGATGTCAATGATGCCGATGTTGAAGATGATTCATCTCCTGAGGATACATTGCCATTACTTTTTTCCCGAGAGTCACGTTTCTCCTGCAGACATATGCGAGTTTGCTGTGGTGGCTGTCCTCCATTTGCTGGGTCTGAAAAATAAATACTGCATATTGATCACCAGAACACATGGTCCGGCTTAACAAGACTGATGGCATTGTTTTGGCGTCTTCCCTGCCGTCACTAGGTCTGAAAAATAAATACTGTACATTGATTACCGGAACATGGGCCCCCATTTAACAAGATTAACCTCAGAGTGTTATGGGATGCGGAGAGCCCTGCATGGCACCCAGCACTAGCACACTGAGACTGCGTAATCAGTTTTAGTGCTTATCATTTATCAAGACTGAGATGCTCTTAGCCCATGAAAGTGATCAGTACTTAGCGGCGGTCCACACAAAAGGTAGCTTACTTCTGTTGCGACTGTATAGAAAGAATCATACTGATAAAAGTTCCATTTTGCATTTCAACTGAAAACAAAAGATTACGATACATAATAATTTCACAGCATTAACACTTCAGGAGTGGAGCTTTATTTGATGTGCAGATACAGCAATAGAATGCAAGATATCCTGGGGCTGTCATATAATAAATAATATCCATTTAAGATTTTACACCTCTAAACAGTCTGTGGCAGGCATACACTTTAACGCAGCCCTCGTAAATAACATATCAAGGAGATTATTTTACATCCCGGTCTGATCGTATAAAATGATGTAATTATATTTTGTTGAAGCCAACAGTTAAAGCGCAGCTGCTACATAGGTCTCGTGTTCGGTGTGAGTACATCTGCGCGGGGCAGTCATTCAGCTGAAAGGCAGGCATGAGTCAGCAAGCCTGTCTCTTGGCGGTGAATGGAGCCATCAGTGGGACCCCCACCTTGCCATTTAGAGATGGCAAAGGGAGTTCATGTTTCCCAAGGAGAGGCGATCTCTCTGTCTCTCATGCCCCTGCCCACCACATATACGGTAAAATGCTTCTGGCAGAATGTGGCTGAAAAGGGCCTAAATCTCATTGACATCCTGCTGATTGTAACGACCTAGATGAGTGCCAGTCCGATAGATGTGGCAACCGAGGCGCTACAAAAATGCAGATTTTTGGGGTTCAGTCTCCTGCGTTCTTATTAATGACTATTGGCTTCATTTTTAAAAATGCAACATATAAGAGGTGTTTTCTGCTGCTATTATAAGCTAAAGGAAATTTGTATAAAGTCTTTCATTCAAGCTTTTTAGGACTAATGAAAATGTCTTTCTTACTAAATGTGGCATCTCTAAGACTGAAGTCAATTTACATTTGTAATGGCGTTGCTATGTTCTATGTGAGCCATGTTGGCAGGGGTGCTGTACGAATGCTCTGCTGTAAATCTGTAAGGATCTGCTGCAGATTCCCTCAGGGAAATTATGTCAGGATGTATCAAGATGACATCATAAAGCAAGAGCTTCTGAAGTCACCCATTGATACTCTCTCTTTATTTCATACAAAGAATGTCTTACCCATTGTGCTAAAACAAATGTAGCACTACACCCTAACCCAGTAACCCAATCTGTATGTAAGACACACCATTTACCCCCCGAGGTTTCCCCCTTACCTGTTTCAGCACTGTCATCCATTGTCTTCATCGGCTTGAGTTTTTGCTGAGGTGTCCCTTCCTTGCTTTGGGGAGTCTCCTCAGACGTGCCGTGTTTTCTTGAGCTCCTGGGCAAGGTCTTAGGGTAACCGGGCTGCGTGGCCCTGATACCCTGCAGCACATCCGGCTCCGTCAGGCCGGCTTCTCCGTCCTTTTTCTCCTTCCCCCAACTCCACACCTCCTCAGAGAAGAGCCTCCTTAACCCCGAGTCCGTCTTTGCCAAAAACCTGCGTCGAAAGTTCCCAATATCCTAGGTGACGGTGCTGGCTTAGATGAGATGGCCCACTTTTCCTGCTAGTCAAATTAAGTAGTGCTGATAAAGAATTACCACAAACTGTAAATTCTCCAACCTTGGCCAGGAAAACTATCCCTCAGTAGCTTCGGGTCATCACACGTTTCAGAATAGCCGATACATTACAGGAGACACACTTTCTATGCTGTGCCGTTTACTGAAGTATCCTGCTCTGAAACACAGCATTAAAACTCTGCATGTGTATAAATGGCTCCCAAATTGCTACATTTCTGCCAGTTGCCCCCTCAGCTCTGCCACTCTTGCTGTAACCGTGTCATGCAAATTACAGGCCTGCTTGTATCTAGCTTAGTGCTCCTGCTCTGGCCTCTTTTTTTTCCCCGTGCATCCATGCTCTGCACTCAGGGGGGAGAACCGTAATGTCACCCGCTCTTTAGCGGGACAAACTCCCCAGGGGTCATAGTGGGGAGGGAGAGAATGGCAGAGGCGACGGCATGCTTTGAAAATGGATGTGCTGCGCATGCAGAGGAGCAGCACATGCGATGACAGAGAGTGCTCCACCTACCCCGGCTTGCTCATGACTGGCATAGTGGCAGTATTTAGCTGTCAGGGACGCCGCAGCTCACTTCCAAAGGCAGGATGTCCTATAACAGGTTTCCCTGAGCCAGGCTGCCAGCACACAGCCGCCCCCGCTTTCATTTCAGCTGCGCGGGCTGCGCACGCCGGTGCGTGGAGTCTCCCTCCAGCTGGGCTCTCTTTCAATTTCTTTCCTGATGCTCTGCTTCTCCTTCCCTGACCAGCCTGCTCCACTCTCCCTCTTTCCCATATCTAAGTCTCTCTCTCTGCACCCTCTCTCTCTTGCTTTAACTCACTCTCTCTCTCCCTCCCTCACTCACAATCCCTCTCTCTCCACTATCTCTCTCGCTTCTGCCATCCCTCTCCATAACTGCTCTTGCTGCCTCAGTATAAGTCAGCTATCACGCAGGCATGCCATGCCTGCTCTCCCCAACACCTAAAAAGGTTATTCTTTTTGTTAGAAATCAACTTTCAGCTGCTAATTGGACCCCGCTGCTTAGCATTTATTCTCAGCTTAAAAGCAAATGAATAGTCCAAAGAACAACTGCACACAGCAGCTTTTCGAAATCTTATTACGCTCCGCCATACACGCGCCGTGTACGGCCAGGCTGATTAAATTTACTCTGAAGTACTGCTTCTGAAAGACCTTCCAGCTCTTTCTCTTGCCGCTTTGTGATATTTCTCGCCACAGCTGCATCGTCCCAAAAAGCGAAGGATTCAGTCCTAAAGAAAGATCCTGAAAATGCTGAGCCGTTAATGTATTTGTTCATCTGCAAAGGCGGCTTGCTTGAGGTCGCTGCTCTCTAATGAGTTTTTCATCTTACATCAACACTGTTTATGCTTAAAGATGGAACAGTCATGCGCTGGATATCAGTACATAGCCTCAAGAATCGTAATAAGGTGAACGCGAATATAAAGACACCCCTAGAAATATCACTGTGCCGAGATGGATCACGCTAAAAGACATGCTGGTTCATGACCTGTGCTGCAAATAACAACTAGCAATGACAGCTATATGCGAGTTTTATTGCAGCTGTATATATATTCAAGTGCACATCAGTGATTCACAAAGCAGTATGTTTTCCATATCTGCTTACTCACTCATAAGTCGTTTGCTTGGTGTGAGCTGTTCAGGGGTCCGTGTGCATCCCATTTTGGGAGCATTCACATGCACAAGACAACGGCTATATAAATACCACCCACAATCGGACAAAGAAAATGCTTTATCAGTCAATAGAAATATTGATTAGTTTTTACCCATACAAGTAGCTAATTAATTAATGTCCCAACAGCAACAGCGATCAAATAGCTCTTTTTCAGTGCGGGAGGTCTGCAGCGCAGTGTTTTCGTCGTCTGTCTAGTCATTTTTCTTTCGTGCATTTTTTTTTTCTGGGTTGAAAAGGTTTAGGGGTGTATTGGAGTTTTTCATCTTTAATTCGGAACTGTCATCTTGAATTGTGAACTTTCTAGGGTGCGAGGGCTCGCATTCTCGCCACGTTGGTCTGTTTTATGAGAGCGGGCAGCTCGCAACGGGAGATGAGATCTCATGGCTTGATCTGAGGCTGCATTTCGCTGCTCCGGGTTTTGCTGGATTTCTGCAGTTGACCTTTTCACAACCAGAAATTCCTTCTACTTACAAAGCGCCCATTTGATTTGGTGCCTTTTGGGTCTGCATGCATTTCGCCAGTGTTGGGCATCTACCTCTGACTGGGAAGAATAACTTTTCAATGCTCTGTTACCTTCACATAACGGTACTTTACTCTATACAGTAGCACTTGATTTTTTGTTTCCTTGTAATCGACTGCTAGACACCGTACTACAGCATCAAAAACTGGCATCCTACTATATTTTGATTTCACGTGCCTCAGTTTCTTGGTTCGTATCGCTGTTTCAGAGACCATTCTGTGCAGTTTATGTAAAAGCTAAAGGGTGTTTATTCTGAACTAACCAGCTTCTCTCATTCTCTCTCATTGACATACATACATACAAATGTGATGTACTATGTGTCTTCTACCAATTTATCCCGGTCAGGGTTGAGGGGAGTCCTGGAGCCTTTCCTCAGCAGCAGCATGCACGAGGCTAGGGTACTCTCTGAACCGGAGACCTGTCTGTCTCAGCATTCTGTGTTCATGTTATATTCAATACCCTGTACCTTAACCTCTGCGATCCATTTAGAAAGAAAAAGGGAATCTTCTGATACCAAAAAGACTTTTTTCTTTGTTACCATTTTCAGTTTCCAAAGGGGAGACATATAACACTAAGCTTTCGGGGCAAGGAGAGAGTGCAGAACGTGCACTAGTGCCATTTCAGTTTACATATCAAAGGAAACAAGCCGCACTCTCTTCCATACACCTGAAAGGGTCCTCTGACAGTAGACATCCATCAGCAAACAGAATGGACCTGAAGGTGCACCAACAACGACTCACTCCTTAAAAGAACCTTCAAAAAAGATTATGTTTAACCTAACTTCACAGAATAAGTCGAGAGATAAACACATACATATTGCTTTCCATTTAGATGGACTATTGTTACAGTATTTACAATAGCCTTTTCAAACAGCTTCTTTAGAAGGGTTAAAAAGTAATGTTTACTGAAATGTCCCTTAGTATTGTTTGGGATGTCTAATTTGACTTGCACAAAACAATTAAAGTTTATTCTATTCACTTGCCACTTTAAATGTTCAGCCATTGTAATCATCATCAGCATGAAACTTTATCAAATAGGTAGATTAGCATACATATAAACGTTGACAATGAAAGAGTCCTGAGACTCGCTGCCAGACAAGAGAATATCCTGCTGGCTTTTGTCCCAGTCAACCTACAACTTGGTTGGTTAATTTGTAACATGTGTTTCAGAGGGCACATATTTATAGGCTGCTGATTGAGAAAAGACGACTCACTATCTCACCAGAATGATTACCATTTATCATGATAATTCCTGAAAATATGCCTTTTTCCTGGAAGTGCTACTTTGTCGTCATGCTAACACAGGGACATGCATGCGTCGGTGGGCTACACTGAGCAATACCTTTGTACCCTGCAGAATGTAAACATTGTTCTGAATATGAGGTCACCTCTACCTTCTTGATTGTCTTATGTCGATCTATCAGACTGACCTTTTAACAAATTACATTTCTGCAGCATGACATTTACATTAATGGACAGGCTCCCATACCCCTTAATAAAGAGTGGTATACCGTTTCTCGGAAGCAGGGGTGAAATCCGCAAACTGTTTTCAAGCGATATCAAAGCCAGTCGGCTCCTTTTTTTGCACCCCCCTCCGTCACAGAGCAGTAACCCGTGCACAGAAGCTCTGTGTCACTCCTTCCTGTCCGCCTGCTCTCGACCCTAAGGCTTCGCCCAGTCATTACATTATCTGTCCTCTGCAGCCCGGCTCACTGGAAACATGGCTAATTAAGCCTGTGCCTTCCCTGCTGTGCATCGCAGACCAAACTGCCTCAGCATTTCACCGTGTCCTCCCCCCCACCCATCTCCTCTTTGCCCTGCAGTTGCAACAATTACTTGATTAATACTCATAGCAATACATCAAAGCTGCATGATATCCCAGGCAGGGCATGCGTAGGCTCTTGCTTGAAACTGCCACTGGGCAAGGGGAAAAGGGTGTGCAAGACTCCTCTCAGACGGCCAACCAAAGCAGCCTAAAATATCACTTCCTGATCCCCCTTCTAAAACAAATTATAGTGTTCTGTCAAATGTGAAATTGCTAATTGTGAAATGTAACAGAGATCTGGTCACTTTTAATTCCCTGCAATGTAATGCATGTCACGTTACATCATTCATCCATCATTTATTAATTACCAAGAAACGCTTATCCGGTTCAAGGTTGTGTTGATCCTTGTGCGAATTGCTTGAGGTTTAGGGCTAAAGGCAGGGTACACCCTGCCGGGGGATGGCTGTCCAATCATTTCTGTGGAAATAGATGTCCTATGATGTCAGAAAGTCTGCACTCACCGTTTGTAGTCATCCAGCTGGGATATCTCGGCCTGCATCTTCGCCCAAAGCACTTCCACTGTCAGCCTGCAGGGGGTGCTGTGCTGATGGGTTCATATCGCCTCCTCCCTGAGTAACTGCTGTGAACGGGCCAGTAATCTGGCTCGGGAGATGGTCCTGATGGAAAAACCCACTCAACTCCAGAAGGCGCAGTGAAACAGGAATAGCACAACATGAAGTCAGCGTGCAGTAACTCTTAGGCTTATAGGGTACATTAGTCCAATATTTAGATTTGGTAACATAAATTGTTAAGATAGTTGTATTAATCCGCACACCATATTGTGGTGCATAAATCAAATGGTGTAATGTGTACTAATGGTTTCGAAGTCAAATGTTCAGGCTTCCTGAAGACATTTATTATAGATTGTAATGGAACTTCTACTGAAAAACAAAAATAAACTGACTTGTACAAAATGTCAGCAGCAACTTGTGCTGTAGGGGAAGGATACTTCGAAAAGCCAAAAATAAAGGGCTAGATGGTTCTATCCAGCCATATCCATGTTAGCTACTGGTGGAATGAGAGAGCTTTTCCTCTGCTGGGAACATCCTCCCTTCCTCCAGAAACACTGAGATCACGCTGAACTACATCAGCACTAATCTAAGGGATAGTTCCCATAACGCTTGATTTAAGCTCATTACACATATTAACCCAGTTTAACGTTCTCTGACCATACCACAAGTGCCACCAGATTAACAGAGACGTGTGAAATACGTCTTCTGCCAGCAGCCTTGTTTGAAACCCATTAAAGGTGAAGAAATGCTGTATGTATGGACGAAAAAATGGAAGAAAACAAAGGCAGAATGGAATAACCATGCTAACTGAAAGAGTGAGTTAAGGTTATATTAAGACTGCCCTAGTTGAAAAGCGCAAACAAAATGTCACCTGGATGGTCAGGCTGAATGTCTGGGTGGCAATCGATGAAAGTGAACCCACCCAAAACAAACCACTATATAAGTAACATGACTTGTCTTATTAAACGTCACATATCCTTCAAATGTTCATTGTCATTGTAGAAGCCGGTTTTCCCCTCGTCTCACCCTCAGATGGCATTTTACATGTAACATTATTTCTCACATTTATAAGTTTCTTGTGTTTGATGTTGTTCTGTTTTTTATTTCTTGTGAAAGTCCCAACAGAACTACAGAAGATCAACAAAGTGTACTCGCCCTTCTCCTCCCTCTGTGACTGTCTGTGTTATCTCCAGTCCCTCTTTCCAGCTCTTAACACTAGGAAGACCCTCATTTCATTATTCCAGCATTAGGTCAGGGAAGGGGAATTATGTTAGCGCCAAATCTAGTGAAATTCAAGGCAAACTGGCCATTAGTGTAAGGAGATTGGGTAAGCTGGGAGCATTGTCTTTGGATTGTGGCTGAGGCTCAGATCTTTAAGAGGCTTTCTTCCAGGGCTAAAGGACTTCAGCCTGGACCCTGGTTGGAAGATTTTGTGAATAGCATTGAAGACAATGTGATGGATTTGTCAGCTCAAAAGCTTCCTTTCCAGACTGAAATCCCAGAGTAGAGCTTTTTCCATTATTCAGATTGGCTCTTCTCCTCACGTCCACCCTGCATATGCTTACCATGAGGTATTGGGGGTGCAGAGACACAACTGCAGGGGAGCTTCTGCTCTCTTACAAGCACATATTGGGGAAGGAAACCTCATCGGCATGAAGACATGAGGCTGGAACTGTGACTGGTGGACTTCCCAATGAGTCTGAAACACTATGACATCACTTCCTCAGGAAGTCAGCCAACTGTAATCTCCAAGAATGTTATTCTGCACTACATGTAGGATTTGACAGATTATTACTATTCACTGTGCAAGGTAGTTTTTACTTAAACATTTTCATATCATTTTCAATGATAATAATTATTCTGGTTGTAATCAATAAATACTGTACTATAAGTATAATAGTCATTATACACCGACACAGCCGTCCCTACATTTCAGCAATCATGCAGATTATGTTGCAATGTACACATTCACCAGTCAGAAGTTTAGACAGGACTGATTGATTAAAGGGCTGTTTTTCAAAAGAGTAATTATATTTTAAATTAAAAGCTTTTTCAACAATATTTGCAATTTCCCTAAGACAAATATAAATCGTAAAGTTTGCGCTCAATTTGTGCCAAAGAACAAAGAAATGAATACACACCATGCCACAGTAAGTGATAATGAATACAACATGAAAATACCGACAGGACGGACAATTTGCAGTGCAGATGGTTAGACATATTGCGCTGAAAAAAAAACAAAAAGCGTGAGGTAGCAGTAAGAGCCTCATTGGAGGCGGGGGGATGGTTCAATGGTAGAATTGCTGCCAACAAGCCATTACTGAAGGACACAAGAAGACTTGTGTCCAAGAAACGCAAGAAATATACATCAGGCCAGAGGAAACCTGTCTTTTGGTCAGGTGAGCCCAAATATGAGATTTTTACTCCCTACTGCTATGTCTTTGTCAGATGCAGAATATATAAGCATATAATCTCTGTTCTGCCTACTGTGAAACATCGGGAAGCAGGTGTGACAGTTTAAGGGTGCTTTTCTGGTGACACTGTCAAGAATAGTTAGAACTGAAGACACACTTAACCAGCATGGCTACCAGAGCGTTCTGCAGTGACACACCATCCCACCTGGCTTACCCTTACCTGGGCAATCATTTGTTTTTCCACAAGAAAATGACCCCCCAAGCAGACCTCCAGGCTGTGAAAGTTACTTGTCAAAGAAGGAGAGTGATAACGTGCTACAGCAGATGACTTGGCCTCCACAGTCACCCGACTTAAACCCATTTGAGAAATGCTCAGCGAATTTGGGATCTCCTTCAAGACTGTTGGCAGATCATCCCTAATGAATCATAATGAATCCATTTGAGAGAATGCCAAGGGCTTGTAATGTTGTCAAAAAGTCAAGAATCTAAGAATCTAAAATATAACGATTTTGATTTAATGCTTACGCAGTGCATAAATTCCTGTGACTTATAGTTTCGATGACTTCACTGTAATTGTAAAATGTAGTAAATTATGAAAATAAAGAACGTCCCTCTATACGTAGGCATGCCCAAACTATTCACTGACAGTACTGTATATGTTTTCAAAATCATGAGTGTGCTCTGTAACTATCTGTTTTGGAACTGAGTATTCAATTTCGTATTCAATATAAATGGCGGCACGAAGGCTCAGTGGTTGCCCGTTGCCTCCCACCTCTGGGACCTGGGCCCAAATCTCTGTCAGGGTTCCGTGTGTGTAGGGTTTGCATCTTCTCCCTGTGTCATTGTGAGGCTTCCTCTGGGTACTGCGGTGTCCCCCCAGAGTCCATGTGTGAGTACGCCCAAGAATGGGCTGGATGACCGGTGTGCGCTGTTCCCTGCCTTGGGCCCATCGCCTCCAGGATCGGCTCTAGACCCTCCACAATCCTGAATTGGATAAGTGGTTACACAAAATGGATGTATGGGATGGATGTGTCATGATCCGCTCCGTCCGATCCTCCCGTGTGCCACGCCCACCTCATTACCTGGTGTTCCTGCCCGATTGTG
>JAABNX020000046.1:18117552-18132077 GCA_015163995.2 Mormyrus lacerda | reverse complement strand
AAAACAATCGGGGAAATACACGTGAGGAATGAGGGGGCGTGGCACACGGGAGGATCGGACGGAGCGGATCATGACAGGTGGTGATGATTTCAGTCATTTTTCTTTTCCAGATTGTTAGCATGAGAGTTATACATAGCATGTTCCAGAGGTGGAAATTTCAGGCCCAATAAGTACAAATCCAGACCAAGATTTTGTTTCCGCCGACAAGTTGAGCATAAAGAATGACATTCACAGAGTCAGTACATGACTGATCGGTCGAAACTAAATCTTGGTCTGGATTTGTACTTTCTGGATCTGATTTTTTCACCTCTGGGATATTATGCCACAATGTCTACTGTTTAGTAAAGCAAGAGGCCTCAGAATACTATGCTTGGATTTCTTGAGGGAACCTCAAATGCTGGTTATGAAGGATTCAAGGGGGAAGTTCTGCATAACCATAGACAGGATAAGGGCTTGGGAATTTATAAAAGCATCTCAAATAAGTATTGCATCAAAGCACCAAATTCTGTTTCATAAGCCTGCAGTTACACACAGATGCATTCATACAGCCGGCACCTGCTGGATTTTTCTGGTCAGATCATATTTGAACCATTGAAAGCTGATACAGATGGTGCATTGTGTTGACTGATTATATCCTAAGAGATACAGAAATGGATCTTCACTTCAAAACGGTCTTATACTGGGACAAAATCCTGCAGATGTATTCCTTTCATATATGTTTAATCTTTACATATTTATTCTACTTTATATGACATGCAGAAGACTGAAGGGACAGGGAGAATAATAATGTTGGTTTTTAAAGCATGAAAAAAATATGTCAACATAAAAAAAAAAAAACTATTAAATGAATATATAATTTCCAGAATGTAGAGAGACAGCTTATTGTAGAAATGCTTTTCAGGGCAGCATTCAGTTGAAAGCCTGAATTAAGACTAATGGGATTTGCTTTTGTAGCTAATTAAATATATTTGGACCTCGAAGAAGGGACATTGCTGCATGACTCATTGGGTTTGGTGGATTAGCTATTACTGCAGTCATTTTAGGCACCTTTTCTGCACCATTTTTTCGTCCCATGTCCCATTTAATGTTTGCCGGGATCTGCATGATTGCCAGACGTTCCACAGTAAGCAGCTGCACAGTAAGACTGTCATAATGTCCGCTGCCACGACAGCTATAATTCAATTTGTATTGGGGTCAGGAGAGTATAGAAGATTAGCAAGCAGGTTTATGCGTGGCATGTCCCTCTGCTGAGCACCACAAGCTGGGGAATTAAATCAGATTTTTTTTTTTTAACCAGCACTCTAATTCGGCAGGGTTGGTGTGTTATGTGCCAAACAGAATTAATTCTCCAGCCTTTCTGTCCCAGAAGTAGCTCCCTTAACAGCCAAGGTATCATCTACACTGCTGGTCCGCAGAATGGCGTATCCTCTCTTAAACTTCAATAACTCATTCAATGGATTTGGGCTTATCTGGAGTCAGCCTTGCTATTTCAATTGCCTGGTGGGAAGTCTTCAAGCCATATAAATCGTGGACTTGTACTAGATAAAGAGCAAACGTTTTCAGATGGATCAGAACAAGGGTCTGTGAAACATGTTTGTGTTATTTGCCATTGTGGTTACTTTCTGGAGCTTGCAGTTTGGGAAGGAAGTTTGTATTTACCAGAGACTTGGAAAGATTGCCAATATTCACGGATCTCTCTGATTTGCCTGTGCACCCTGTGGACCCCATTCTGTCTCAGGTTCTAGCCACCAAGGCATTTCACAGGTTTTTTTGGACACGCGTCCTTTCTGTTTGCAGTCTTTTTTGAGACCATGAGGCCTATGATACCCCCTGACTCTTGCCCCCTCAGTGGGGCAGAAAAGGCTCTGTGCAGGCTGGCTCATAGTGGTCCTAGACCTCATCCTTTACTGCGCCCCCTCCGACTGGAACTCAGCTTATATGTTCAGAAGACCCTCACCAAACAGAAAAAGAGGTACAGTCTCAGGTAGGCCAAGTGTAGCTTGGCTCCTATTCGATGGTCTAGATCTGTGTCATATCAGTTGACGATGCATTGAATTTAAATTAGCAATCTGAGAAGAATATATAAACCAAAGTGAATTACAGTAGATTTTCAATGAAAACAGTGATTGTTTTGATTTGTTTGACCTTGTGAGATAACATTTCTGAGCTATCTGACACGTAATACAACTGACTGTTATTTTGGCAGGAAAGTTTAGTTAGGAGTTTAGTTTGGTTTGGCAGTGGTGTGTGGCTCAGTGAGCTAAACCGCTCTGACTCCGATCGAAAGGTCATTGGTTTGAGTCCAGCTTTGGCAAAATAATCACAAGTCCATTGACTTACGAGACAGGCCCTTAACCGCCCGCTCCCTGTGTGTCACGAGACGGATGTCCCTTCTCTGTGAAGAGCAAGATGAGGCAAAGAGAATTTCTCCACAGGGGTTAATTATGTATCACTATTCTGTTCTATGCTAGCTTTTTTTACCAGTGCCATATATTTGTAGTAGAATCTGCTTGTTTTTATCTTGATAATATGACTATGACTAATTTAACTTCAAAGTTCTCCAACAACTCCTGTATATTGTGAAATGTCTTCTGACAGTATTCTGACTTTTTTAAATAGTGGTAGTAATAATACTAAAAGTAATACAAAGTAAACAAAGATGTAAATAAATAAGTAAACGAATGAATGATTTCACAGCCTTTAATAAACTTTACTCTTTTTGAGAATAAACAGCATGTAATAAACAGTATGCTTAAGACCTTTTTTACCAGGTAAATATTGCCCATATGATACTTGGTGAGTTTTGGAGGTGATACTCTATGTATTTCTCATTAGTACAACACAATTTAAAACACTGAACCAGGTTGTAACTGTTGATATTCCGCAAAACTAAAAAGATAAAAATCGATAATTGGGTCAAACTTGGAGGTGAAATACTGAATAAGATTCTGAGTGCTGGGAAAGTTGTAGTCACAAGTGATTAAGTCTCAGTTTCAGCTTCAGGTATTTAATGTTGTATCTGTTTTACAATCACTGATTAAGCTATCATCCAACTGTACTGTTGTCATAGAGACTTGGGCAGCAAGAGGCAGGATAAGCAAGGCTCTGGAAGGCAAAATCTGCAATAATTTATATTGTGCCTGCAACGTGTTAAAATCAATAGGAGCAGAGCCTTTTCGAATTCTTGTTCAACAGGCCTGAACACGGCACTGGAGCACGCAGTTCACCAAGGCAGTTGTGACTAATACATTTCACATAAGCAAAACCTGTTTTGCAGCAGGAAAGTCAGGAAAGTCATAAAACACAGTCGTTTACATTCGACAGTTTCTCCTCTTGAACAATGCAGCTGTAACTCATTATACACAAAGGTAGGTCATAAAAATCTATTAAAACAAGTGCTTAGACTAACGGGACACCTGGATTTCAAGTCAGAATGTTTAAATCTATGTATCTTTACTTAAGGTTATGAGTTGGAGGGTAATCATTTGCTAAGAATAAAGGAAAAGGGCTCGTAGCTCCGTCGTACGTGTCACGCCATGGCTGTGGGTTTAGTGTGGATTTTTTGGGTGTACTGTAAGTGTGACTGTGATTGCTGCTTCATGTCTGTTCTGAACTCGCAAAACGACTGAACATCACCTCAAACTGGAGGAGAGAAAGCATGTTCTCTCCAGTTGCCTGTAAACCAGGGGTGGGGAACCTGTTCCATGGAGGTCCGGTGTGGGAGCAGGTTTTTGGGATGGCATCTCAATCAGCCAATAATAGTGGCTCCTCAGGACTGGAGTTGAGATCTACTGTCTTATTATTGGCTGATTGACAGGTCATCAGAAAAACCCGCAGCCACAGCGGCTCTCTGTGGATCAGGTTCCCCACCCTTCCTGTAAACGCAGTAACATCGCGCATCCCCATATCGCTTCCTGTCCCTCCCCACCCAGGATGGAGGCCTCCTGTCTGGAGTTGGCCTTGGAGGGAGAGCGGCTCTGCAAAGCTGGGAACTACAGGGAAGGGGCAGCTTTCTTTGAGGCTGCCGTCAAGGTGGGCACGGAAGACCTGAAAACCCTCAGTGCCATCTACAGCCAGCTGGGCAATGCCTACTTTTATCTTAAGGAGTACAGCAAGGCGCTGGAGTACCATAAACACGATCTCATGCTCGCCAGGTAACGGATTTGAACTGCTGCTCTCATTCATCAATATACTCTAAAGAAACCAGACGAAAGTGGTTTTGAGATTGGTGGCATGCTGCTTGAACGAAGGCATTGTTACCTGGTACTTCCCACTGCTGCTCTAACAAGACTCTGCTTGTTTTTGTCTTGATAATGTGACTAATTTAACTGCAAAGTTCTCCAACAATTCCTGTAAATTGTGAAACGTATTCTGGGGGAGTAATTGTGCAGTAATTCTGATTTTTTTTAAATAGTAATACATTTATAATACATTTTATTTGTAGAGCATTTTTAAAAGGTACTCAAAGACGCATTACATACAGTATAATTAGAGATACAATAAAGTTAAAATATACATTAAAACACATAAAATCAAAAGATTAAAACAAAATGTATTGAGAATTTACAAAGGAAAACAGGACAAATAAGAAAAATAGTAGTAATAGTAGTTAGTAAAATAATATCAAGTAAACAAAGATGCAAATAAATAAGTAAATGATTGATTTCACAGCCTTTAGTAAACTTAACTCTTTTTGAGACTAAACAGCATGTACTGTACTGTAATAAACAGTATGCTGAAGAATTTACTACCTGTTTGAAGGTTTTGGACTTGATTAATTTTGTTACAGGACCATAGGCGACCGAATAGGGGAAGGAAAAGCCAGCGGCAACCTGGGGAACACGCTGAAGGTCCTGAGGCGCTTTGACGAGGCAGTGGTCTGCTGCCAGCGGCACCTAGACATCGCCCGTGAGCAGAGGGACAAGGTGGGAGAAAGGCACAGACGGCCATGTATATATAAGAAGAACATATGGAAGTATAGAGATGAGGTTCCTCCGAATGTATTAACCAGCTACATGTAGGCTTGTGTAATGGATCAATGTGCCTTCAACAGGGTAATTATAATACATTCTGTCTCTTTAGCATTTTAAACTTGTAAAATAATCTTATAGCAGGCGAGTCCTTAAAAACCAGGATATAACTAGATTTATGTGTCATATGTAAACAGTTCTCATCTTCCGAATTGTCCTTATTAACCACTATTCTTTGATGGTCTCATAAATCCCTCCAGTGTCAGATGCTAAATATAAGAAGGAAAACTACAAGATATGACACAACTCAGGACACACGGTGCTACCACCTATGTTTACATCACGTTTACATACATTAATTTATTTAGCAGGTGCTTCTATACAAACGTGCAGCTGTCGGAGAGCCAGGGTGATTTATCTTATTTGGAGGTCCAGAAATAAGTGCTGGATTGTTGAGGGAACTACTGAGACACTGCACATTTTGTCATTAAGCAGGAGATTAAATTGCAGTGACACACAGCTGGCAGCTAAAGGCTGACCGTGTTCTCTGTTATTGTAAGCAGGTCGGAGAAGCGAGAGCCCTGTACAATATAGGCAACGTGCTTCACGCCAAGGGCAAGCAGAAACTGTGGGGCTGCACCCAAGATCCCGGAGACATCCCCCCTGATGTGAGAGACACATTGCAGAGGGCCACACATTTCTACGAGTGAGTCTGCCAAGCACACAGCCCAAACTGGTGGCACACGTCAGCTGACTAACTGATGCATGGTAGGCGGCATGTCACAGGCTGACGGCACATGTCAGCAACATAAGTCCAGGATGCATAGTATATGCTGTAGCCCTCAGAGTTGTGTACAGTGGCAGAATCCAGCATCATCTTCAGACAAAACTACCCCTCCCAATTTCAACAGTAGATGGCACTATAAGTATGAAAATACAGCAAAGGGCTACATTTTGTCTCCAGACCCCCTGTGCAAGACCTTCATATCTGCTGATTGTTCGGTTTTTTAGATAGGGGTTAAACTTATTTTGTTGTCATGGGTATGAGAGTAAAAGGGGGGTGTGTATTGCTACCACCGTCAGCATCACTGTCACTCACCTTACTATCGTGTCACTGACTCTTCCGGTCGCACTTTCAGGATGAATCTGTCACTAGTCAGTGTGCTGGGAGACACGGCTGCCCAGGGAAGAGCTTTCGGAAACCTCGGCAACACCCATTACCTGTTGGGGAACTTTGTGGAAGCCATCAAATTCCACAAAAAGGTGACGATCGACTGGATTTAAAGAGCCCAAAGTCATGTGATGAATAATCCTGTGGGACGGA
Organism: Mormyrus lacerda; assembly: GCA_015163995.2. Taxonomy (NCBI): domain Eukaryota; kingdom Metazoa; phylum Chordata; class Actinopteri; order Osteoglossiformes; family Mormyridae; genus Mormyrus; species Mormyrus lacerda. Next base: position 18,125,783 of record JAABNX020000046.1, on the reverse strand, counting down.
ATGACATCATGTGCTTGTTTGCCACCCTGGCAGCGCCTCTCTATTGCCAAGGAATTTGGTGACAAAGCAGCAGAGCGGAGGGCTTATAGTAACCTAGGCAACGCTCACATTTTCCTGGGACAGTTCAATGCAGCTGGAGAGTACTACAGGTAAGGGCTTGATGTGGCCATGTGCTCTGTGTGTGCAGCATTTAAAAAGAGGGAAAACATGCCAGCATTATTATTATCAGTTAAGATAGGTACTATTTCCCATGACTTATAATGTAAGCAAAAAAATAAGCAACACAACGGATATTGGGAGTGACGTCTAATCACCTGTCTACTCTGCGAATTCCGAACTTTTACAGGAAGACCCTGCAGCTCTCCCACCAGCTGAAGGATCAGGTGATGGAGGCGCAGGCCTGTTACAGCCTGGGTAACACTTACACGCTCCTGCAGGAGTACATCCGTGCCATCGAGTTCCATCTCAAACACCTGATCATAGCCCAGCAGCTCTCAGACAGGTTTGTGTCGTTCCTGATGGGCGTGGTCACACTGCGCCATTTCCTGTTTCCCTTCCCCGCTTCCCTTCCCTTACTCTTATCCTCCTTGACTGATGTTACATTACAGATCTTCCTTCCCCTTTTCACCGAAGCAACTGCTGTTCCAGCTCAGCTGGGATCTCCATCCCTGGTGTCCTCTGTTCGCAGGGTCGGCGAGGGCCGTGCCTGCTGGAGCCTGGGTAATGCCTACGTGTCCCTAGGGAACCACCAGCAGGCACTGCACTATGCTCAGAAGCACCTGGAGATCTCCAGGAAGGTATAGTGTCCCACCGTAGCAGTTCACCTTATCGACATTCATTCCATTATATTACTTATTTGTGGCTGTAACCATCATTTCTTTCACTATTCCTGGCCTGGCACCCCTTTGTATGTACATCCCAGACTCATGTGTTTCATTGATTCATTGACTTGCCCTAAGCCGTAAGTCTGCTTGCCAGTTTTCCAGTCAGATGTAATCATTGTCAAGGCAAAGTCACATCAGGGTCCACATAATGTCTCTTTCCTCTCCATTCATTCCTTCTCTCCTCCTTGCTGTTCCCAAAATGATTGCTTATCATTAGCTATAAATGCAAGGCTGTGTGTCTCATTCGGTGGAGCTGAACCCACTTTGATCACTGGAATCCCAGTTTAGTTCCGGGTCTTACAGCACGACTGATCGTCTGCATTTGGCTTGACGGTTACAAACAGCCGCTGCTGTATAGTGACATGGGGGACGACTGTTTGCAGACCTGCATACAATTGTAATACGGTTTTAAAAATATTTTAATGTGCAATGTAGATGGAACAGAGATAAGGTCATGCTAACTCAAGGGGAATGACATTCTGATTATGGAGCTTTTTCTAAGTCGGGGCTTTTAAGTTCCTAAATCAAATCTGTTCTGCATCGACCCATGAGTGTGTAACGGCTCATCCGGGGAGCCCTCTGCCTCTCTACAGATTGGCGACCGCAATGGAGAACTCACAGCCCGCATGAATGTGGAGCAGCTAATGTTAGCACTGGGCATGAGCGAAGTGGACCTGTCACGCTCTGGATCTGTGCAGTTTGAAGCACAAGGTAGGATCACATGCCTAAAATTAGTGCCATATAGCTTATTCACAAATGCACAGCATTGAGTGCTTGGTTTTTCATGTGCCGAATCTGTGCCAACCTGCTTAAAATCTTTAAATGAAGTGATTTTTAGTATTTTCACCTCATTTTACTTAATGCACTCCATTTATTTTAATTCATGTTTAATTAGACCAATATAAAACATTTAGTAATAGTATTTAAATAACTATTAGAAAGTCTCTAAAGATTGGGTTGTATTAACTTTTGAACAGCTATGTATGAAACACACAGCCTGTTTTGCTTGCTCCTCTTGTCACTATGGCAACAGCTTCCCAGCCACTCAAACGCTGGGTCTCTGTCTGTAGGGTCATGGACACAGTTACACGTAAGACCATGACATCACATCACACTAACAGGGCTGTGTACCATCCAAATGCAAGGTACACTGAACACTAAGGCAGTGACCAATTATAAATCATTATAAGTTATAAGTTATAATACTATAACCATAGGTGTTCTTACAGGATTGCCCAGGTAACATGTATCCATTTAAAAGATCAGTTAGAAAGTTTTGCAGTTACACCATAAACCCCCCCTATTCAAATCTGGTCCTCAATTCCAAATCCAGGCCTTGTTTTCAAGTCTCCCAGGTAGTTAGCTTAATAATTTCTGGCTCTAATTGGCCAGAGAAGGAAAGCTGGAAAAACAGCAGTGCTCTGGCCTTGAGGACCGTGATTTGAATAGCCCTGCCATAAAGTGATCTCTCTCTCTATACATATTTTTAAAACCTGCAAATAATTCAAATGATCCAGTTCCTGTGTTTAGTGACTGGACATTTTCCAAATATATGTTTCCAGATAAAGATCTGTATTCATACAATAGTAAGCCTCCTTCTGTGCCATTATCAACTGTATCTCTGTCTAGATCTGTTTGTATGACAGCATGTGCTTGGATGGACTGGGTACTGGGTCCATAGCCACTCTGTCACTCTAAGGGCTGCTATAACCCACCAGATGCCTCTATAACCAAGACTTTGCAGGGACTAGCAAGTTAAACCCATGCAGTGCTGTGCTACTTAGGACCACCACCAATCCCGTGCAATAGTGGTACCTGTGGAAAAGATGATACATCATTAAATTGTTCCAATTGCAATTGTTGTTTGTATTTGAAATTTCTAGCTGTTGAATTGATCACATTTCCATCAAACACATCTTTGAATCATATTACAGGGCATGAGGATGTGGAATATACTCTAGACCCAGAAAACTTGATATACATAATGGCTAAAGTAAAACCAAACTGTGCCAAATCATCTATAGATTACTTCCGCTCAAATTAGAACACCTTCTTGTATCCTTTGAAGATTGTGCTATTTTTTCCCTGAGGTTGAGCAGGTAATTTATGGGAAAACTTTTAACTATTAGCTGTCTCCAGGACTTAATGTCTGAGGAATCAGTGGTTAATTAATACGGGATAATAATGGTGTTCTACCTGACAGGCCATTCCACTTACTGCTGACCAGAGGGAACAGAGAAAAGTTTGGTTGTCACCTAGATGTCCTTGGATTAAGTGGATTATTAATTTTAAAATACATTTTAGATTTCAAATGTTAGATGTCTGATGAAGCACCATTTGTTGTCAATCGACCACAGATCTCAACAGATTCATGTGAAATGAATTGTAACAGTAATAATATAATATTACTGGCCTTCATTGAAAGCTGGGGTGTGGATGGTGATGGTGATAAACCACAAAGGTTAATCTTTTTCCCTCTCCTTGGATTGATACCTTACCGTGGTGGAGGGGTTTGCGTGCCTCAGTGACCCTGGGGGCTATGATGTCGGGGGCAATAGCCCCTGGTAGGGTTTCCCAAGGCAAAAAGGTCCCAGGGGAGGAGCCAGACAAAGTGCAATCAAAACAAGTATTAATAGCAAAGTCTCTTTTCCCTCGCCCAGACTAGGGTCATCGGGGCCCCACCCTGGAGCCAGGCCTGGGGGTGGGGCCCATTGGCGAGCGCCTGGTGGCTGGGCCTTGGCCCGTGGGGCCCGGCCCGGTGGGACTGTCCCCAGGTGGGCCCACCACCCGCAAGGGGAATGTCAGGGGTTCGGTGCATTGTGGATCGAGTGGCGGCCAGGGGAGGCCCTGGCGGTCCGATCCCCAGCTGACAAAACTGGCTTTCGGGACATGGAATGTCACCTCTCTGGTGGAGAAGGAGCCTGAGCTTGTGCGTGAGGTTGAGAGATACCAACTAGATATAATCGGACTCACCTCAACACATAGCTTGGGTTCTGGAACCAATCTCCTGGAGAGGGGCTGGACGTTCTTTTCTTCTGGAGTTGCAGCAGGTGAGCGACGCCGGGCTGGGGTGGGGCTACTGGTGGCCCCACAGCTCAGTGCATTAACATCGGAGTTTACCCCGGTGAACGAGAGGGCTGTTTCCCTGCGCCTTCGGGTCGGGGATAGGTCTCTGACTGTCATCTGCGCTTATGCGCTGAATGTCGGTTCAGAGTACCCAGCCTTCTTGGATTGCCTTAGTGGTATGCTGGTTGGCGTGCCACGAGGGGATTCCATCATTCTGCTGGGGGACTTCAACGCTCACGTGGGCAATGACAGTGTGACCTGGAAGGGGGTGATTGGGAGGAACGGCCTCCCTGATCTGAACCCGAGTGGTGTTTTGTTATTGGACTTCTGTGCAATGCATGGTTTGTCTATAACGAACACTATGTTCGAGCATAAGGGTGTCCATAAGTGGACATGGTACGAACATGCCCGGGGCTACAGATCGATGATCGATTTTATAATCGTGTCATCTGATCTGCGGCCTTCTGTCTTGGACACTAGGGAAAAGAGAGGGGCGGAGCTGGTGAGTTGGCTCAGGTGGCGGGAGAGGAGGACGGTCAGACCTGGTAGGCTAAAGCATATAGTGAGGGTCTGCTGGAAACGTCTGGCAGAGGCTCCTGTTCGCCGGAGCTATAACTCGCACCGTTCAAGTGTCTCTGGGTCTTGTTCACGAGTGAGGGTAGGTGAGATCGGGAGCTGGATAGACGAATCGGAGCGGCGTCTACAGTTTTGCAAGGGCTTAACCGGTTTGTCTTAGTCAAGAAAGAACTGAGCCATAAAGCAAAGCTCTCGATCTATTGGTCCATCTTCGTCCCTACCCTCACCTATGGTCATGAGCTATGGGTAATGACCGAAAGAATGAGATCGCAAATATAGGCGGCCGAAATGAGGTTTCTCCGCATGGTGTCTGGGCTCTCCCTTAGGAATAGGGTGAAAACGCCTTGGTGTCCCCCCCGAGGAGCTGGTAGAGTTAGCTGGGGAGAGGGAGGTCTGGGTACCTCTCCTGAAGCTGCTACCCCCGCGACCTGAACCCCGCACAAGCAGAAGATGATGGATGGATGGATGGATGGTTAATCTTTTTCTTGGTTTGTAGGTTTTCGGTGTTCAGATTTTTTTGCAATCTCAGTGCAAACGCATATAGCTTAAAATGATACTAATTTAACTGCAAAATCTCCAAGGTGGTAATTCTGTGTTTCTAAGATACATCTGATTTTGACAAAAAGCAAACACATCTGTTATATAAAAGTCACTCCAGGCTATATATATTTATTTATTGAATGTGTAATTGAGGGCCAGCCTGGTTTTACGAAATTAGAGACCAGTGTGCAAATTCGGGGGGCTTTTGTTAGCCAGCCGTGTGTCACATGATCTCAAGCTTTGTCATTGGACCAACATACTCCATGGTTTTTGTGGGTTTTTGAAGTGGGCCTTGGGACTGGTGACAGTTCTTTTCTAATACGTACATTGAATATATTAGACTTTTTCTATAATGAGAGGAAGCTTTGTATGAGGAATGGGTACGTTTGTTTGGAACCCACCTTCTAAACAATCCATGGTCATTTGGTTGAGTTTGTTAAGCCCATTAGGAGATTATATACATGGCAAATGTAGATAAAGATGGAGGAGCAGTCTTAGTGGTCTTTTATGGTTTTCCCAGAAAGCAGTTTTGAGTGGTTTGAACAACTGCTTAGGAACTGCCTAAAAACCTTTCTGGAATCTTAAAAACTCAAAAATGAATATGCTTTTCCTGTAAATACTGGAACATATAAAATATAGCATACCCTTTTTGGTTCTATGATTCCACAGCTGAATTTTATACATAATTACATTTCCCAAAATTAAACACTTTATCTACCCTTGGCAATCTTAATATGACACGGGTTTGAGGATATATAGCTTCCTAACCAGTAGGCAGTATATAATTGCTGAACACAATGTTATATTTGTTATAAAGTATAACTTTAGTGGAAATTTAGTGGGCCTTTGAAAATATTACACAGCTATCTGGTTAAACTAGAAGAGTGACTATACAGTATACCACTTTCGCCCACTGACATTTGTTCAGCGGAAACATTGACCCAAGATAAACATATTTAATTTTATTTAGAAAGGCCTGCTGGCTTTTACCTAAAAGAAAGGGATGGCCTTTCTACAGTAGCTCACTATGTATAATTCGCACCTTGGTATAGAATGATTTTTACTACATATCTACAGTCTATGCAGGAGTAAGATACTGTGAGGTTAGAATAAGTGCTTTATCTTAGATAAAACTCCTAAAATAAGATAATTATAATAGGTCTACAATGAAATATGGTGAAAACTGTTATTCTGTTCACATGTCACAGACTATTATGTAATTTTGGAAAAGCTAGTCAAGGTAAACATTCTGATTAATGAACAATGAATATTTTAATGCAAATAACTCTCTTCACAGTTAATATTATCTCAATGGAGAGCAGATTATTTCTGTACCCATTTTCCCTTTATTTCTGTTATACTACAGTCTTGACACCCCACTAACCTGTATTAAGCCATAATATAAACACTTGCAAGATCTCTGGATGAGAGAGAGAGTCTGATCTGGATTCAGCAAGTGTGCTGTCCTTCCATCCATGAAAAGGTGTCTCTTAGAGAGCACTCTGAGAATGACTGACACTGTGATTATACTCCTGCATTGGTAATGTGTTCACTGTGTGTTCATGTCCTTCATTAGTTCTCACGATGAGATAAGATAGGATACGTCACGATAACTCATGATAAGACAAGACTTCATTTATTCTGACAGAAACAGTAATTCCAAGGCATAACTCTTACTATGCTTAAAAATATCCAAATAAAGAGCAGAAGAAATACAAAAAAACACCAAATAAAATAAGGAGACCCAGTACAATACAGATGTAAAACACTGCTAGTAAAATGCAAATATAAAGAAAAGGATTCAAAGATGAGATATATAAAGTGAAAGCGTGTATGTGCAAAGGATGTGAAAGGGTACCATATACAGTAATGTGCAAAAATTAGTCATTGAACTTGTTGCTACCATCATATCACAGGAAATGTAAAGACGAACCCAGAGTAAAGCAGGACTGAGGCTGCCTGTAAGTTTATAAATCTGATGTGTCATCTCCTTGGATCTGTCCTACAGGAGCTAGACCGAAATTCAACAAAAGCAGCAAGAAGAACATCGAATTGTGGAAGTGCTCTTCAGAAAAGGTGAGAGACTTGTACCCATGATTAGCAGTAACTGTTAGAGCCATAGCTGGTAATTGCATTGCATATAAGTTGTATGCAATGACTAAGAATTTGATATTTATTTTATTTTGTATACTTGGGGGTGACTATGTAATTCTTAGAATGTGTTATAGTAAATCAGTTAACATTTAAGTTTAAATTAAGACCCCTAAATTGATCAATTTGGTATGACCCTTTTTGTATGTAAAATGGGCCCATAGTCACATGCAGTATTTATTTGTTTTTCAAAAAGGGAGGTAAGTGGGACAGAGAGAAAGAATTTGCATGTGGAGCAAAACAGTTTCTTGACCGTGCTAATACAGCCTGTGAATCATTCAAGAAGATATTGTACTGGACTTTATTTACGGTTATAGATAAAGAAATTTTGTTGCATTTTGCGACTTGGCACGCATCCATTTTTTTGCTCAAACAGTTTTCGGAATGGCACAGGTATTGGATCTGTCGCCATAACAGTAAGAAAAGTAAGAAAGTGGTATTCATAGGTAGTACATCTAAATGTCATCCAATTTCCATTTCCACATATAGTGGGTGAGCTAAGATTTGAGTGAGCTAAGATTTGAGTATTGCCTTTCCAGTGAGTATTGCCTTTCATGTCATCAAAGTACTCACTCCATCCTGTTATATGATCCATATAAGGTATATGGAAATAAAATAAACAAAATAAATAAACCTGAAACATGATATACTCTTTGTATCAAAAACAGAAATCTTTACACAGCCCTCAATGAATGGTTTAATGTTTTGGTAACACTTTACAATTACAAATTATGTACTTAAGTAATGCCTAATTTATAACTCATGATTGAATGCATGAATTAATACAAGATGTATCATGAATTCCTGTTACTCCCCATGAACTAATGATGATGTCACTGTGGCTTAATGTGATTACTTCACATATTAAAATGCAGCTAATTTAGTTGCTTATCAATTAATGTATGACGTAACTGTGAATTCACATTCCTTAAGAACATACTATACAAACGAGAGGAGGCCATTCGGCCCATCAAGCTCGCTTGGGGAGAACTTAACTAATAGCTCAGAGTTGTT
>JAABNX020000046.1:18079794-18095329 GCA_015163995.2 Mormyrus lacerda | reverse complement strand
ATAAAGTCTTCTGATTTTTCAAGCAATGAAATATAATAGCAAGATATAGTAGCTAATTTAAAAGTTTTTTTCAGGGAGTAAATGAAGGTCCGTACAAGTATTCATTGCTAATATAAATAATATAGAAGTTATGAGACATTTTTCTGGTTATTAAAGAGTGATATGTTAATGCATTCCTCCCAGTGTATATAAGACATCGTCATTCTCAGCATTGTAGTATAAAATGCAAAATGTAGTCCTTTACCAGCATATCAGGTATGTGTAATTAAGTTCTAAATACAGGGTTTATAAAGCCTTTTTGTCTGTGGAAGCAGTGGCTCTCACAAGTGTCTGATTTCTGCTCACTTGTTTACCCACACAGGAAATGAGAAACCTTGAGTTTCCTGAGTGACAGATTCAGTTTCACCTTTTGAAAGCCTGTGATAGTTTAATTTACTTTATTTTTACTTACTTTAATTAACAGCCTATTTTTGCCATTAAGTAAATAACAGTAATGTTTTTTGAATCCACTGTCTACCTCATTTATTGTGTAACGGAGGTTGTGATGTTCTAGAAGCCACTGGGATGTTTCTGTATGTTTCTACACGGAGCTGAGAAGCACCCTTTGGCACAGATGGTCTCCTGATGCGTGTCCTCACTCCCTGGCAGAGCATGCTGACTGGACTGATGTACCACCGGCCCGACGACCCTGTGCTCTTCCTGGAAAGCTGCCTGCAGAAAGTGCGGGAACTTGGGGGTCCGGAGCGTGTGTCCTGGGACACGTTCATTACACCTGAGCGGCGACCTTTGCCCCCGCTCAGTGTAGGCCAGGGCAGAAAGGTTGCTTCAAGGTCAGGTGAGTACTTGGTTGTAAAGGTAACCACTCTCTACTTAAATGCCTTTATATAGCCAAACACCTTATTTTTGAATATAGAATAGTCTGGTCAGGTTGGCACTGATGCTTCACACCTTTGGGACCAGCGTTCGAGTCTCTGCTATAGCTCCATGTGTGTGGAGCTTACATGCCCCCCCCCCAGTCAAAAATGTACTATGGTGAACTGGAATTGCCTAATTGTCCATAGGTGTGAATAAGAGTGCTTAAGATCATTGAAGGTGAAGGGTTAATGAGTATTGTAAGATTTTTATATTGCATGGTTTTTTTTAATTAAAAAACCTTTCAGCTCTGAGATAATTTTTTTTAGGTGAAAATTAATTTAAAATATTGGGTGATGCAAGAAACAATCTACATATATTGGAATCTTTGATTTAATTACTATTAAATATTGAATGAGTGCAGATATCTAAATCATTAAGGCTAATGCACATCTAATCTCTATGTTGGGCATTTATTCCTGTCCACACAGAATCAGGCCCAGGCCCTGGGATAGGTCCATATCGCAGATATGAACGGCTCCCCCCTATCCAGGCACAGTATTCAATTGAAAGTGACTCCGACATGACTGAGACTTCTGGCTTGATTCAGGAATATGATGTCTTTGGTCCTTCCAAACCCCGGCCGCATATCATTTTTGTTATAGGTGAGTCTTGTCATTAGAACCACAGAAAATGTGCATTGAAACGCTTTTTGGGGGGTATTGGTTGACCCCATTTCGACTGCATCTTTGCTTTCCCCTCTCCAGGTGGTCCGGGCAGTGGGAAAGGCACCCAGACCTCCAAAATGGCACGCCACTATAACTATGAGAACATCTCGGTGGGAGAAATCTTACGGAACCAACTGCTGCACCATGCTCCCAGTGATAGGAAATGGGAGCTAATTGCTCAGATCATTGCAAATGGGGAACTAGCACCACAGGTAAAGTATGACACTCTGCTAGGCTGTTAATGTGCTGCTATGCTATGCATTTGCTGCTATGCTAAGTATTAGGGGCTATGCTATACGTTTGAGGTTATACTGTGTGAGTGGTGCTGTATTATACATTAGGGCTATGATATGTGACTGGTGCTGTGCTATGCATTTGAGGATATGGTATTTGACTGGTGCCATCCTATGCATGTGGGGCTATGATATGGTGCACGAGTGCTAGCTGTTAGGATCTTGTTGCAGCCCTAGGCGATGGCTGCTCATCTACCAGTTTTCTTTTTCCAGGACACGACCATCGAGGAGCTCAAGCACCAGTTCATCAAGAGGCAGGGTGCCGAGGGCTTCATCGTGGATGGCTTCCCCCGTGAGATATCGCAGGCCTTCACCTTCGAGGAACAGGTAGACTTACAGGCTTTATACCTGAAAAAAAATAGCAGTATTTGAACATAGAAACACAAATACAGCTAAAATATGATCCCTATTTATATTCTGACTGCAGATACTTTCTTCATTCTTCATCTCCAGATTGGCTCCCCGGACCTGGTGGTACTACTAGCCTGCTCCAATCAGCAGCTCCGCCAGCGTCTGGAGAAGAGAGCAGCTCTGCAGGGACGCCCCGATGACAATGCCCACGCCATCGAGAGGCGGCTGGAAACTTTCAAGCAGAATATCACTTTGATCGCCAAGTACTACCAGGAGAGAGGACTGATCGTGAGGGTAATACTCACATACTCTTACAGCTCCTTTTTCATTAGAAGGCTCATTATTTTATTATTGAATCTTGGTGAAAATTGGCAGGGTGTTTCATTTGGTAAAGAACAATACATACAGAACATGTGTTGAATTAGTTATGGTCCATTCCATTACTTTACCTATTTCACTTCTATGTTTATAAATACATTACTACTTGTATTAATTTAATATTTGTATGATAAACATTAAATAACTGAGTAGCTTTAAAGTTTGTTGTCATGGTAACAGTCACACAGAGAATATGGTCATAAAATGCTGTAAGCCTTACATGTATAAAACACGTCGGATGGCTGATTAATTTTGCCGATCGGACTTGTTTGTTCTCTAAGACTCTTGCATTTTCATATAATTGCAAACTTTGTTTATTCTTGTAATTTGTTTTTATAGCATAGAACTGCATTGCCTGAAGCAAAACAATTTAGCATTCAGAGCACATATACAAATTGCATTAGATAACTCACAACCCCCTGCTGGTCACCATGGGTACAGCACCATGAATTCTTCTGTCCCACCTACACTTTTTGTCCAGATTGATGCTGAGCGAGATGAGGATGAGATATTCGCTGATATCAGAGCTGTAGTGTTGGAGAGGCTCTTTCCCAGTGGAGATACTGGTAAGTTGTGAATTGGATCTCCATGTTAGCAGAGGACTGGAGCTGAGAGGCTAATGAGGCCGAAATCAGAGTAACATGTGTATATAACTTAGTGTTCATATTAAGTACGACTTTCATGAGTCTAATGGCCTCATTCCTAAAAAATATATGAAAATAAATTTGCAAATAGTGTTTTCAATGCAGTTGTGTCCTGAAAAGATACTTTGTTTATGTGGCAGGTATAACTGACAGAGATGCTCTTCAACAAGATGATGGGGAGGTAGAAACACCAGATGCTCCAGGAGAGGTGAGAAGCCACCGACAGCAGGCCATTCCTCAAAACCTTAGTTAGGACCCGACCCTGCCCAGGTCCCGGTTTCCCACTACTCTACTTTCCAGCCTAGAAATGCACCAGCTGCGGCCTATCGACACCGGTGCTGCGCATATTTCCTCGCTAGGCTGCACACATGACACTGTTGCAGCAGATTGAGCCACAAGCCGATTATGATCATCTCTGGGGCCGACAGGAGTGCTGACATGGAAATCCGGATCACTGTGGGTACTGCATTGTGCTTTTGGAAGAAGTGGCAACTGGTTCGGGAGCGAAGCAGGAATGTGGCTCGCTGTAGCCCGTGCCTGCCACCCCCCACCCCCGTGCTGTGGAAGAACGCTTGCAAACCACAGACATGGGGCTCTCCATCCCGGGCCATACATAATTGCCACCCTTCTTCCTTTTCCTCCTGTTTTCCCACAATGCACGGCAGCACAAGCTGCCCGAACAATATAAAAAAAACAATAGGAAGAAGTTGTTGTGGGAGATAAGGAATGTCGCTTTACGTGACAGTATCCAGATTTCCTTACCACAGGGCACCACAGAGTCATTGCTGAGAGAGGTCAGTATGTACAGAGAGGAGTTCAAACGGTGTGTTTTCTCATTTTCTTTGAGCTAGCGCGACAGACAGGCACTGGTAGACAGGCACTGGCAGACAGGCACTGGCAGACAGGCCGCCACATGACACCCTACCTGAACAAGCTCATTTCCAGCTTCTCCTCGGCAGCTACAGTCCGCTAGGGGAATAGAGACTCGCTGTAAAGGAAATCCCATCAGACTGCCTTCCTTTTCCTGCGCCGTTATCTGCTCCAGGTATGTCATCTGCATACCAGAGCCATGGTATTACGAGAAATCGACAGAAAATAGTCAGAAGTGTGTGCCAGTGAGTTTCCTGTATCAAGGACTGAAGGCTATTTGGACTCCAAAAGGAAACTTTATAGTTTAGTTTAGTCTAAGATCCCATAGCCAGGAAAAGCCTGTTTTGAAGATGTTTTTCACAGTGTTTTACAGAAAAAAGGCTGTAAGAAAATTCAAGGAAATACACATGCTGTTGTCTTTTGCTTTGACTTTCTGTAAAAATCTTCTGATTATACTGGAACCTCACTATTATGTTTTTATAGTACAAACACATTCAAGGAATGACTGAGTATAGTCAGGCTGCCACAACTGTTTCTGCCTCGTGTTTGCAAGCAAAAAAATTCATTGTTTCTTTAAATGTGCATGACCATCCACATAAAACAGTAGACAGACTAAACGGATTCCTGTTAAATCGTATTGAATACTATAATAAGTGTGTTAAGAATAACATGAGTGAGTGTGTTCAGTGCCATCTACTGGCAGACTTATGTACTTCTGTAAGCGTGCAGTGTGACAAGCGAGGCCGTAGCCATGGAGTCAACATTGGGGGGGACCAAGGCTGTAATTATAATATATATTGGGGGAGGGGGGTTGGGACACTGTGAGCGCATCTGAATATTCCCATGTCCGTGCATGTACCTTCTTACTGTACATGACTCCTTCATCGTTTTACTGAAGTTGACGCCGCAATCAGGATCCACACCCGTGTCACTCACTTCACTTCTAATCACTAATCACGAGACTATGTGACTGGTTCTTCCTAATATTGTTTTAGGGCCAAGGATTGCTCTTCACAGAACAGATCGCTGTGACAGGTAATTATCCATTAGGACTCATTCATGTATTCTCAGACAAGCCAGAGTGGCATCAGAAGAGTAACCTGAGCCATTGTTATACATCTGTGATGACAGGAAATTTATGCTCATCTGGAATGATGTACTTATGCTATCGTGAAATGTAGGATAATTAGATCGAATATTTTGCCTCATTCTGTATTTGCATTTCTTTGTTGCTTATATCTTGTCTGTTTGGTAATTATAATATTTAAAATGAGTTCTTCACTTCTGATAACTACAAGACGTTGCTTTATGGTTTTTCATGTACTTGACTTACTTATCACTGAAATGAAACTTGGATAGAAATTGAGTAACATATACTATATGCAAATGTTAATCAGCGAGTTTCAAGTAGTCTACTTTTACATTATACAGGTGTATAGCTTTATGACAAGTCACTATAAATTCACTAATTTTAGAGAATACTGACACCTAGTGGAAGCAATATGAACTGTAGTTAATTGGGGGAAAATGCATAGGACATATGGGTAACACCAGTTAAAATAACAATTTTTAGATGTAAGTAATTCAGACACCAATTGGGTAGTTGTAAGCTGCAATATAAAACTGTGCACATTTAATGACACTGCCACGCCAACAACATAGAAAACATTGTGGTTGAAAAATGTGAAATGTTATTTAGATTTTATAGGAAATTTTCACATCTTGGTTCCATCCATGACCTCAGCAGCTCATTTCTGAATGAAAACGTTTGCGTTCCAAATCGAGTTTTCAAGCCTTTGAAACTTTCAATCATCTCAGCCCTACAAATCTCTCCCCAGGCATGGCAGTATTACTTTTCACAGTGATGCTTAATTGAAATTTAGCACATAATTTGTACATAATTATTACTGAATATTTGTGATTTTGGTGCTGTATTCTGTGATACCGACTCCATCACAAGAGCATGTTCCCCCTGTTGGCAGAGTTGGATTTTTTAAACATGTATGTCTGTGTATCTTTCAGATAAACTTAAGGATCACAAGATATTCTTTGTTGTGGGTAAGTCTGAGTGTTATCACCATATTTACATTTGGTGGCAAGGATGCTCCTGTGATTAAGTGATGTCATACCTGCCTCCTCTTCCTCCCTCCTGTTCTGCAGGAGGACCCAGCTCTGGAAAGGGCACGCAGTGTGAGAGGATTGCAGCAAAGTATGGATACACTCACCTGTCCACTGGGGACCTGCTTCGTTCCGAGGTCGACTCGGGGTCGGAAAGGGGCAAGCAGCTGTCGGCAATCATGCAGAAGGGAGACCTGGTCCCCTTGGTGAGCAAAACCTATTGACATCCACCATAGTCAGATGTGTGTTGGACTGCTGGAGAAAAATACATTTTAGCTGCATTAGTGGGTAGTGTACTCATCTTGTCTGGCCAGTAACTAATTTAAAACTTAAGATATAAAACATATAAAGTGCTGCCTATTAAAAATATGAATGCTAGCCTAATCTCTGTGTATATATACCTTACTTGCTGTGTGCTGACCTTTCCCTGTTCAAAGCCATCCTGTGCATAATTCAGACTGCAAGTCCCAATGTTTGGTTAATAGTATTTATTCTGTAGTGCTTATTTTTTGTGTCTTTCTCTAGATATTTTGAGTGGTTCAGTTGGCATTTCATAGTGGGTTTTGATTTATATATATAAACTCTTAATAATAAGTTTCGTTCCTGATGTCTGGGGAATCTCACCCTAAATTCACACTGTGGCTATTTCCTGCCAAGTTATCTATGTTTCATGGAAAGAATGTGGCTTGCAACCACACTGTTTTGGTCTAAACCAAACTGCGGGGTGTATTCTGAGGCATACTGCTACTAATGTTGAGTGTAGATCACTTGAATACATAATTGTATGAAAAATAATCTGAGACCATTTCTCCTGGTATTCAAATGTATAGAAGTCCCACTTCTTGCCTGGCTTATGAAGGTCATTCATTTGGGAGCTTCTGAAACATGACCCATGGGTGTTTCTGTATAGGACATGGTTCTGGACACGATGAAGGATGCAATGATTGCTAAGGCTGATGTCTCCAAAGGATTCCTCATTGATGGTTACCCACGAGAAGTCAAGCAAGGCCAGGAGTTTGAGAAGAAGGTATTAGAATGCAAATGACATTGGGATGTTTGAGAGTACAGTACAGCTTTTTTACTTGTCGTGGAAGGTAATGTGAATTATATAGAAATGTTTCAAAGCAAAAGTTGTTTGCTTGTCATTGTAGCTGAATCGCTGCAATGCAGACAAAGATCTCAGATCAAATTGTAGCTAAGGACAGTCTTTCTGAATTCTTACTCTGAATGTTCACAGCATTCATTCACTGCCAGGAAACCTGTCCTGGCTTGTTATTGTGGAGAGAAGATTGGAAAATAAATAGTGGTATACCATTGAAACCAGCCATGTATACTTTTTTAATGAAATAAACCATAATTTATAATTTTATAAAAAGAGCAGTTATGGCAGCTAACAGCATTATACAATTTTCTATTCTATTTTCCATTATTGCCTCTGGTTTGAAGGCCGTGGTCACATCAGTTACATTAAGGTGCTGTTTACTAGGGTCGAATGGGGACAACAGTTTGATATCGGTTACAGATTTGTAATGTAATGGTAACCAGTTCATGTCCCAGGAGGAGCTATATTCATTTGTTTAACCTGAAATGCTTTAGTAAAATATCTAGCTTTATAGGTAGGTGAAATTGGTTTGCCAAGAGTAATGATGTCTTTAACTGGTAGATTGGGGCCCCAGATCTGGTACTGTACATTGACGCCAAGGAAGAGACTATGGTGCAGAGGCTGTTGAAACGTGGTGAGACCACTGGCCGAGTGGATGACAAGGAAGCCACCATCAAGATGCAACTACAGCTGTACTACAAGGCCACAGAGCCCATCATCACTTTCTATGAGGGTCGTGGAATTGTGTGGAAGGTGGGAGACAAGCCATAGTAACAGGACTTTGTTAAAGAGGCTTAAGCAGCATCCAGATGGTGGAACATAGTGGAGATTAAGTGAGACAGAAGTTCATGGGTTTGGGTATAACCAAGGAAATGGATTAAAACTATGTATGGTCTTCTGAATAAATGCAAGCACATGGTGTAAGAACAAATAATTATGACCATTAATATACCCTGAAAGTCCACTGGCTAGCAGTTAGGAATCACAGGATTTGAGAACCTTCGAAACCCAAGGATTTCAGTCGGCCCTCGTTTATCGCGGTTAATCAGTTCCAGACTCTACCGTGGACTTAAATACACCGGACGAATCAAACTGAGAGAAAACAGCTGGTCACAATCAGGGTTGCACACGTGGTTAATATGGGGCATGCCACACAAGAGGATCGTACAGGCAGGTCATGACAATTACACTCGTATTGCCCATTATATTAGACAAAATAAGAGAAAATAAGACATATTACACGTTACAAATATCATATTATTATTATTGTACATTTAATTGTGAAGAGCAAAGATGCTTCCTATGCGTAGCGATGTATCATTTTCACTGTCTTGATCAACTTTTTAATGAATACACAAAAACCCGCGATAGAGTGAATCCGCGAAAGTTGAAGCGCGAAGTGGCTTGGGACGACTGTACATAATTTTGCAACTGACAGGTGTTGCTACTGTCTTAACAGAGATTGCGTAACATTCTGACTAATTGTTCATTCTTTTCTGTCTACAGATTAATGCGGAAGCCTCGGTGGATGAAGTATTTACCTCCGTCGTTACTGCTATTGAGTCGCTGAAATAGTCCGGATGTTGAATTAACCGTTCCATGTTGGCTTTTTGTAAATTCCCATCATGCACAAACCAACCAACTGCTGAGTCACTTTGTTTAAATGAGTCCCTAAAGAGAAACGAATTGCCTTAAGTCACACAACCCTCCCACAATCAGCTTGGCTTGTCATTGATGTTTTACAATTCTCCAGCCAGAATTTTTCTCTACAAATGTGCAAATTTATTGCTTTATATACTGTATATATTTCTGCAAGCCCTAAAGCTTGCTGGACCAAGAGTCCATGTAATGTTCAGCTATCCTTTGTGCTTTAAGGCAATAGACTTTCCCTTTTGTATTCTAGGTAATCTGTCAGATCTCTGAAGCCATGTTATGTAACCAAATGAAATGGGAACCTCGTTCGCTTCCCTCCTTCTTATTAACATTTTTAGGTTCAGAAGTGTTGAAATAATTGCAGTCTCTTCTGTTTCATTTTATTTGCCATTAGTCTGTTTTGAGCCATCCAGTTTAGATATCCTAATGGGAGCTATGCCATAAATAGCAAGCAAGTAAGTCTGTCAGTTCTCACAGTGCAGAATAAGGACACGACTGAAACGGTTTCATGGAATCGATGCTATTTCAGGAAAAATCAACAGGGCCTGTGGCTTTCTCTTAGCACTATTAGCGGCATAAAGTTATGTTGCAAAAATACAGGTGCCAGGCAGCTAACGCAATCAGTACAAGGTCTGGTTAGGGGAAAATTCAGATTTTCATTTACTGTATTAGATTAAATTTATTAGATGCATCGTGGGTGTATAATATAGGACAAAGGCACATTCACTGGCCCAGGAGAAATGAGGAGACGTAGCATACGCATACTTGTGTATATATAGAGAAGCATAGTGAATTCACTGTTTACAAAATGAACTATATCCTACAGTGACATTGTAGTCTACTGTAATGTTTAGAATTTTTAATAGTTGTTTAATACCATTTTTGTGCTGTTTGTGATAAGTATTACTTATTTACCTATGTAAAAAGGCTATGTTCAAATATAAATATATGGTAAAAATATAAAATAATATTTATCACGTCTTTTCAGCTTCATCACTGTAAAAACATGCATACATGGGTACACGACATGCCATCTCCAGTGGGTAATACAGAAGCGGAAAGATGTCAAGAAGGAGGTTCTCCTGACTAACTGCTGAAATAGCAGTTAGTCAGAATGTGCAAAAACACCTAGATACATAAGTAATGTACTGCAGTTCTAAGCCGCTTAAATACAAGAAAGCGACCATAAAGTTTTTTTTAGGTTAGCACTGGAATGCTGAGTCACAGTCGTCCAAGAATATGCAACATTATTTTTAGCTGTTCTTAAGTTTTATAGAATAATCAGTTGGATCCCATTATAAATAGCATGTAGATGTGCTGTATTTGATATGAAACAAACTTCCGTTGTCCTGGCTTAAATTGCCTACTGTGGACCTATCAGATCTGGCCTGCTAATCATCCCCTATTATCTAATTGAATTCTCTCCTGTCGTTTCACTTTAGCTACTGTGTGGTGAGAATCAGGTGCAGAATGGCTGCCGTCATATCATCCAGGTGGGCGCTTTGGGTGTCTTAAAAAGTGCTATATAGATGCAACTTTCATTCATTCATTGAAAATTCAGCTGTAGTGAGTATGTAATCTAGAAGTGCTCTGTAATAGGGAAGGCCTTTTTTCAGTCCCTGCACAGGGCAATAAAACAATACATGTATTTTGAATTTAAAAAGGCAACTCATGGGGCACCATGGTTGTGCAGTGGTTAGCACCGTTGTCTCAGACGTCTGGGACCAGGGTTTGAGTATCTGCTTTTTACACCGTGTGTGTGGAGTCTGCATGTTCTCCCTGTGTTGTCATGGTGTTTCCCCCCCACAGTCCAAGAATATATACGAGGTTAATTGGAGTTGGTGAATTGCCGGTGGGTTTGCTTGTATGAATGCGCCCTGTGATGGATTAGCACGCCATCCTGGATTGTTCCTTGTCCTGTGTCTGGGATAGGCTCTGGACCCCTGGTAACCCTGAATAGGACAAGCGGGTGCAGAAAATTAATGAAAGGACGGATGGAAGAAAACTGACCTAGAGATCCATGTGAAGCATAGTGACAAAAACTGGAAATTTAGAATACTCATAATAGAAAACTGTAGAGAACATTAAGAGAATAAATCATTTTTAAAATACAAGCTCTGAGGTAATCCCTAGATAGGTGTCAAAGGTTTTGGCAGAGTATAGAGTTAAAATAAAACATTAAATAAATAAAACATTAAATAAAACATTTCTGCCATGTTTTCATGTGAGCCTTTAACGCGATGAGGAAACAAGCCAGTGTTGCTTCATCCAAACTGTAATCTGAGTGGTTTTATTCTGAGGTGAAATTCTTACAAGGAACCCTAGACCTCATGATAAATTCATAAAGAGACCCACAAACACTTCCCTGCAGAAATCCAGACTACCCTCTGAGGATTGCTGTACTCATGGAAAGCAGCTTCAAAGTAAGGATATGGCAACATGAATGCCCCTTGTAGGAGAACATCAGGACAGAGTCAGTGTATCTGTTCAATACACCCCCCTTTCGTTTGTAAAATTCTTATGTGTAGCTGACATCAAAACAGCAGAAAGGGATAATCATTCACAGAATCAAATAACATAATAATATCATCTATGCTGACAGGTTCCTTTGGTAAGAAGAAATCCATAATTATGTTGGGTCAAAGGAGGATATCTCATTTTGGATAAGCATCAATAAATAATACAATCTTTTGCTAACTTGGCTTAATAAATTCCAGGTCTTGTTTTCTGTAAACAGATTAACAGGGTACATGAAGAATTGGTCATTTAAAAAAAACATTACACACTTGCAGGCATCAGTGCTGATAAATGCTTTCATATGCTTAATTTGTGCCATACAAATTACAATTAAAAACTCATTTTAAAATTAATCAATTGGTCAGCTGTAGAGAGGTTAGGAACTTAAATCCATTCATTGAGAATATTATTAAATGATTAGAAAAAGGCTGAAAATTTTAATACAAATGACCCCAAATGTATAAATGGTGTTTGTGCCCGCGCTCGTCCGTAATCCTTGATTTACATGGTCATGTAAAATTATATATATATATCTCACCAAAGATTTATTCAATATACAGGAATCAACATTTTAACAAACATATTACCAGAACAGCAAGATATACCTAAGCAATAACATATACTGGGGTTGTATTTCAATAAAGGCCTGCGGCCTAGTGCCTACGACCTAATCAAAGCTGTAATATTTAGGAGTACATACTTCCAGAATGTTATTGCTTTTATGCAATAGTTCATAGAGTACCATTTATAAGTAACTAATAAGATATATCATATTTTGTTCATTTATTTAAACGGGTACGAGCCTCCACAAAAAAACCCGCCCCGTAACGTCAGCCAAGGTGGGATGAGCTATCGTGTCCAAACCTTGCCCATACCCAGAAAATTAAGTCTATAACCCATAGTTTTGTCTAATACTGCCGGTGTACGGCAGTGAAACAACTAGCCAGCTTATTATCGGAATAACGTTGCCCTGTAAATTAAAGCCAAGTCTCCTAACATATCGAGGCGCTGGAGTGGCGAGGCGATCATGAGGCGGACAGCAAATCTGTTATTAGAAGACTCGATCCTTAAAACCACAGCGGTAACACAGCGAGCAAGAATAAACTCATTTACACAGACGGGGAGACAAAAGTGGATACAGGCAAGCGGACACGTAGCGCAACGAGTGACTTTTTTGATTCGGCAGCTTATAAAAACAAAGCCCGAAATGAATCCAACAAAACGGAATACACATCAACCTTTACTAACTCACTTCCGCCTACGTTCATTTTTGAAACAAGTGAAGCGGACAAGTTCTCTTGAGGGACCTAGCCGATTACAAACAGCCCAGTACCGGCTCAGTATTGTTGGAAATGAGGTCTATGTAACGGTCTTTATATACACCTGTGAAGCGCCGTGATACAGCTGATGTGAAATGGCCGAGTGCGGTAATACTCTGATAACAGCACTCATAGAACACCTCTTGTCCAATCAGATTCCTTGGTGGGAACTATAACTGTTATATAATAGATTTTAAATTATATTATATAAATTAAATTATAAACAATAATCATAGTAAGTATTGTTGAAATTGGACACTTTCTGAATTTTTTATTTCTGGAAAAATTATCTCAACGTCTTGAATCCTATCTTGATACCATTTTATGCCTCCAGAAGTGTAAAGTACTTAAGTATTATTTTGTGGGATTTTTACTTTACTTCAGTACAATTAAAAATGAATACTTTTACTTAATTACATTTTTAAAGAAAAAAGTACTTTTTACTCCTTACAATTTTATTTACAGTCAAAAAGTAAATTATTTTAAAATACTCATTTTTGGAGATCACTTCATTCTATTTTTTCTTGCTAACAAACCAATTGAATTGTGTTGAATCCCAGTTTAATTAAAATGTTATTCATTGTGCCAATTAGATTCGTTTTCACATTCTATGAAATTAGTCTTATATGTTCATTGGGCCTTTGGAACTGACGTCATGTCGCATCAATCACCACAATGCACAGCACCGTGACCTGGAAATTAGAGAAATTATAACATTCAATCAGTGGAAGAAAATGGAGGAAGAACAAGATTCAGTAGCGAACGCAGTCCAAAATCAGCCACAGAGTCAAGAGCACCCGTGGCCATAACGTAACGAATTCTTAGCGAAATCAACTTCTGCATAAGTTAAATCAGAGGTTTTACAACTTTGAGTAGCATGTTGCCTATTTGTATTATGTGTGCTTTGTCGTATAATTAAATGGTTAAATCTAAACAGTTCTAAAGCAGAAAAAACCCTTGTATGTAGTTCATTCACTTCATGTTTTTAAGGATTAAAAACATAAACAAGAATCTCTAGTTTTCATTCTTGCTTTTACTTTTTTTAATACTCAAGTATTTTAATGCGGTTCTTTTTTGCTTTTACTCAAGTGTGATTCTGACTGAATACTTTTACTTTTAACTGAGTAAACTTTTTACTCATTACTTGTACTTTCACTTGAGTAACATTTTTGAGTACTTTTTACACCTCTGTATGCCTCTTGAACGCCACATAGAACAGAAAATAAAGCATAACTAAATACATATTAACAGCAAAGTTTAACTGTCCACTTATCCTAGGTGTCCCCCATTTTCACAATACTCACCCTAATAATTATTGGTTGTTAGTGATTGTTATATTTCTCCTTAATGGCAAATACAATTTAATAGAATTTCCTTTTTTCATATTTTGGCGCTAAATAACTTAATAATAAAAAGGTTAATTCCGTTTGTTTTCTGTGGTATTTAGTGCCAACCTCCATTATTATTGGTCAAACGGCTTGAAGGTGAATGGATAAATGCAGATCCAGCGTGCAGCATAGTACCATATTTGATGTCTCCTCAAGGGGGCATTCCATGTTAAGATAAAAAAGATAAGAAAACGCGGGCTAACATGAAACATTTATCACTTAAAAAAATTGCATTTAAGACAAATATCCTGACAAATGAATATGTAAATATTCAAAAATACTGTAGTGTTTACTGTTGTATTTTACTTTCTGTATAACCGAAAACTTAAATAATTTAAATTATACATGCCGTTTCTAGCTGATGACGCATGGTACCATACTGTAATGAATAGACCTACATTATGTTTGGGAGTTGTGAAAGTAAATTTAATTTTTCGTGTTTAATAACTTAAGGAATCAAAGGGTTAATTGTAATGCATCACAAAATGTAGAGGTAATACCCAGTCAAGGGGAAATGATAATACACTGCAAAACTATTATATAATCCACGAGATACTGGAAATAAATACCACTAGTTAATACCATATGGTACTGTAGAGTTTTACATGCGAAGCGTACCGAAAGCACAGTCAGCTCGGTCATGTATTTGCAGCTTAGATCTCGGAGCGCTTCCTGTTGGGTGGTCACTGCGCCCCCGCAGAATGACAGCGTGCTGTGAGTCGGGGGAGCGGCACAAAAAGCAACATACGGCGCTCACTTAACCCATTCCGGCACGTCTGCGGAGTTGTGGATTAGCTGCGGCTTTTAGGACTTGCCACAAACGCGTGAGTATTAAGGTTTTTGTTTGGCATTACAATTTAATTTAAGTTCTAATTCTTTCAGAAGTTATAAGACATCCGCTTTTTCTTAGGGACAGCTCCTGGTCATTTTTTCCCCCGTTACGTGATTTAAACTAAAGTCCACGAACAAGATGCCTAGTTAAGTTTTTAAATGACAAGTAATGATTGTCGGACTTAGTTTTTTCGCAGATTACTAAAATGTAGTCTGAAATTAACTTCCTTAGAATACATAACTTTGTTAATACCGTAATCGTTTTCTCGCTGCTGTTATTTGAATTTGGCAGGTCGGGTTAACGATCACTGCTTTTTGTTGAAATGTGTAGATTGAGATTTTTAATCGCCATAATCAGTATTGACATTTAAAATGTCCGGCTAGACCGATATTTCTTCTTCATCTTTCTAAGTAAGCAAGTAAGATGGAAAAAATGCTGCCCTGATAGACTGTGGGTATTCTCGCGTCTCTCTCTCTCTCTCTCTCTGTAT
>JAABNX020000046.1:18039820-18074076 GCA_015163995.2 Mormyrus lacerda | reverse complement strand
GAGTGTGCCCTGCGATGGGCTGGCCCCCTGTCCAGGGTTGTTCCCTGCCTCGTGCCCATTGCTTCCGGGATAGACTCTGGACCCCCCGCGGCCCAATTGGATAAAGCGGGTTGGAAAATGAGTGATTGATATTTATTGTGATGTCTTGCTTTTCAAGGTCAATGTTGTTTAAATAAATTAAAACTTGAAATTTTTGCTGCAAATTAAATAATAAATTATATAATGGAATCCATAACTATCAAAATACAATAAGTTATTGAGTAGTGCCAGACAGAGAGACAGACAGACAGTCTAAATCCTCCTGCATTTTCACAGTGACGCCCGCTTACCCAAACAGACCTTTCATCTTTACCAGTATACATGAATCCGGTGATTATAAGCCAGGCCGGAGATTGGCTAGGAAAAGTCACCTGACCTTTATTTCCTAATACTGAATGGTGTTTATGTCTACAGATTATTTACTGGCTGCCAAAAGAATTCCATCTGAATGACAAAAAGTACACGTTTTCCAAATACCTTGCATTCACTAAAAAAGCCTTTTGCTACCTTTTGCTAACAGGTATATCGAAATAATATAGTGTGTGTGTATACACACACCAACACACACGCACACACATACACTCTCCCACACACACAAACATGTGTGTGTATATATATATATATATATATATATATATATATATATATGAGCTGATATTTACCAGTGATAATTTTCTTTAAAATGGTGACCCATATTGCTTTGCACACCCATGTACTAAACAGTTAAAAAAATGTGTGGTGTGTGGAATTATTTTAATGTTAGTGATCACTGTGCATCACTGTGGATATTGTGAGGACAAAGTAAAGAGATGGTGCATGGAGACAGTTGTAATGAACTTTTTTTCCCATAATACAGTATCCCACACATGTGAACCAATGGAGCCAGGGGACAACAGCCATGAAAAGGGCATTGATGTTGATGTGACATCAGGCATGTCCCCCAGGTGCTGGAGTAGATATAAGCAAGAGGGTTTCGAGGTTCACATCCTGGACCTGGTCTTCAGCGCCGACTTTGCCATGGTAAGTCTGCTGTTAATTGTTAATTTGTGCAGAACTGTCTACTGCCTGATCCTAGTGAAGATGCATGCTGAATTGTTATATTGCCTTGGAAATTTGCACATTTTTGCTACCATATGTAGCATTTTGCAGCTTAATTGGCCTATTTTTTTTGGCCTAATTGCTATATATGCTTCAGTTGTTATTTATATGCTCTATATAAAATATCCTTGAAAGTATTGAGTTGTTTTAGTATTTGCAAACTTAACAGATGTAGATGTTGAAATTTGACCATGGATTTTTCTATGGTTAAACCCCATATTGAGGACAAGCTGCTGGAAATACAAAAAGAAGTTATTAAATTTGGAAGAACAGACATCTGAAAGGGAAGTCAGAGCCAGACTCTAGTTCTGTCTTCATTAAATAAACGTGTTTGATGTTTCATTTGGGCCAGTAGATAACGGCTAGTGCATGACAGTTCTCCCCACAACTTCCATTAGTGAAATGAGGGACTCCACAGGGCTCTCTGTGTAACAACTTGCAGACCTACGAGGGTACAGTACACATGTTCTGACCATTGCAGACGAAACCCGAAAGCATTCCAGAAACATAAGAAGTAAGAAAAGCACTACAGAGTGTTTTTGTCAGCCATCATTAATGATTCTGAAGAAAGGCCCCCACTGGTAATCCCGCCAATATCACTAATGTGGATTTTGGGGGATCTTCCAAAGGCAGAAAACAGGTTTCACAAGATCGTTACCGTTCTAAGAGTACAGATTCACATTTTGCTTGATGAAAACATTACTATTGAAGTGTATTAAACTTCTCTACCTAATACATGTATGTAGGAATAAATGTAAACTTTTGCAAAGATATATTCTTAAAATATTTTCCATTGGGCACATTTGCTATTTTGGTGAGGATGAAATAGATTTTTTGTTTACTTTTTTTCTGTTACCTCTTGAGCCACTATATTGCCCCAAGAACAACAACTATGATGAAGATGATGATGTAGATAATGATGAGTAGTTATTGGTAAATTTATTTCGCTGCTGCTAACACCCTGGCACACAGGCATGCTTATGTTAGCATGCATAGGAAGGTATTATACAGTCTCTGCAACCTTTTCTGTACACAGCCTCTGCACATTTCTATGTCATGATGACATCTTCATTTAAGTTGGAACAAATTCTGAGAAATCTGCAACGTGTGCTTAGTTAACTGAGGATCCTATACTGACATCATGAAGGAGCTTGGCTTTAATGGTTGTTTATATTCAGTTAGGATTTAACAGTAATGCATCACAAATGGGGGAAAAATTAATTACAGGCCAAATGAGCCAAATTTGTTCCTCTGAGATTATTACAGTGTACTGTGAAAGACACAAAACAAGAAGTATGCTTGGGTATGTTGGGGGGGGGGGGGTTACTGGGTGATCAGCTGCGAATGGGAGCCTGGCTGAGTGAGCAGTAGCTCGCTTTAGTCATTATTGATGTCATAGTCTGGAAACTTTTTTTACCACTTGGCAGAAAGCCTAGACTGGACTGCTGGAGCCGTCTTGGGTTACGGGAGGGTGAAAGAATAATGGGAAGCAGCTTTACATCAGAAAAGCTTGACAAAAGTGCCCTGAAAAAACAGCTGAAAAGGAAATCAATTCAATGTTGAAAATGCAGGAGCAAAAATAGCAAGAGTGAGTGATCAAGGATTGGATCTTTTTTGTTTAAATGAATACAGTATTGGGGGGTGCAAGGGTTGAGTTCTTGAAACATTTCGTTAAAATAGCAGTAATAATAATAACAATAATAATACTTATTATTATTATTATTATTATTATTATTATTAATAATAATAATAATAATAATAATAATAAAAGACATTTATCAGGAGATTTAAGTAGCCTTTAACCTGGTTGGTTGTGATTTATTTTGAGTTTATTTTCCAATTGCTCACCACAACAATTGCTCACTCACTGTCTAATCTCATAAATATCGACTGAAAAATACTTCAAATAACAGGAGTCTGACCACTTTTGTTAATCAGAACTTCCCGAGAATCGGTTTGAAGTTCCTTCAGGTTCCTGACTTTGAGAACTGAACAAATATTCAGTCCACAATTTGTTTAGTGTTGTATGTGAAATATCACCAGAAGTTTAACTATCCTAATTACTTGAAATGAATATACAAAAAATGCACAAAAATATTAATTGTATTTTGCAGAGGATTAATCAATTACACCCATTCACTGATTGAAACAGTTAAATAACAAAAGTTATTCACAATATATTCAGTGAAGCATACAAAATGAAAAATGTTATATCATCATTCTTGAACCGTGGCCCTCATGCTCAGTCAGCAGAGAACTCCCTCAGTGTTGGGTCCGGGGTGATAGTCTGTTTTTCAATAACAAGTTAATTATGATTGGATTAATTCCATGTTTGCCAATTTTCAAAGAAGAAAGCGTTAAATGTAATCCATATATTTGCTATTTTAAAACATTGCAAAGTATCAAGCATTCAAGGACGTATTATGATGTCCAGTAAGCTTAAGTGGGCTCTTGATTTTAATGGGAAAGACATTCATTTCTGTTGGGGGCAATTTGTATGCCCTTCTTTTGCCACAAATAACAGACTGGAACTTGTCTTGCTTGCAACGATTGACATATATCTTTCATTGCTCACAGACTCCAGGCAAAAGTTTGGCAGGGCCCCAAGTGAACATGTAGGTGGTACAGCTGTTATCTGTGGTATCCTGTCAGTGCTGCTTAAACACTGTTGATGTTCTTTTGATGACTGCTCTAACAGTTCTGCTTGGATGGTGAAGATTTAGGAAAGGTTTGTCAGTTTGCCGCCGGGACCTCTGTGTCTGGGAGGGTATGAATGCATCACCATAGGAATCTCCAAACACCAGGCTGAATTCAGGAAGGTCTCTGCACACATCTCTGGGGAGTGTGGCGTAAACTGGAATGTAAGCTGCTGAACCAGGCTCCCAAACCAAAACACTTCAGCTCACAGGCATAGCATTTCAGGCTCCAAGAAAATTAGCAACTCTCTACTGAAATAAATAAATAATCCAGTAACTGGGAAAAAATATTCCAGGGACAGAATTTTCCTGAGCTATTTAATGTTGAAAGAAAAAAATTATACTGTAAGCTCCACTGCAGCACTGCTGTTTTTCAAAATTCACGAAAAGTCCATTTGTAGTTTTTCAATTAAAAATGTATTTTAAGTTTTAAGTCTTGTAGCATTTTAACCTCCCATATCTAATGACTGAATGAAGAAAACCACTAAGCTGTCTGAGCCAGGATTGGACTCATTTTTAGCAACTGAATGAATAAACTGTTGAAGAATGGCCATTTCCTGGTTAAAAACTACTGTAAATCGGTGAGTGGTTTGTGCATCAGAGAAAAGTCAGGAATGGATTTGTAGAGTGCTTGTGCTGCATACATCCCTTACAGTAGCTAAAATTTGCTTGGTGACAGACTGAGCTGACTTTATACAGCATCTTCTGTTTTTATTCATATCTAAAAGGAATTGTAATTTAAACAAGTCCTGATTAATTGTCATGTCTTGAGATCACAATGACCTCAAGGGCAGCTGTGATGGCGAAATAGAAAAGGGCTTTATTGAATTAAATAAACAGGGACATAAACAGGATAGCAAGGGATCAGAAACAGGAGGGCTAGAAATGAGGAAGGGCATAGTGACAGGAAAATATGACATCAGTGATTTGAGCGGAGAATACAGCCCTGGGAAGCACATATATACGAGACTAACGAGGGAGCTAACGAGAGACAGCTGGGAGTGATGCACATGAGGGTTAGGAACAAGAGGTGAGACAAACAAGTAACAAACATAGCTTGTTAGGGCCACACCAGGGAGGAGACAGGAGGGTCTGGTGGACCAAGCTCCTGATATTATAAGTTGTACTTGTACACAGAGCCATCACAATTACTCGATTAAACTTGATTACACGATTATTAAAAAGCATCGATTTAAATTTTTCTTAATGATTACTTGGCAATTTGGAGAAAGTAAGAGGATACGGGTCCAAATAAAGAGCAAAATCATCACTTTTGTGCAAGCACTTCACATTAAAAGTGAACAAATATACAGTTGTCATCTGTCAGTATTGCAGACTGCAGTTCAAATGCATGTTAAAAAAAGACACTCAGGTTTTGATGGACCCAGTAATGCAAGGTTAGCCATATATAAAGTATGTGCTATTTAGCCTTGTGGAGTAGCTTAGCCTCTTTTTGTCACCACTTTGACTTAAATTTTGATTGTCCAAGCCGAATCAGTTGTAAAAGCACCCATCCATTTCAGCGACTGCTTGCCCTATTCAGAGTCACAAGGGGTCCAGAGGGCACAAAGCAGAGAACAATCAGGATGGGGCACCAGCTCATCACAGGGTACACTCACACATCCTTCACTCACAGATATACACCTACAGGCAATTTGAAAACTCCAGTTAACCTCAGCATATTTTCAGACTGTGGGGGAAACACTGGAGTACATTGCAGAAACACCACAATAACACCAGGAGAACATGCAAACTCCACACACAGACCCATGGTGGAGACTTGAACCCAGGTTCCATATGTGTGAGGAGACAGTGCTAACCACTGCATCACCCCACCTTTTGTCAATTTGCCTCAGAAGACCCTTCTTTCTTGCTGTATTTTCATAAAGTTCTTTTTCATTGAGGAAATACTTCCTGTTGACTTTGGGGATTTGTGTTTTCGTGATGTTAACTTGTTTTAAAGATCATGGAAACCCTTTCCTCGAGGCGGCACAAACAATTAAGTAGTAGACTCTCCATGTAGTAATTAACCAGAAACTAAGTGTTGGTTACATCTTGATCCCTGGGTTATTAATCATTAATCAGTCTTAACAATTGCATGCAATTGCTGTAATTATTCATGATTTGTACTTGAATAGTAACTGAGTTACTAAGTTACAGTACTTGTGCCTCATCAAGGGAAGTATTTCCAAGATCTCTTATATAATATAAGCCCTTGAATGTCGCATTTGCTTCTTTATAGATGGGCACGTGAACTTAGAAATATGGTATAGTAACATATAGGTTAATCTACAGTGAAGAGTATGCTGTTCTGGTAAACTGGGTGTCAAAATTCCGTCCATCCATCCATCTATTATCTTCCGCTTATCCGAGGTCGGGTCGAGGGGGCTGCAGTCTCAGCATGGAAACCCAGACTTCCCTCTGCCCAGCCACTTCATCTAGCTCCTCCGGGGGAATCCCAGGCCAACCGAGAGACATAGTCCCTCTAGCGTGTCCTGGGTCTTCCCCGGGGCCTCCTCCCAGTTGGACATGCCCGGAGTACTTCACCAGGGAGATGTCCAGGAGGCATTCTAAGCAGATGCTCGAGCCACCTCATCTGGCTCCTCTCAATGCGGAGGAGCAGCGGCTCTACTCTGAGTCCCTCCCGCATGACCGAGCTCCTCAACCTATCTCTAAGGGAGAGTGCAGCCACCCTGCGGAGGAAACTCATTTCAGCCACTTGTATTTGTGACCTCATTGTTCGGGTCACTACCCATAGCTCATGATTATAGGTGAGGGTAGGAACGTAGATCGACTGGTAAGTCGAGAGCTTTGCCTTTTGGCTCAGCTCTTTCTTCAATATGACAGACTGATGCAGCACCCGCATCACCGCTGATGCTGCACCGATCCGCCTGTCGATTTCCCGTTCCATCCTTCCCTCACTCGTGAACAAGACCCCGAGGCACTTAAAATCCGCCATCTGGGGGAGGACCCCCTTCCTGACCTGGAGAGAGCATTCCACCTTTTTCCGGCTGAGGACCATGGTCTCGGATTTGGAGGTGCTGATTATCATCCCAGCCACTTCATACTCGGCTGCGAACTGTCCCAGTGACAGCCGAAGGTCATGGTCTGATGCAGCCAACAGAACCACATCATACACAAAAAACAAAGACCTACAGTAATCCTGAGGTCATCAAACCGGACACCCTCAACACCCTGGCAGCGCCTAGAAATTCTGTCCATAAAAGCTATGAACAGAATCAGTGACAAAGGGCAGCCCTGACGGAGTCCAACCCTCACCGGAAACGAGTCCGACTTACTGCCGACCATGTGGACTAAGCTCTGACACAGGTCATACAGGGACCGAACAGCCCTTATAAGGAAGCCCGGCACCCCATACTCCCGGAGCACTCCCCACAGGACTCCCCGAGGGACACAGATGGATGCCTTCTCCAAGTCCACAAAACACATGTACACTGGTTCGGCAAACTCCCATGAACCCTCCAAGACCCTGCTGAGAGTATAGAGCTGATCCACTTTTCCATGACCAGGGTGAAAACCACACTGCTCTTCCTGAATCCAAGGGTCGACAATCCGATGGGCCCTCCTCTCCAGAACCCCCGAATAGACCTTACCAGGGAGGCTGAAGAATATGATCCCCCTACAGTTGGAGCACACCCCCTTCTTAAAGAGGGGCACCACCACCCCGGTCTGCCAGTCCAGGGGCACTGCCCCTGATGTCCATGCGATGCTGCAGATGCGCGTTAACCAAGACAGCCCCACAGCATCCAGAGCCTTCCACCCCTGGTGCCTGGCCACTGAGGAGCTTTTTAACTACCTCAGCGACCTCCGCCCCAGAGAGAGGGAGTCCACCCCCAAATCCCCAGACTCCGCTTCCTCGTTGGAAGGTGTGTCTGGGATTGAGGAGGTCTTCAAAGTATTCCCCCCATCGACCCAAAACGTCCCAAGTTGAGGTCAGCAGCGCTCCATCCCACCATAAACAGTGTTGATACTGCCCTGAGCCGCCGGATGGTGGACCAGAATCTCCTCAAAGCCATCCGGAAGTCGTTTTTCATGGCCTCACCAAACTCCTCCCACGCCCAAGTTTTTGCCTTGGCATCTGCCTATGCCGCATTCAGCTTGGTCTGTCGATCATCGAATTAGGGTGTTCTTGTGCCAAATGCACATATGGACACCCTTATGCTTGAACATGGTGTTCATTATGGACAATCCGTGACGGGACAGAAGTCCAATAACAGAACACCACTCAGGTTGAGATCAGGGGGGCCGTTCCTCCCAATCATGCCACTCCAGGTCTCACTGTCATTGCCCACGTGAGCATTGAAGTCCCCCAGCAGAACAAGAGAGCCCCCAGGAAGAGTGCTCTCCAACACCCCTTCCAAGGACGCCATAAAAGTTGGGTATTCTGAACTGCCGCTTGGCACATAAGCGCAAACAAGTCAGGACCCGTCCCCCCACCCGAAGGTGAAGAGAGGCTACCCTCTCGTCCACTGCAGTAAACCCAATTGTACAGACACCCAGCCAGTTGGCAATAAGTTTGCCCACCCATGCTTGGCGCCTCTCCCCATGAGCAGCTTCGGAGTGGAAGAGGGTCCAATCCCCCTTAAGAAGACTGGTTCCAGAACCCAAGCCATGCGTCGAGGTGAGCCCAACTATATCTAGTCGGAACTGCACAACCTCGCACACCAGCTCAGGCTCCTTCCCCATCAGAGAGGTGACATTCCATGTCTCAAGAGTTAGCTTCTGCAGCCGAATATTGGACCACCAAGGTCCCCGCCTTTGGCCACTGCCCAACTCGTACTGCACCCAACCCCTATGGCCCCTCCTATAGGTGGTGAGCCCATTGGAGGGGGGACCCACGTGCCTTCTTCT
Organism: Mormyrus lacerda; assembly: GCA_015163995.2. Lineage (NCBI taxonomy): Eukaryota > Metazoa > Chordata > Actinopteri > Osteoglossiformes > Mormyridae > Mormyrus > Mormyrus lacerda. Next base: position 18,065,371 of record JAABNX020000046.1, on the reverse strand, counting down.
GGCTGTGCCCGACCAGGCTCCATGGATGCAGGCCTGGCCACCAGGCGCTCACCATCGAGCCCCACCCCCAGGCCTGGCTCCTGGGGCGGGGGCCCGATGACCCGTGTCCGGGCGAGGGAAATCGTGGATCCATTGTTTTTCTCATCATAAGGGGTCTAGTGAGGCGCACTTCATCTGGTTCCTCACACAGGACCTGTTTGCCTTGGGTGACCCTACCAGGAGCATAAAGCCCTGGGAAACTTAGCTCCTGGGATCACTGGAACGCGCAAAGCCCTCCACCACGATAAGGTATCGGCTCCAGGAGAGGGTGTTAAAATTTCATTTAATTTTATTGTTTCCAGAATTCAAACTTTATTAAATATATGACCCTGTATCATTGAAAAACAGAAGGTATTAACAAATACACAAAACATGTAGATCTTTGCATTTTAGTTTGGGAACATTCTAAACATCTGGTCATAATATTGCTGTCCCTGGTGTTAAGGTAACATCGATAAACATTGATAACCAAACCAACCCTATTTGGAATAGTGTTAAGTATATCCAGTACTGTTGCTGGTTAACCATGTTGGTAATACCCAACAATAAAAATATCGATAATTGTTCACCTAGTGTTACTGAGATTTAAGCACATAGACATTAAATGACTATAATGAAAGTGCTAGAAGCCTGTGGAGACAGTGGATCTGCTAATAGTTGCTAATTGGGATGTATAAATCATTTTGGGCAATATGAGGTCATTTATAGTCATTACTATTCATGAATATGCTTAGCTGATTTTGCTGAAATGTAAATGGATATGGTTGCTGTATTTTTGAGGAATGCATATGTCTTTGTATTATGAAGAATAAGCAATTATAGGTAAATAGTAGACAGTACATTAGTGTGAGGCAGCAACATGTCAGGTCAGTGGATCAGGATAGGAGTGAAAGGAGCTTTTCTTTCAAGTACATGGTGACTGTTATGTAGCTGTAGTGCTGACCTGAACGAGGGCAAAAATTAAAAGGCTGGTTCTGTGAGCTTTCAGGAAGTCAGAAAGAGTGCATTACAGGGTTGCCACTGCAGGCTCAGGGCTGTGAAGCGGTAGGTGTCCTGTTCTCGTTTACTGCAGGTCATGCTGTCAGTGTCCTGCCTTAGGGAAGGTTACAGCATTTCATCTGCCAATTCCGGGCCTCAGATCTCAGCCACATAGTCATTTGCTCACTTACTAAGCTGACACTCAGCTTAATTTATTACATTTACAAGCCATGCCTTTATTTGTATGCAAGGTAATACAATATAATAAGATAGAAAATTGTACTCGGTAATTCCAACAAGAAGTTTTAATTTACCGGAAAACACATGTAATAAGATTCTCCTTTTCTGTGTTTTTTTCAGTTTTTCATAATGGATTTTGAGAAACTTAACAAAGCTCATGTGGTGTTGAAGAGATGCAGGGAAACTCCCTTTCAGGTTTTTAAACTTGACGGAACACCAATCAAGTTTCATGTAAGTATAACCAGCAATGGTTTTTATAATATGTTTAGTAACAGATACAATGTTTTGGAATCCAGAGCATTTTATATTTTATGATATTTTTTATGATATTAATTGTTTTTGGACTGAATATACACATTCTAAAGTACTCTATCTGAAGCTGCTGAACTATTGGTCAAATACATGAGCGTTTGTGTGTTTGGGTTTGAGGAAGTAGAAAGTCTTGCAGTGTAGCCACTTCCTGCCAGATTAGGCTTGTTCCTCTTATTTGGCTATACAGGTACCCACCATTCCTGTTCTATATTTAGACTGTATACTTCATATAAGATGATTGCCTAATACCAGCATTGTAGGAGGAGACCACCCAGTTTGCAAATGATTTAACCTCGTTTTCATTAGCAAAGCAGCTATTAAGTCTGAAAAACATGTATATAAAAAAAGGGTTTTAAAAAACTGCAGCAGACACTATTATTTATGAATAATACCGTGTAGGTTATTTATTAACGATTTCTGTATTATTCTTAAGTTTCAGTGCACTGTTCTGTACCTTATATTTCCATAAGTTTTAGAATAATGCAAAGTCACTATCAGAAAAAAACACATTGGCTTAGTTAATGGTGAACATGCATGTCAGCGGATATGCATATTACATGGCAATCTGCTACATCTTTGTGCTTCTCAAGATGTCATTTTGTGAAAGACATGCCCATCTCATGCCAGTCAAAAATGTGAACATGCCAAGCCACATATATGTGGGAGCTCCTTCAGGACAGCGGGAAAAACATCTCAGGAGGCCACCTTATGAAACTGTCATAGAGGAGAAAGCAGACTCAGCCAGTCCCTGGAGCAACTTGAGTCAAGGACCTGGCTCAAGGGCTAATGGCGGGATCAGTCTGTCTACCCAGGCATTTGAATCAAGAAACTCACAGCTATAAAATTATTAGCATTTTTTTGGTTTAATACTTTTGACTGATACTGTACATACAAAAGAGATTCAACCAACATTTGTCTCTGCTCCCAGTACAAGCTAGCACCAACCCTCCAAAGTGGCTACTTAGGAAAAAAGTAAGACATGCACACCCATATAAATTGAGAAATAAAAGGAACAAAAACTTGTACTGTGACCACTTATTTTTTCTGCAGATGTACATCAGCATTGCTAAGGCAAAGAAAGTTACTCCTCTTGAACACTGACACTTTTCAGACTGATCTCAGTCTGCTTTACCTGACTGACTGATACTTGACTGAGAGCAGTTAGTTTTGCTGAAGGAATTCTTTCCTTGAATTCTGCTCATATCACTCTACCAAGCATTTTCAGACACATCAGTAATGTTAGGGAGATTATCAGCCATGAAGGAGCCTGGGTTTAAATACATCACAGTTTTATCATGGCAAACAAAAGAAGGAAGTCCAATCTGGATGTGATGACAGGCTGAATTGCTGCTGTCTTAGCCACCTCCTGCACACGCTTATTGGACTCTCATGAGAGGCATCACCTTTTTTAAACTTTGGCTATAAATCTAATCAGTTCTATGATGCCTTTTTGCCCTCTTGTAATTTTTTTTGTTACTTTTTGCATGCAATTTTTCTTGTCCTCTTATGATCTTCATCTACAAAAAATGCAGTCCGAGCAGTATTGTCAGGAAAAGAGGCTGACCTAATACCATCTTACTCTTTGAGTCCATATAAGGAATTAGCTTAAAGATTCTTTTTTGGAGGGGGTCTGAAAATTCCATTTTTAGTCATTCTGTTCACTGTTCTTTTTTAAGCTATGGTGTTCAGAATATGGCGATGCTGGGTCCATGAATATTTGAAGGAATTCTTGTATGACCAGTGTGAGAAAAAATATAACCATATACAAAGGGTTGTATGTATTTTTTTAATTTCATTTATTATAGCAGTTGGATGTGGAATTGCGTGGCTATGCCGGAAAAAAGTAGTGACCCTTGCTGACGCACAAAGTTAAAAACATCTCATTTCCTGTCCCCACTCAGGAAACAGAGGAGAGACCTTGGCTCCAAATGGTTTGAAAAATGAGGCTCTTAGACACTTTCTGTAACAAACACCAAATTTTAAATCATCCAATTCCACAAGTTAAATGAGGTCAGGGGCTCCTTTAATCAGTGTGAAACATAGGGGGAGCCCAAGAGCATGAAAAGAAACAAGAAGGATTACAGCCCCTGTGTCTCTCTAGACCCATGTGAAATATCTACATTCCATTTGGATTACAGGAACTGTAGTTTTTTTTAGTTTGTGTAGTTCATTATGTCATTTTACATCTTAACTATGATTTAATACAGCTCTCTAAGCTTACTGACTCTATTAATGGTTTCCTGCTCCCAAACACGGCAACTTAAAACTTACACCATCTGATGTCTATTATTTAAACACACTTCATTCTCTTTTGAAAAGCACATTTACCTTTTCACAGGATATGAATAATACAACTGACATCCAAGAAGATCACGTCGTACATGAAATCTGTCATATGAATATCTTGGAACTGGCCAAACAAAGATTTGGAGGGGTTACATCGTTTACAACAATTTATGATCCATCTGAAATTATCTTTACTGGAAAGCAGGGTGAGTTTGGCTATGAAGCTATGAAGCAGAAGCATTAAAAAACATGCTTTTAATCCCTGGAAAAATGTGATATTTTGTTGCCCTCACAACTTTAGAACACAGATCACTTGAATTACACTTAGTGTTTATTATAATTTAATAATTACATTTGCTTTTTTAACGATTAAAATTATGTATTTTATAGAAGAGACGGTGGGCTAAGTGATTTTTTTTACTTATTTGTCATTGCAGCGGATATAAATTCAATGGAGTGCATTCCTGAAAAAGGATTTTTCCCAAAGCAATACCTATTGTATATTCAAAATCCAGCTTTTAAGCAACCATTTAAGATGTGCTCCAATGACAATCATGTACCTGGAAAGAAAATGCACATAATCAACATTCCAGATTCAGTTCCCATCCAGTAAGTGCATGTTTATGAAGTATTTAAAAAAAGGATGATGCCGTGAAGCTTAATTTTGCTGCATCTACTTTTAATGTACTTCTCTTCCCAGAGAGGTTTTCATTCACGTCATTTCGGACAACGGAACATCACTATTTTTGAGAGGACCAAATGGTACAGTGTGGAATGTTGAAGAACCATTCAAATTAATTGTAAGACATTATTACTTTAAAAGTTATTTTTTAAATAGCTTACTTTTTTTCTAAAGATTTCTAAAGTTATTGTCAACTTGCCTTTGCAAATTACAGGCCTTCTCAACTGACTGTTTAAAGATAAGTAGTAGCAGGACAATGCAGTACATATATCAGTAATTAATTGAAATTAAACTTGTCTTTGTTTCTCCACCCAGTCTAACAACCAGGTGCAGATGAAATTTAATGGATCCCAGATCACCGTCCAGCCTTCAATAGAGAATGTTATAGACAGTTATAAGGATGTCCAGCATTTAGCTATGAAAAAAATAGGTTTAAATTTTATGTATATAGAAATTACAGCTGCCATTTCAAAGATAAGATTGGAGATTAAAGAACCATCTTCTTTAATCAATGAGTCTAATCCACAGATACCCCCAGGTTCAGGTATGTTTTTTTTTTGTTAAATTTAATTTTGTACTTTCATACTTAACACCTTCATTCCCTGCTTCTGTTCAAGTCTATTATTAATAATATTTTCTCAGGCGTTTGTGTTCTTGGGCGAATGCTATAAAACCAGTGGTAATTAGTACAAGCACCATTTTCAGATTTTCTTCTTAGAGCCAATTTCCATGTCTTTTGGCATTTTTATTATTTTCAGAAGGACTTAAAAAGCAGAAGCCATTCTAATTTTGCTTAGGTTTTAAGTCCAAAAAGTCCAAATTTATTGCAAGGATTAAAGAAGGCTTTCACACTTTCTTTTTCTTTACCTTTCTTTCTATCCCTGGGTCTGTAGTATCCATGCAGTTATTTGAGTCTGCGGACTACAAGACTCATATTGACCCCATGACCAAGGTTCAGAGTGAAAAGAGGATATATGTTGAGGTAATCAGTGAAGTATGTGGATGACTATACATTTCTCTTTTCAGAGGTTAGTCACTGACAGCCCTTGTTCATCTTCATTAGATTTCCAGCAGGAGTGAAGAGGTCAAGGTGGCGGCATGTTCAGTGCTGTCGAAGGATTCCTGTCGTGTGGGGTTGTCCATGCCTTTCCAAGTAGAGCACTGTCCTTGGAATATTTGCCATAACAGGACCAGGTTCAGTCTTTCATTCCAGCAGATCCAGGACGCACCTTCAACTGTCTGGGATCTTGAGTGTAAGGTCAAAATCTGTCTCAGGCAAAAAGGTGATATGGTAAGAAACATTTGTGAAATATATATTTTTATTTTATATTATTTGTGCCAGAACAGCCTAATTATATTACTTGAAACTGTTTTTTCTTTTTTTTTCTAGAAATGTTATGATGAAGACTATGTTAAAGTAGCTGTTGAAGTTGTTAAATCGAGTGTGACTTCTGGTAAGTATTTGTAATGTTGAACAGACAGCTGTTATCGTCTTATATCAGTTTTTCACAAACTTTTGGGCCACCATTGTGTATAGTTTTATTGGCGAGGCGACCACTTTCATTTCCTTTTTCCAATTCTGCAGGAGATGAGTCGATGATTTGAGGCAGCAATAGGGAAGAAGCATTTATTTCTGCAGTGTGTCACGCTGCATGGCTTTTCTGATTATCTCCTCAGTGAAAACTCAAGAAAGGAAAAAAAACTGAAGGACTCCACTAGGAGACCCTGCTGGGGAGAGGGAAGCCAGTAGGGGTGGGGGGTCTGGGATAGAGACGTGAGCCATGCACGCTGGGGCGTGCTCTTTAGGAAGGCCAGATGCCTGACCTCGTGGAAGCAATCAGAAATGATTAGCCTTTGGGGGATTTATTATGCTGAACGTTGGACAGGTGCCAGCATAACCACGGGCTATTGTCACCAGCACACAAAGACGGGAAAGTGTTGCTCTTCAAAGGAAAGAGCATCTCACGGCAGATTCTTACTTACAGCCCAGTCCTTGCACTCCGTCAAGGTCATTCTGTAGGATAGCGAATATTTCGGACATGGTCACATGCAAAATCAAAGATCTCCTGATTGAACGTGTTTTCCATTGTTTACCGTCTACCTTTCCACAAGAGAGAGAACAACTTTTGGGATGAGCCTGACTTCTAGGCCACATACAGGAAGGCAGACTTAGGCAACTGTCATTGTTTGTTTGTACTTAGATAATGGGATACACAGGACTGCAGAGTACGATCTATGAATTGGCTTTCTTTCATAAAAAGCTCTGCCTTGGCCTGCACAACCCCAGTGGTCAATGACTTAACTGGGACTCACTAAAGATAGTTGTCTCATTTATTGCAAGATACAATTAGATTTTTGCAAAATGTATATTTTTTCAAAATACTTTATTCAGACATTTATTCAAGTATGCACTATACCTGTTTATTTTGAATACCTCGCTCAAAGACTTGTTTGTGTAATCCAGTTACACTGGATTATCCTTGTGAAACATACTCTAAATCACGTATTTGTTTCCACCTGCTGCTACTTGCAGTAGTCTCTCTTCCGGAAGCAGTGGTCTGTGCCTCGCAAACAGGTCTGGAATTTGTTGACCGGATCCATTGCAGGGGGCTTGACAGTCTGCCGCTTTGATTTTTATTTTGTATTTTTTGTGAGAGCTAAGAGCGCCACGGAGCTGTTCTTCCTGTTTGGGAGCTGCTGGCGGGACGCCTCACGGGGCTGTGCAGAGTGAACGTCTTTGTCCTTGACCCCGCTGCCCCCCAGCATTCCAGCCACCTCAGCTCCAGCATCCTGTCTCTATTCAGTCTTATTTGCGCAAATAAAGCAATTTTTAAATTCCTGGGATGAAAAAAAAACAGGATGAACGAGAGTGAAAAATGGGTCCTTATATAGATGAGCTGCTAGATTTTTCCTGGCCGCATGTCTGAACAGCAACCGGTACACGCTTACAAAACATCAAAAGGCGGCATTTATTTTAAGCAATGGCACGTGCCTCGTGATTTCTCTGAAGGTTCAGTACAAGACGGACTATTATGGCGACTGTTGCCAAGAAGCATTACTGCCACTTTGTTAATTGTGTAATTGTTGTTAATTTTTAAAAGTATAAAGTTAATAGTTTAAGTCAGTCCTGGTCATTGTGAATTTAATTTATTCTGGACAAAAAGGTGCTTTGATATGTAAATGTGTCCACATTGGTCTCAGTCAGTGTGCAGTCTGATTAGATTGTGATGATCTTCGTAATTGTCGATTGGACATTTGTTATGAAAATAATGTTTTAGTTAATACACTCTCACAGTAACCAAGGTAATATATGAATTAAAAACCTGATTACACTTCCAGTCAGGAATTGAGTCAGTGATCGCAGTCAAAACACTTGTGATTTACAGCAGTAGTCTGCGGGTGTAAATGTGTTGAATTGTTGAATCGTTATTTGTGATGTGAAGCTTGAGAGAAGATTAAAAAGGGCTAAATCAGCAGTATTTAAGTTCATGATAAGTTCAAGAACAGTGTAGTACGGGACTTTCCATCTGGACAAACAGAAGCAGCAGAGTGCCACGCAGCGCAGGATGCCGGAGGCGGCTGGCCCAGCCGGGAAGGTGTAAACGCTGTAATTAGGGAAGGTTTTGGGAAACCCTGCAGGATGACTTCTACCACAGGATGAGCAGTGGGCTTCCTGATATCAGAACCCAGGCAATGCACCAGGGCAGGAAGGGGAGTCACGGACTGTTGGCATGTGGCAGAAAGTTTATGTTGGGAAATGAGTGTGTATCTTCCCACACGCTCATGAATGACTGGCAGCCAAGTGACTCTGCATGCCCATTTTCTGTGAGCTGACTCTTAGCTGGTGTAATTTGTCTGGGTATGTGTCTGAAAATGGACTGACATCCTGTACACCTAGTGATATACAGCTGTAGTACAATGTACACTGTCTCCTGGGGTAGGTCACTGTAACTCCAACTGAATAAGGATTACTGAAATCTTATAGGCAATAATAAACCAGTGAGGGAAAAAAAGTATGCTAGTTTGATATGCTAGTTTAATTTTTTGTGCTCTGGGTTACTGGGTTGGGGGGAGTGTCAAATCTCAGAGGTAACTGGAATCCCTCAAATGTCCGGTCAGCTGATTCTTATTTTTGAATGTTGGCGTTAACCACTACATTCCCAGTATTAATATATTTGTTATTTAGTCTAATGAGTCCATATGAATATACGTAATTACGGTACCACGGAATGGGCATCATTAACTCTCTGGTGTCTTTCTGTACGCAGCATCGTGCCCCGACTTCAACCTCTCGGCTGTCCTAGGTGTTGCTTTAGGAGGATTCTTAATAGGGATGCTTCTTATGGGAGCTCTGTGGTTTATCAAGGTTCACACAGGTAAATTACTAATCGGACTTCATAGCATTCATGCTTTTTTTCCACCTTTGTCTTACTATAGAAAAAAAACACTGAAAACGCCTCTCATATAAAAATGCATATTTTTGTTTTCAATATTGCAGATTATTTGAATTGTTAACTGTACCTTTCAGGAATGGGTGTTGTTTCGACATCACCTCACATCCCAGGTGAGAACCAACTGTGTGTGTCTTTTTAAAATGCATGCTTTGTTGCCATGGCAACAAGCAACCAAACATCTGCAAATCTGAGGAAGTCTGCTGACTAAGGACACCAAAGTGGTTTCATTGCTGATGCACTGCCACTTCCTGCTTGGGTTTTTTCCACAGGATGTCCCAGCTCTTTGGCCAAGCGGCAGCCCGTCTCCGGGAACAGCGCACCCTCTCAGGACAGCAGCGCCGGCCCGAGCATTGGCAGCAGCCAGAGCACACCCACAAGCAGCATGGCGTAGCGGAGGAGCAAATGCAATGGCAAAACAAACATGCGGCCAAACAGTCTGTTCAGGTGCTGAGTATTCGACCTTAATCTAGGGAAAGAGAAAAGTTTTACACTCTAAAAACTATTTTCTTTTTCTGGATTAAGGACAATATGGCCATGAGAACCAGATGGCAATTTATTTTTGTGAAAAAAATGCTGCTTGTCATATATTCACACACCACCATTATTGCACCTTGGCTGAGTGGTTTCAGGGAAGGTCAGAGTTTTGATTTTGCACTCACCTCTGTAAACTTCCAGGAAAGCCCTAAATAAACTCAGTTCCTAACTACAGGAAGAACATATATCACCATGAAATAAACAGGAAATGTGCTACAATTTTTACAATAAAGCATATTGAGAAATTATGGTCAGTTTCAGAGGATTAGCTTAATTTAAAATAACTGTTTATAGTATTCCCTCATAGTAGCCCCAGAATTCTCTAGAATTTTACATTTGCATTTATTCATTTAACACACTTTTATTCAAAGCAACGTACATTTGAGAAAGCAGGGTTAACCATACCCTAGAGCAGATTAACAAACTGGACAAAAAAAAAAAAACAGAAATTTACTGAATTAACAACATTCATTAATTCAGAATGCTTATTGGGTCTGGTGTAAATTAAAGCATGACATATGTTTGTAAATAGAAGTTGGTTTTGTTGGAATCAGAAAGGAAATGCTACCTCTTTACACACGTCTGAGTGTCACATGTAATGCTAGATTCATGATGTATTTCTGACTAACAGTAGGTAAATGCAGCCTCTCCTGTCATACACACAACCAGTACTGTAATACAACAGTCAGAGCAACACAAATCATTACATTAAATACTTATTTCTTTAAATAAAATCAAAATGGAGTACATATCATGGTCTAAAGCAGTATCAGATAACCAGATTATGAGTGGTTTAAGAATTGTAAAAGCCTAAATTTGTTTTTTTTTTCCTTTAATAAAACATACATTTTGGCCCTGTTGAACCATTACCATGTTGAAATTTTGTGTTGAAAACATGTTTTGAAGTTCCTATTGAGGTATACAAATTCTCTTTTATTTAAACTTGACAGAACACTAAGGCAACTTCCATTTCTAATTTAGGACACATTTAGTACCATAGTAAATGCACCTTTCCTCTGCCTTTCCTTCCTCTAAGTTCTGTGAAATTTTAATGTATTTCAAAATGAAATTGTATTGAATTACATATATACTGTATTACACATCTCTATGTTATTTAAGGGCTAATATCAATTAAGACGATTGATTGTCTATGTGTGCAAGTGTGAAGTTATATGGATCCTGTGTATGCGTTAGCTGCACAGCATTTTTGTATAATATCTCTGTGAATATATGGGCTTAACCAAAGGGGGGAATCTTGAACAATGCCACTCGAGTATTAAATGTAACAGTCTATAAGTCTATATATTTTTTTTTAAATAAAAGGTCTAATGATTAATACACTATACATGACCAAATGATTCATGGTTTGTTGCACCTTTTGCTGAATAATTAAGTATGTGTCAACGGATTTTTACTGATTCCTATAACTCTCTTATCACACATTTCTCTTTGCTGGTGAGTTCCAGTTCAGTCATTGCCATTTCCTTGGTCTAGAAACAATTTAAAGAAATGAATTATTACCTACATTCTGTTTTCCTTCACTATTATGCTGATTTATAATAAAAAAATCCTCATTGAATTTATCACATTTGGAAAAATGCACTCCCCTCCCCACTCTCTTGTCTCGAGCCAAAGGCCCTAAATTGGAATAAGGGTGAAATCACTTAGATGTTGAAATGTGCAGACAACCATTTTGAATTTGAATCCTGAGACCGTTAGTGTACTTTGACAAGATTTTGCCCCTGAACTTCCTGTTTCCCCCTAAGCCATCAGTTCAGTCGGTCAAACTTCCCCCAACAGTAAGCAGGCATGGACAGAACTGTCATTCTGTGAGAATAGTATGCAATTTCCTACTTAAATATATCTGTACTCAAAGAGTGTTGAGCCAAAAGCACTGGATAGCATGTAGTTCAACCTAATCTGTTTTTGCACATCCCTTCCTAAAACACACATACATTCCTTCTATAACATTTCAACACAGGCAAACAACTTACAGCTCACAAAAAAAAAAAATTTAAATTGGGGTTGCTGGCAGGATTGGCACTCCAGCCACTATAAAACAACTCTAAACAGGCACTGACCTCCGCTGGGGTGGCCCTGCTGCAGCTGCCCACAGGAAGGTTGCACGCATCATGAAGGGGATGGGGTAGCCTCTTCCCCAGAAGATTCGGAACTGTTGGAGAGCTAATAGGGTCAGGCAGGATGAAGGTCCAAGTCTTCAGAATCCTGGTGCTCCCTGTCTTGCTGTATGGCTGTGAGACGTAGATGCTATTCAATGAGTTGAGACAAAGACTTGACTGCTTCGGGACTGTGTCTCTTTGGAGAATCCTTAGGTACCATTCATTTGACTTTGTATCCTGTTCCCTGAGGGTGATCCGGCTCACAGGAGACTTGTTGCTGAGGACCTGAGTGGCTGGACCAGTCCGAGTGGATACTATACGTAACACCTGCCTGTGGCAGATGGATGGCCATTTCCAGAGTGTGGGATTGGGTTGTGTGTCTGCCTTGGGGGGTTGCCAGTCGGAACCCTAAGAAATTTCACCACGTGGTGGGTGCGGCAACTTGCTGCATCAGCGCATGTTCCCCAACCTGACCTGACCTCACGACTGGAATGTAGTTCCCTTTTCTCACAGAGATTGTGACCTTAAGAAGTGAGCAGTGGTGGAGGGAAGGACAGCCACTGATATGGTCAAGTGGCCTTATCTCTTGAATTAGCTTATAAACTAGTGCAGCATGAGGTTATTACTCTCCCATGCCCTGAGGCCCTTGTTCATAAAAGGCCCCAAACCCTTTTCTAAGCCATTCCTACAAACCACATTCAATCCACCTGTCTGCCAGTATACTTTCTCTGTTTCTCTATTCTTTCTTTAATCACTAATTGAAACACGTAAAATAATCTCAGCTGGCATGCCTAGTCACCAGATGCAGAGGTTGCCACATAGACTCATTCTATTAGCAGCACTTGATGGAGTTTGATAGGAGTCGCGTTGTGGGTTTGCATGAGACCAGGTGGTTCTATAGTGCAATTGCCTTGCATGTGGGGCATGCAGATGTCATAGTCATAGTCACTTGTTGGAACCAGTGGGCACATGAGGGCACCCACACACATCATAAAGGTTTCAGTTGCCCAACATAGACTACACCAATGAAGAATCGTCATTTTTGAGCCAAGTATTACAGAACCTCATGATATCTGCACCTGCTATCCAGGCACAGGGACTCCACAACACCCCGTGTCATCCCGCACTGTGTCTCGACGACTAGAATTAGCCGGACTACAGGTACACAATCCCATTAGTAGGCTGCCATTGAATCTTGGTGACCGTCGTGTCCGTGTATGGTAGCGCTGAGGGGAGAGCACCAATCCTGTTAATGTTGTGGAGAGACACCCCAGCATTACTCCTAGCATCAATGTGTGGGGACCTATATGGTACGACTTCAGGTCATCTCTGGTAGTGATTCGGGGGACACTGACAACACAGCATTACCTCAGTGACATCCTGCAGCTGCATGTCTTTTCCCTCCCGAAACAGCACACTGGTACAATCTTTCAGCAAGACAATACACATCCACACACGGCACATGTATCTATGGACTATCTGCATCATGTTGAGGTCTTTCTGTGGCCAGCCAGGTCTCCCGATCTTTCCACAATCAAATATGCTGGATCTCGGGGGCCACTTAAAACTGCTGGGGGTGACTTGCTGTAGGAGAGGATACAATGGCACTACGACTCCCTTCCGCACCATATCGCCGCATGTATTCAGGTCTTAGGAGGTGCCACACCCTACTGACATGGGACCAGCAGTGTGCCCATATGGCTCACTCTGTTGTCCGTTTGATCTGATATTATAATACAGTCACATGACCTTTCACCACAGGCAGATTCATTTCGTTTCCACCAGTCCGTCTGGGTGCTGAACTCTTTTTGTCACCGAGTATATTTGGGTTTATGGTTCATAAAGACCTTTCATCTGTGAAAACTGTTGGATTCAATAAGTTTCCCACCAGGGCAAAATAAAACAGAACAAAGCACCATTAACCGGAGATTTTGGTCCACTTCCTACTGTAAAAAACTCTCCTCACACTCTCCTAGGTTTCACTTAATACGAAATTGTTTACCAGCAGTTTACTGAAAAATTCCTGCTGGTACCTGATAAAACTTTTCTGTGCTTGCTACAAGACTAGCAGTCTTCAGTACAGAATGCAATACAATTTCTCTGCTGAGAAATATTGTCCCACAAAACTGCAACACTGTTAGTTAATATGATAGTAAGGTCTTGTCTTGTATCCCCACAAAATGAATGCCTTATTATAAAGTATTGAGCACCGTATTGATCACAAATCTGTTACCGCAGAAGCTGTCTTACTTTGAAAGTTCATAGTGGATGCAGACTTTCACAGACTTTGAAAAGGGTCCTTATGAGGTTGTGAACTGATGAATAGGTAAATGCTTTCATCTTGGCTTGGGAATGTGGATTTATGCATCTAAGAATTAAAATTCACCTCAGCCAATATCAAATCATACTAAAGTGGGCCTTCCAGCTGTTAATTAAAGTGCCTTTTCAAAAGGGAGATGCATACAGAAAGAAACCTATTTAAACATTACCTCTCAAAAAACAGTATATATTAGGTTTCTTGACTACATCTCAGGTCTGTTGACTGATAAGATCAGAAATCAATTGCTTTTTCTTTCAGATGTATTTTCTGTTATATCTACTATTACTTTGTTAATTTTATTGATTTTTTATTTTACCTTAAACACACTTTAGAGCAGAATATTCCCCATACATAGCATGCAAACATTTCAATGTACAAATGATTTTAAAAAGGAAACGATGGATGGTGGGGGGGGGGGGGGGGTGATAGATGGCAGTTCACTAGAGACATGAATAATATACAGTATGGTGTTCAGGGCTGAGAAGTTATGGTGGCATTTATAAACTGCCCTCTTCACAAACATCACATATTCTGTCCAACTAGATCCTCATTTCATTGTAATTCATGTTCTGTTATTCAGATCCATAAAAGTAATCAAATTGAATACATTTTAATAGTAATTACATATTTATATGTCCACAGATGTAATTTTTCTTGGAACTTTACAGGGTCACACAATGTCCTTTGGCTCATGCATTGTTCTGTCAGGAGTAGGATCCAGGCACATTCTGATCCTGTAATGGATAAGTGGTACGGAAAGAGGATGGACAGGCTGATGGCAAAGAGTGTTTTGAAGCTCACCAGAACCTCCTGCTTGTTTATATTCCTTGTTACTTTATCACCATGTGGATACAGTCTGTTTTTTCAGTCTGTTTTGCGTTATGTGTGAAAGAAAGTGTGAAACAGTCTCCGATGCATAATGCTGTAAAATTAGCAGAGACTCCAAACTGTGAAAAACGGGACACCGTCAGTGTCAGAGATACACTGAGCATTTGGCAGGGAAGTTATAGTCACTGCATGTTAGAATGGAGCTCAAATGTCGAATAAGAACCAAATTGCTCTCAGGGGACAGTGCAAAGTGTGTAGTGGTGTGACTGGAATTTTGTCTGTTAAGCAAAAACTCATCAACTGGTGGCCAGTTGTTTGATATCCATCATTATTCTCTCAGTTTTCTGTACTTCCATAACTCTGTGTGTGTGTGTGTGTGTGTGTGTGTGTTTGTGTCTGTGTCCTGCCATGAACTGGCATCCCAAACAGAGGTTCTGATGCCTTGTGCCCTCTCTTGCCCGGAACAGGCTAAAGGCTCACCCAACGCAGTACTGGATAAGAGGGTTGGATGATGGCTAAATGTAACGGGGTACTTCTGTCCTGCTATTGTAATTGTATTCTGGGTTACTCATACATTTGCTTGTAAAAAACTATTTGTATGGATGTGTAAATCTACAACATGGGAAATGGTCTATTGAGTAAACGATTAACTCAAAGTCTTAGATTTTAATCTGCTAAAGAGCCAGACCTCAAAGGCTGATTTTGAAGTCCTTCTGTCCCCTAAATTGGTCTAGTTATATGTGAATAAGGATGAAAACTGTAACAACAAAATATTAATTGTAGTAATAATTATGTTAAATTATGATTTTACATTACATTACAATTATGACTTTATACATATAAAATAGAGGGTTATCTCAGTAATTGTAGTATGATCCATTTATTCTATTATTTTTGTGTCGTTTTTGCTACTACAGTATATGCTTATATAATTACTATATACTTATACTAACAATGATCTGCTCTATTTGCAACTCATGGGAATAAAAGTAAAACATCTGAATTAAAATACCATTTTATTGTTGTTGTTTTGTTTAGCATTTGTGATTTGTCTTAATTATATATCTAAATTTTAATTTGTCTTCTTTAAAGCTTAAATTGAAAAAGGATGATGTGGTGAAGGTAAATATTATATGGGACAGCTTCAATTAAATGAGGCATTAAACGGCTTACTGTATAGGGAGACCCCGCCAAAGCTCCTAATTTATTTTGCTAGTGATTAGTGCCACCATGTGGCACTGATATTTGGTGCAGTACTGTATGCAGCGTATGCAACGTGAGATCCGTATCAGGTGTCGCGTATCAGATTTAATTAGAAAAATACGCTGCAGTCTACTGAAGATATTTCAGTCATCTACCAAATTATAAATGCATAAATATGTTGGCTTGAGACCCTTCACTGGCTTACAGGCTGGAAGATGGATAGGTGAAAAAAATGGCTAGGGGGAGCTATAACCACATAATACTACAATTTTAAAGTAATTATCATAATAATATTAGAATTACAATGATTTATTCAACTAGTTTTTTTGATTTTTATGTGCTTAGAATTTATTTAAAATACATACCTTTTGTTTCTTTTTTAAACTGATATGCATTTTTATAGTCTGTTTTTTGGTAATTATTCACATATAAGTAAGATTTCTGAGATGAGATGGTGATTTATTTCTATCCCAGAGGGAATTTGATTGATGCTCAGATTGAGACAGCAGTGTAAAAATATAAATAAAGTTTACAAATAAACATGACATGAATAAGCAAATATATAGATTAAAAATAAATAAAATCCGTAAAGGTAAATGTGAATAAGCAAGATATAATAATAGATGTGAATAAAATGACAGGTGAAAATATTGAGCAGTAATTGACAATAGCAATGACTGGTCATAGATGGACCTTAATGGCCACCAGGCCCAGTCTAGGACTGTGTTGTAAGCCCTGATGAATGCAGGAATAAAGGATCTGTAAATGTTTTACTTAGAGCAAGGAGTCTTCCACTGAAGACACTCTTCTGTGTCAGACATTGAGCTTCGTCAGAACTTCCTCTTCACCACCTCTTACATTGGGTCACAAGTTTGTTCTCTTGTTCTCCTCCAACCTCCCTGCACTAATACAACGCTCAATAGCCTAGGTGTCTGACATCTTCTGCAGATGGCAATGCCTCAGAGTTGTACTTCAAGTTAGAGGTGTAGAAGATAGAGTGGAATGCAGCAAGGGGACCTCCCCTGTAGAGCCCCCATACTGCTCGCAAACTGTTTGGACATGCAGTTCTGTAGCCCTAAATACTGTGGTCTGTAGGTCGCATAGTCAACAATCCAAGATACCAGGGTGGGGTGCCCACCTGTTCAGCTCTTAGCTTATTTCTCATCAGTAGGGGCTGGATGGTATTAAAACACTAAAGTCAAAGGACATAACTCTCACAGTGCTTCCTGCTTCCTCCAGGGGACAGTAGGCTCTGCGCAGCAGGCATATGACCACATCCTACACTCTGATGTCTGACTGATCCTCAAGTGGTTCAAAGTAAGCCTATCCAGAGTCTTCAACTGGTGGGATGTCAGTGTTACTGGTCTGTAGGGCTTTGGGGCTTTGTGGTGCCCATATTTGGACCCTGGAGCTATCTAGCATGTCTTGCAGAGTACAGGAACCCTTAGAAGCCTCAGGCTCAGGCTAAAGATGTTCCACAGAACTCCGCCCCGCTGGTCTGTGCAGACCTTAAGTGCTCTGGGCACTTACATCATGAGGAGCTGCTGCCTTTTATACATGAAGTCTCCTCAGCAGTCCTTTCCCCTAGTCAACTGTGATGTACAGAATAGGGAGGGATGGAGAAAATGCAATTAGAGAGGTGTCACACCTACCCTGGGGTCAAATTGACCCCAAGGGCACATGTCAGGTGACTTTTCTCATAGTGACAATTATTGTATTGTATTGTATTGTATTGTATTGTTAAAGTTAGATGGGTGACTGAGGACATGTAGGGTGGAAATATGGGACATGTATGGGTGAAGGAAATCTCTCTACTGAATGGATTAGCCCTCTCCAGGCATCCTTCTACCTGCTGGCTTCAGATGTGATGGGAATCGGGTAATGTGATAAAGGCTGATTCTGCTGAATTGTTACTTTATTTTCCTCCCTTCTACCCAATCTGGAATGACCAATTAATTAAATGGTCGTTCCCTCAATGAATGATATAGAGGGTGGAAGATGAGCATGAACCTCCTCACTGTATCTGCCATCAGCTGGTTTATTTCCGCGGATTTACGGGATGAGGAGAGGGTCATTTTCTCAGTCTCCCCATTGGCCTTGTGGGTACCCAGACGACAGTATTCATTGCTATACAAGAGGGAGAGAAACCGTACCAAGATTGTTTTGTCCATCACCCCAAACTGGTCTTTTAGAAAGCAGCAATTTTCTGTATCATACACAGGCATGCAAAACAAAAAAAGCTATTTTGGCTCATTAGGAATGAATAAAAGAATAAATGAATAAACACCCACTGTCTTTTTAAATCTAACAGACATCATATTTTGTCTGGAAAGCTCAATTTAAAATATTGGTTTACAAGTGCATTTAGGTTAATTGTACAATCAAATCTTTAAAAAGGTAAACTAGCCACAAATAGGGAGGGTAGAATGTGGTATGCAGTGAACACAAAAAGATACACAGCTCTCCTCCACCAGGGATCCAGAGTCTGCGGATCGCAGAGATTAGACACAAAAAACGAAGAAAAAGAAATGGTAATGAGATGAAGACGGGCTGAACGGTTGACACCTTGGCAAGCAAACATCATGTCTCTTAGAAGAATGCAATTAAGTAGACAGAGACAGGATGGAAACAAGATGAGCTGGGCAATTCTGTTACACATAGAGGATGGGTAGCAATATTGGAAAGACCAGTGAAGAGAAAATCATAGCAATTAAGACAGAAAATGACAAGGAACTGGTTGCTGTGTCACTCCTCTTTAGAATTGGCCACACTTTTGTCATTGCGTATTAATCAGCAAATAAATGGAAAAAGGACCAGATGACAGATGGTTTTGAGTGACATTGTATTTTCGTGCCGGAAGCGATGGGCTGCAGTCTAAGGCTGCGGAAAAAAATTAAGTGAAAAAAGTATTTCTGTTCTGGGTTTAAAATTGAATTGAATTCATTAATTGGGATTAAAACAAATTTCGCCATGCAACTTTGTGTATATGTAGGTGGTTCTAGGCCTTATTTAGGGGGACTTTAGAGATCCGACTTTAGAGATCCGACTTTAGAGATCCCCTAAGCAGCAAATGCCAGAATCGTCCCTGACGTTGTCTATGGCAGGGGGTGTCAAACTTTTTGATCAAAGGTCCACGCCAGATTTTCAATAACGAAATGGCATTTCAGAAACTTTAATGAATTAACAATTGTTTTCTAAATAAACGTAAATATATAATAATAACGGGAAATTAACATAAAGACCGGTTTAACGCTGACTCATCATTTCAACACTGTTGTTGAGGGGGGTGATTTATGATGAATCATGGGTGTACGAAGTTTGGTGGTTCTACCTTGTATGCTTTACTTAAATCGCTTTAAGTCGATTTTATGTTAACCATATTCACCTATAAGGTTATCATCGAGTGAGTCTGGGTTAGTGGGTGGAGCAGTTGATCTGAGACTAGGGAACTGTGGAAGGTTGCTGGTTTGAACCCCATGAATACCAGGAGTGAACCTACTCCTTTAGCAAGGCCTATAACTTGCAATTGCTTTCCTGGGTGTATCACTAATCTACATACGGCCCTGTAAGAAGGTCTTCCAACTTTCAGTGAAGATTTGGGGGTTGTAGTAGGATTGAACACCAGTCACTGAAAAAAAACTTCACACTGTTCCATTCCGTTCAAAGTAAGGTGGTGCCGCACTCAGGTTCTCATGCCTGAGGTGGTTCGTTGTGTGGCGGGCGGGGCGACACACCGTATCAGTGTAATGCTCCTCACCTTCCTCCCAGTCCGCATCCTGATTTTGGTGTGGGCTTTGAAAACCTCTGGTCTAAGGTAACCGGCTGCACCCTTCACTCAGTGCTCTGGTTCAATTTATATGATTAATATAAGAATTAATGTAGAATAATTAATTTTACTATACAATAGATTCCTTATGTGTCCAGCTAAAGTTCAAGTAAAGTGCCTATCAAATTAACAATGAATTCAGAAGGAAATAAAGATGGTGAAATTAATTAACATGTATGTTTGTTCTAAAGTTGCTCTTTAATACTCTGAACTGCAATAAAAACTAACAAGTACAGGGGACCCCTAGGACCACGGCATAGAAATCCCACATTTCAACAAAGAGGTCACCATTCACTGAAGACACCTTTTCAGAGACTTTATCAACTGGCTCTTTGCCCTTTTGTTTCAGGGGAAGGTCTGCTGTGACATCAGGCTGGGTGGAAAGGAGATTTCTCGGAGGAAGGGCTGTGAGAGAAAGGTCATTGTGAATAAAGGCCTTTTAATCTGACTACCTCAACATACAGCCGTGAATTTCAAAGACACCCAAATGCTAAAAGGTTACGACAGCCAACAGTTCTTTTATTTCCCACCTTTCCCCCTTTGCTTTGTGTGCTTTCTAAAGGCCCAGGAACCTTCTGGAAAAAGCTTGATGCGTTTGGTGTCATTGTTGTGTTGACTTTTGACTTGGATGATTGTGAATTTCTGACCAACCAAATGGCTTGGCTGCGATGTAAAGATGTTTCAAGATGATTTTTAATTTAGGATAATGTTTCCTGGGAATGAAGGATGACTATTAGCATACTGTTCAGTGTTTCCAGAGAAACCTTACATTTCAGAATTTAGATAAAAAAAAAATAAAATCATATTTCATGTAATATAATATGTAATGTGACAATTAATGTAACAATGTTATGTTTAATTTAATACTGGAGATTTCAATTAAAATAAAACATCTGTATGGCTATGTTTTCATGGCAGTGGAACTGCTTAAAATCATTTGAATTGCATTATATATAACCTGTCAGTTTATTAGCAAAAACAAATATGTGAAATACTGAATCAAAAGAAAATTGGATTTACACAAAAAAAGGTTAATATAATCCTACAAATGAACAGAAACTGGAATGTGTCTATAGTTCGTTTGCTCTAAAATGCTGTTGCTTAAAGAATGTTCATGTGTGGCTCTTCTTTACATATTCTTTTACAGTTATTATATCATATTTAACATGTATATATCAAATCAGAGATTAGTACGATTATCCTCATATTTTGTCTAATATAACCATATTGGAATCAACAAAGTAAGCAGTAGGAAGTTAATTAATTTGCGCAAGTGGGTAGATTTGGGTGCGTTGGGAGCTTGGGGCGTGCAGCCAGGTGTAAACAGACACAGGTAGAAAAACAGTCACTTTAGTCTGCTTTTGTGCTCCCTCAATGGCATTCTTGAGTGAACACACCAGAGACATTTTAAAATTAATATATAAAACAAAACAAAAACCGTAAAGCTTACCTTCTAGTTTTCTGTACCCTGGATTGTTGCTAATGTAATGCTTTATTCAAACTGTCATTTGTTGCAGCATAAAGAATTTAAAAATGTCCATTGCTCAGAAGCATTAACATCCGAAAGTGAAATTGTTTGTACAGTATGTGGCGAACAATTAAGACAGTAATTCCATTCTGCTTTATACACATGGTAAATTTAGGTAGACATGGTGACTATGAACATAACGGTTAGTTTGTCTTTGGTGGTGTATAATTATGACTCACATGTGGATGTAATTTTACCGGTAAGAACCATTTGTAAGAATTCGAGAAGCAGCTCACAGTCTGAATGCAGTGTGGAGCAAATTTGTTGTTACCAAAATATGAGCTCCGTTATGTGTTACCTTTGCCTGATGTTGCTTGCTTTTTATTACATGTGAAAAGAGTTACAAGATATTTTTCTTCATTACTATGTTAGCTATGCGGAAGAATTAATACTGGACAGGATATGATATATGAGGGGTAATGGAAATTACATTTGAAATCCAAAGGTTCCATATTTGTCCAACACATACTGTTTATTTATTTATTTATTTATTTATTTATTTAAAATGTAATATACATAAATAATAGGGTAAGAGTTTTGCATAGTGGAGTGATTGTGGCTATCAGTGTGTGTGTGTGTGTGTGTGCAGAGTTTTCCTGTGTATTTCTGTGGATTTCCTTCCGTAGTCCAAACACATATGCTTTAGGTGAACTGGTTTCTCTCTAAATTGCGGTGCATGTGTCCTGTGACGCACCGGCAGCCTTTCCAGGTTGTATCCTGCCTTGAGCTGGAGTCTTTCCTGGAAAACACTCTAGGCTCATTGTGACCCTGCATCGCAGTAGCTGTGGTAAAGGGAAGAAAAATTATTTCTGAAGCAGCAACCCAATTAAATGAAGTATTTTTAAAATGTACGGTGTTCAAATTATGTACAATTTAATTTATGTTTTAATTCTTGTTGTAAACCTAGAACTAAATTAGTCAACCATTAGATGTTTTAAAAAGAAAAAAAAATAATAATTTATGAACAACATTCTATAATGGAGTACCTGATAGCAAAAATATAAGAACATTGGTTTATTTTTGCTAAAATACCTTTAATGTATCATTTACTATAACGGATTAATTCTTTTGAAATTATTGAAATCATATCTGATTCTACCTCATACAAAGTCTTATTGACAGATGTTCATATAAGGTTCACAACATCTGCCTGAGAAAATTTTGTCCCATGAGTAAAAGTTCGTTCTTGGAAAAGGATAAACAATAAAAGGCTCTAATCAAAAAAAAAAAGTACAAGGGGAGTCAGGCCACAAAAATTAAATTTCCTTTGTTGCTGCACTGAATAGGGTACAACGGGCGGCTTTTCAGCTAGTTTCCAAACTAACTGGGGTGAAGGCTTTCTGTGATCCCATGAACTGTTCTTACTGCAGAGAGGGCAAAGGTGTACCAACCAGCAGTCAGGTGCTGCCATCATGGATGTGGCACCACGTGGCTCTGCATACAAATAGATGAGCAACACGCGACACATCAGGGTATAGCTGGCAGCCAATTGAAGAGTCCAGTGGCCTCTTGGCTTCTTCGCATTGCCAGATGTCCCTGGTTCTGGTCTCATTCTGTGTGAGCTTGAGGCCTGGGCAATGTTGTGTGTCTTACCTTGTGTTGGCAGTTCAATCCACATAAGACAAAAAAAAAATAATAAAGCAATAATACAATAAAAACAGAAGAAATGGACGACCATAGCACTTTACGAGGGGGCCTTTTCTGTAGGGAAGCAGACAGACAATATTCAATTTCTGTCGAAGGAATGCGATCAGTGGCAAAATATGTGTTAATATGTCTTGTGGTGCACTAGGAATGAAAATGAACAACACAGGAGGATTTATGTTCTAGCAGAAACAACACAAATTAATCTAGAAACCTGGACTCTGTAACTGCTTGCACGACCCTTTATGTTTTCCAGTAGGTGATTTATTTTGGGGTTTTTCAACAATGTCTCTGCAGAAAGGATTTTTTTCCCCCCTCTCTTTAAATCTGCTGATATAGAATACGGCATGACAGGCTAAGTGATTTCGCTGAACTCAGTGGGATTGCTCTGAGAAAAATTAGAGGAGCAGGACCTGGTGAATCCATTTCAACAAAAGACAAGCTGTTCTTATTAGAGGTGTAATCTCACACTGGGACCATCTGGACCCAGGACAGTGACGTGGCGTCCAAAGACCTGAAAGGCATTCGCTGTGTGATACCTTGTTTGATTTTCATAAGCTTGTGTTTTTTATTTATTTTTTGATGACTCCACTGTTTCAAAGCGTAATTAATATTTATGCAGTTAACAACCCCACTCATCTCCAGCTAATTATCTATAAATTATATTGCTTGCATATTATGAGAGAAACCTCTTTTCTTTCTCCTGTTGTCCTCTGTTACAGGGAGGCATATTTAATTATCTTTTCAATTTCAGTATATGAGTACAAAGTCCATGGCCTTACGTGCTGGTCTCAGCATCTCACTGTCTTGTGTACCGGGAATCCTAAAGTTGATTTACTTCAGAAGAGAATAGAAGAATACAGACCTATCAAAGAGTTAAATCCTCCAATCAAAAATCACATTATACTGTACACTCCCTGTATATAGCAGGATATCCTAGTAATAGATCGATTGAACAATTTCACCAGAAGCTTTGAATATTTTAATAATTTATTGATGAAATCATGCAGCAGTAATTGTACTAATCCCTATACTAGTCAAATTATCTATTACAGCTCAGAGGTAACTGCAAATGCCATGTGATACTTATATTTCACTATGGATATCAACATAATTTTTTGTGACAAAGAATAGATTCTTTTCCAATATTCTAACACCAAATACTTTCACATGCACTCCCCTTAAAATGAAACGAAATTTGATCCAAAGGCAAACAAGATTTCATTGTGACGCCATTTTGTTTGCTGAAGTTCACTGAAAAGCTCATCATATTTAAAGGATGTCCCGAATAAGCAGTGGGCCCTTATGAATCAGAAGAGGCAGCTGACATCACGCAACAATGCATTTTGTAGAACATTTACTCACTATAATTTATTAGGTTTGTACAGATGCCCCTGTATATATATATATATATATACCCTAAATAAATGTCTAGCTATTGAAAGCTCACTTTGACCACACTGAATCAGAGAACTGAAGGGTCACCTGCTTTCCTTAAATGGACTTGACAGCCCTGGAGCGCATAGACAGATAGGTATATAAATAGACTGGTAAACAAGTTAGTCATCTTGGGTTCCGCCAACCTGTTCCATATCCCTGCGTGGGCCGGATGCCAGCCTCTCTGGGGCAAAGCCCCGGGCTTTTGCCTGAACCGCTGCTGCCGTTATTAACAGTACATTTCATTATTATTATCAGCGTAGCACAAGAGCTGTGTCGCCACTAAGAATCTCTAAACATTCCCAAATGTTTAGTTATACCTTCCTTATTCTCTTGTATGTTCTGATCCTGCTTAATCATTCCCATGCATAGATGTGACTTTTTTCTTTTGCCATTTGTTTTTCATACTAGAATTCCTCTTAAAATATTTGCCTGGTGCCGCGTATTATCACAGCCTCTGTGGGTGCCATGGTGGCTCGGTGACTAGCATCGTTGCCTCAAACCACCAGCGTTGTTTGATCGCCCAGTACTTGGGTGTGGAGTTTTCATGTTCACCCCGTGTCATGTTGGATTCCCCCTCCCAGTGATCTGTGAAATAAATCACATTTTTCCTTTTTTCTATCTCCCAGAAGCAAAAGTATGGACCATCTGCAGGTCTTTGAGGACAAGTTTGAGAAACACTGGGCTAATCCGTTTCTCTAGATTGTCCATAGTATGCGTGATTAGGTGTTCAAGTATATGTGCGTATGTACATTAAGGTGGACTGGCATCCTGTCCAGGGTGTGCCCCATCCCTACGCCCCATGATGGACTGGCATCCTGTCTAGGATGTTTTCCCTAGCCCTGTGCCCCATGATGGACTGGCATCCTGTCTAGGATGTTTTCCCTAGCCCTGTGCCCTGTGATGGACTGGCATCCTGTCCAGGGTGTACTCCAGCCCTGTGCCCCATGATGGACTGGCAGGGTCTTGTACTCTATGCCAGTGGTCCCCAACCTTTATTTCATCATGAACTGGTTTAATATCAGAAACTATTTTCACGGCCCGGCCTTTAAGGAGTGGCAGATAAATATACGTATGTGTATTTATACGAATAAATGATACGTATAAAAATGGGGATATT
>JAABNX020000046.1:18011262-18036798 GCA_015163995.2 Mormyrus lacerda | reverse complement strand
GGCTGGCTCCCCATCATGGGCTGTTCCCTGCCTTGTGCCCCTTGCGTTGGGCTGGCTCCCCATCATGGGCTGTTCCCAACAGTATCATGCCTGAACTTTTGTATTTAATGAAGTATACATATATACATACATACATACATACATATACACTTAATGCCATGTTACATACAGTTGCATTATGGACTACAAGTTCAAATATTTTACTTTAATACTTTAAGTATATTTGCAAAGCAAGTACTTACTTACTTTTACTTAATTTGAACCATCAATGGGGTACTTCTACTTTTACTGGATACATTATTGCCTGTTTATTTCCACTTTTACTTTAAGTAAATTGTTTGAGTACTTCCTCCACGACCGCTGATGCAGCATCATGACGATCGGTCGTTTCCTGTCCAGTACTACTGTACTGTCCTATACTCCCTAGTCTGTTGTTTCCTTGTACAAGCTACAGTGTGACTGTACTTACTATAGTGTGTGAAATAGCTACCAGGAAATGAGCCAAGTTTTACAGAGATGTGAGATATGCTTTTGGTGTCGCACATAATATGGGGTTAATTTAGAAGGAGGGGAAGGTTTTGACCTGAGTTGGGACCCTAATTCTCAGTGGGGAATTTGATAGCACCAAGTCTGTTGGCAGAAAGACCCGCTGTTATTAAATGTCAGGGATGGTGCTGAGGTGATGCTGCAGAAGCACATGGTGATCTGGCAGCTCGCATAGCTGCCAAAGAGGCTGCCAGTTTCTTCTTAAGAGATAGTAGAATGAAACTCACCTGCAGATGTTATAGAATAATTGGCTGAAATGCAAGCCATGTCCTGGGGGAGGGAGAGGGGGGTGTATCTGGATTAACGCTCACCTGAGCTTGGCAAATGTGGACACTCCACCACAAACCCTGGACTGACAACAGCAGCGTTATACTGCATTCTGCTGCCATTTTGTCTTTCTGCCTCCAGCAGGAATCCATCCATTGCCACAAGATCCGTTGTGGAATACTGAAATGTACTTCATTAGCCCCCTGAACACTACCGGAAAATGGGAAATGTGTTATTATCATAATTGACAATTTATACTATGGGGGACAGAGGCTTATTTGACCACCACAACAATGTGCTCTCAGTAATAAAGTATTTTATTACAGGAGCACATTTGGTCCAATGAATAGGTGAGCAGACAATAACAGAATGACTTAATTAAGCCACCAGAGGTCATAACAAGAGAGAGCATGTGGCTTCGAGCGTAGCCTGTGAAGGTGGAATACCCATCTACAGAAACAATAACAAGAATTTGTTAAAATAATGCTCGTATTAGTTTTTTTTATATATAAACTTTAACAAACCCAGTGTCAGTGAAGAATATCTTGGGATATTGCTTTGCTGTCAGGAATCTATACATCAAGTCACAAAGAAACATTTAGAAGGCTCATGTACCTGTTTTGTCTCGTCACTGTAGGAAACGAACATGGGTAAGTTGCCAGGCAAGTTTTTGTTGTGTCAGTCACTAAGACTGGTCTGAACATGCATCAGACATTTAACTGCAGGATCCAGGCCTTCAAAAGTTTGTGCGAATAATAGTGTTATGGCTTTGGTTTAGGTATTTAATTTATTAGTTTTACTTGACAAAAATCATGCTCTTAAATCGAGATCACTTGATAGCATGCTGTATCGCAATTATTTTTTTCACTAAACCCAAGATAGTGGGGTGGTGTTTATGA
This sequence comes from Mormyrus lacerda, assembly GCA_015163995.2. NCBI lineage: Eukaryota > Metazoa > Chordata > Actinopteri > Osteoglossiformes > Mormyridae > Mormyrus > Mormyrus lacerda. The sequence continues at coordinate 18,035,086 of JAABNX020000046.1, read as the reverse complement.
GGTAGAGGCACAGTTATACCTCACACATCCATAAATATTCCTGAGTAATTATGACAGTTTTTACTTATGCTTCCTTACACAAGGTATACATACGAGGTTATGAAAAGAGAATGGGCATAGTTGTCATATTTTATGCATAAATCCTACACATTTTAATAAGTACCACAATGCAATTTAAATGAGTGGAAATAGTGCAAAAATATAGATAAAATGGGCATTAATATTCAGCAAGAAGCAACAATAAGTGTGCTCTAGAGGTAGAGGGGTGTAATCGGTTGCGTGTTGACTCTGGGGACAGCTCTGGGAAAGAATATGTCGCTTCTGGTTTTAATGGGTTTCTACGGGCTGGTCTTTCAAGCAGGACTTTGCCAGCTGGCCAGAACCCCTTATGTTATGGCCAATTCGGTCTGCATAATGGATTGTTGATGGATGTTAGAACACCATTCAGTGAAGCAGATCCCGTCTAAGCAACTCCACAGGATTCCCTTCTGGTGACACATATTCTGCCTTAGTAGCTATCGAACCGATAGTGCTGGTTCGATATTGAGAGGCCGCCTCTTGGGATTTTTTATGTTCAGATATTATTCTTGCGATTGTGGGATATTGGCCCCATTATCTGAAGTGGATCCTGACAGAAAGGAGACAGTGCCTTGCTCAGATTCTTACATCATCGCAGTACAGGTATGTGCTACCATCCTTGCTTAGATGTGGAGTTAATGTGAGGAAGCGGCAACCTCTAATGCCATAAAATTATCGGGCAGGGTCACCATGAGCCACAAGGCACGAGGCAGGACACATCCGGGACAGGAAACCACATAAACAGATAATCGCATGCTGGGGGACATTGAGAGATGCCGCTTCATCCAATTGCATGTTTTTGGACGGGGCTGGGGGATGGGCACCGGATTATCCGGAGGAAATCCACACACATGCACAGGGAGAACATGAAAACTCACGCAGAGAGCTGGGATAGGATTTTAATAATCAACCATCAAGGTGTGAAGCACCAATGCCATCCTACAGTGATATCTATAACAACAGCAGCAATAACGATGGGGCCAATGGTGATAGTTTTGATTAAACTTAAAAATCATTACGCCAATTTACAGTAAAAAATAATTCAAGTTGATGAAAAATGATTAATCATAACTAAATATCGAAGTGATACAATCCTCATTTAACACAGTCCTCAGACTTTTGAACTTCACTCTATGAATCACTTACTTGAAGTTCTAATGGTGGCAATGAATCTGAAAAGCCTTACATAACAACAAAAGTGAACAGGTTTCACTAATGTTACATACACCGCTCTTCCTCACAGTCCAGTGTCTTCCCTTGACACTACCTCTCTGACAGCTTGCGCTTCAGCACAAAAAAATCACTCATCAAACCAAAGTGCCTCCTGCTTTTGTAACAGCCGTCTGTTTGTCAGACAGGACAGCAGAACCCCCCGGAGACCAACCTGCTCCCAATCACATTTATCATGCAACATCTCGTGATGTATGGGGATAAATGTCTAGCTTTTGCTTACAAACCTTTTTAAATTTATTTACCTGTTACTAAAGTCAATGATGTGTAGAGGTAAAGGACAATCCTTAAGAACAGATGTAATATATTTTTATAAAGTGTCACACAAATTGACACTCTGAACAAAAGAAAATTCCAATAGATATTCAAAAAAATATCCAATAGTTTTGTTCCGGTTTGCATGGTAAAAGTTTTAACTTACATTGATACATTTACTGTACATCTGCTAAGCTGCTCCCTCATGCCCTGTGGCTCCAGAAACTCCAGGCTCTCTGTAACAATGGAAACATGGATGGATGGGTGGATGGATGCCCAAATTATTCTATGCTATCATTTGTTATCTCACTTTTTTTCTGAATTATAAGAAGCATGCTCTGTACAGTTGCATATGCTGATGTTACCCTTCCTACCTTGCATTTGCTGTATTTCAACTGGCCACCAGGTGGCGCTGTTAAATCCAACCTAAAAAAAAATGGACCCTTGCTTGGCATGCAGCTCAGTGCATGTTGAACGTTAAATTGCATTGCATTGGCAGATATCAATTGTTCTGATTTTCTATGAATTTCTTATGTTCACCCATCAGTCTTGAAGCCACTGTTTTTGTTGAGGATGATAGTACAATAGAATGACTTAAATAAACAAAACCATGAACCATGAAACCACATATTCCAAACCATGTTGGAATATGCTGATTGCAGAAGAAAATATTAGTTATAACGTTAGTTTAGCATACTGCCCTAAAATCACATGTTTATGACCTAGAAAAGACACTTTCAAGAGTTTTTTTAGGACTAAGTTATAATAAAATATGCAATACAGTACATCCTGATATTGAATAATTCTGTTTATTGCTCAAATGCTTTTCTTTATAATGTCTCTGACAACCTTGAAGTGAAAGACTGATATGAAATAACTGTCACACCAAAATGTTTTGGGAAAAATAAAATAATTAATATAAGCGTTTTTGGAAAAAGAAGAGGCAAATGACTCTAAAGCAGTTGTATCAGTTACTTTCGCTTTCATTTGTGTCACGTCTGCTGTGGAGAGGTGGTCTAACTTGCCCAATTTTGTATACCAGCCACATCAGTGACTCTGTGTATGAAACTATTCCTGTGAAATATACAGAAGCTTGCAGGACAACAAAGAATCATGTGGCTAGGAGAAAAAACAACTATGTCAATCTGCTGAAAAGGGCACAAGCAGAAAAACACGCAGGCATCATTCTGGGATACCTTGTAAATGCTCAGTGTGGCTCCAATCTGGTGACAGGGAAGGCCAAGGAATATTAATTTATGCAGTGTAAATGATGGGCAATGGACATGACACAGTCAGAACTGAATGCCAGCTTCACCAGCTGGTCATTTTAATCGGCTCACAAACACTGCTCTTTTACTTTTAAATTATTAATGATAACAATCAAAAACAGTGTCTTCTGGCAACTTTCCTTCTTGAACTGTTTCTATATATTGCCTATTACTATGCATGTCCCTTTATTTCAGAACAAATTAAATGATGAAAAATGATGACATCTAAGTCAGAGACTCATTCCAAAATCAGAAAAAATGCCAAGAACAATGAAACACTCTCTTTACAGCAAACACGACTGTTTTGTTCTTGGTGATTAACGATTTTCTTGGCATCAGAGGACAATGGCAGATTTCCTTGGTCTGAAATTAATGGATTGTCACAAGTGTCATCAGTTTGCCAGAGTATATTCATTAAGCGTAGTGTGTTTGCCCAGCCCTGAGGGGCAGGAGATGTTTACCACTGCTGCTTTGATTAAAGGAAAGGATATTTGATGGCTAATATGTCAAAATAAAACTCTTTGCTTTCCTACAAAACATACTGTAATAATCTAATGAACATGCTCAGTTATACCCCATATGTATCCGGTTTAATAAACACAGCACTAATTTAGTGTTTCATATATGGGCTATTCAGACTCGCAAACATTAGATTAATGGAATCTTCTAAATGGGTGCATAAATGTAATTTCAACTATATAATGTCATCTGTGTTGTTATGATTAGGATTTTGCTAAAGAACACTTCGTACAATATATAAAGTAAAACTGCTGTAATGCTTTTCGCCTTCAAGGTCACTCAGACAGAATTACACATGCAGGTTCCCCTAATCCAGAAAAGCAGAGCTCTGCAACTCTAATTGGGTTTTTGGGTTATTAAGCAGTTTATAGCAATTTTAGCATATTCAAATATCTTGTTTACTTCAATCTTTATCAATACATACTCTTCACTACTGTATGTAAGACTCTTACTCTGTATAAATCCTTTTGTATATTTTTAAATGAATAAGATGAAATCAGTGTCTGTGTGGTCTGGGTTTATAAATAGTAAGGTAAAATTCAGCCTAGCAGGCAGAAAGTGGACTTTAATTATAAGTTTAATTACATGTTTGCATGTGAGCTGTGCTTAAGGAATAAGGCTCTCAGTTTGAAATGGGCAGAAAGGCCTGGGTGTGTTCACCATGTCTGCCGGTATCCAAACTTAGAGGTGGGCAAAGGATTTTCTAAATGTGTTGTGGCATTCAGTGTGTTCTGCTGTGAGGTATTCTTTGCCTGGAGGTGAAAGACCGGTTTGATTATTAATAAATATATAGTCTAGTTTAAAGTGTGGCAGCCGCATTTTCGCTAAGTATTGTAATAAACTTGTTATTTTGAAACTTATTTTATTTAGTTGTTATTTTGCAGTGTTACTGTTTCTACTTTTGTTTTTGGGAACTTGCTCAAGGGTCTTTAGTGAGCACTGCAGTGGCATATTTTATGTAATCTACAGAAACACTGAGCCTTTCTCCCATCGGCTAACGCACTTTGAGCTGAAAAAGAAGAGAAGCCTTAGCTGTAAGGAGGTACTGGTTGCTGTGGCCTGATATACCCAGCATAACTGGGAGCTAACAGAAATGCAATTGGATTTTGTGTCCCTACTGGTTGAGATTCCAGTCGGCTCAGTGTCTATGGCTATGGGTTTTCATTTTCCCACTGCATGTCTACTTTTTTCAAAACGAACCACATTATTACCCTAGAAGCACACAGCTGGAGACAGTTTTGGTGTGAGTTGGTGTGTGAGTCCTTGGAACTGACCTTGCCAGCATGCTAGTGGTGACAGAGGGCATTCTGTCTATTCTCCTTAGCTCATACCTGTGTTGGCGATATATCCATTCGAGGGAAATATTCACTTACTAATATGTGACTTGAATCTCTTCTATCTATCTTGCTAGGGATCAAAAAGAGGTATACAAGAACAGTAAGTAGGCTCATAGTCAAGGGACCACATGTATATTCCTTATTTATACATTGAATAATAGCTAGATCAGTTTTAGTAAGCAAAACTAAAGTTTAAACTGTGGATATAACCTACATAAGCCTCCATTATTCAGCTGTTTAGGGCTCTGGGCTTCTTCCGTCTTCATAGTTGTGATAAAGGTTTATTTAATATGCAGCAGTTTGTCATCCCCTCTCTTCAGGGTCATGGGTTGTGATAATATAGCTCATATTTAAACACATATCCTTAATAGGACATGTGACAATGTAGAAAGTTGAAGAAATTTGTTGTTTTTGGTCTCTGAGCAAAGGATCTAATTCCTCTTGTTATGCTTGTACATATTACACTCTTGTTTCTTTCTCCGGAAGTGCTTGGTGGCTCAGCGTTTATAGTAAGGCTGTCGGGCTGCTACAGTTACTGTTCCTGTTGCATGCCCATGAAGTCCTACACCCATACAGAAATTCAGCATATTCAGGGAACCCATACCTTATGTCCCACAAGTCACAGGTGCTATCTCTTTATTACAATGAGACAAACAGAACAACTACAATAGTTTGATTTAATTTACGTGATTAATGATTGCGTGGAAGCTTCCATCCACTCACCAATTTTATTTTCCACATAAATTTTTCCTTAATATTTTTTTCATTTACAAATAGTTGCAATTTTGGCTATTATCATAGATAATCCAAATGTGACATTTATTTATATGGTATCTTTGAACATAGATTAACTGCTGGATATATTGCACAAATAAGAATATTATTATGGGAACCATTTGGTAAATGTATTTCTTTAGCTGTGTCTTCAATAAGGTGATCACGCTTATAATTAACACTGGCTGAACGTTTCTGAAGCAAAATTTCAGTCACTTAGTGCACCCATGTATTGATGACATTGTTTGATCATGGCAGTGTGCAGTAGAAACATAGAATGCAGCTTTGTAGGTAGGTTGGTACGTTGTAACTGGTCCAGAGCAATAGCAGAACAGCAGGTGATTGAAGTATCAATGTAATAATGCAGGCTGCTAGTACAGTGATATACATTGGCGAGTAGTGTTTATGTAAATTTTGACATGTGATGGTTATATGAAATGCATTATGTAAGAATTATGAAACTCATAATGGCTGAGAGAGTTGAGTTTGAAGAGATACACTGGCACCTATTTTATGTTTTATAATAAAGGTCATGACACATTCATTTGTTATGGTAAAATCTGCAAAATATGTGTAGGTGGGAAACATATTTGAATGCACGGACCAATGAAATAGCCTGACAGGCATATGTAGTGTTACAAAATGTTTTTTGGGGGCTCTGAGAGCTAAGATCTGTAGATTGGAAATATTCAGTCTATTTTAGCCTGCAGTATGTTTGAACATTCTCCTACGTTGATATAGGTCAGTATTTCCCAACCCAATCCTCAGGGACCCAGAGATGGTTTTTGCTCCCTCCCAGCTCCAACAAAAACATGGACTGTCTGCAAGTCCCCAAGGACTGGATTGAGAAAGACTGATACAGGTTATTAACTGCCATTTGTGATGGTTTTTGCTATGGTCTCTATGGTGATTGAGTACAGGTATAGTCAACTGGAAGCTTGAGTCTGTATCTGGGAGTCTAGTCTTCTTCAGGAGTTTGAGTTGGATTTTGATGGAGTTATAAAAGGAGTCAGCTGGTTCACTGTGTACCCAAGGTGATGTCTGGCTTGGTGAAAGAGCTGAAAGAGCTGCTCAGAAACAGACATCCAAGTATATCAGTCAGCAAAGTGCATTCAGATTTGGATGGGAATCGGACTTGTCTTTCAGTACTAATATATAGAATGGTGATATTATCTCAGTGGATCAGGAGAGTTTGCAGCACCCATTTGTGTCCTCAAAGCCGGACAGAGACAATTCTGGGATACATTTGACACAGCAGTCTCAGGGGGCTAGAAAAAATAAAACCAATTACCTTTGCAGAAGCTATGGAATCCACCAGATAAAATGGCACCACTGAAGATGAGAAAGCCTCAAACCAAATATTTGAGAAAATTTCAGGGCTGGTGTAGATGATGGCTGCAGCAGAGATGGAATTCTTCCATAGAATAAGAAGGACGGTGGTCTGATAGGGAGGTTAGCATGTAAGAAATACAAGAGCAACTTTTGGGAATAATGTCAATGTCTGGAGGAGGCTTTAAAATGTCCCATTAAAGAAATATGCGTCGCTAATTTTGGGAGGGGGGGGGTTACAAATACATTAAAGTAATCGTGAAATATCGCTAAAGTTAAAATGTTATCAAAATTTATGCTAAGAAATAATAGAACACTGCGAAGGAGATTGGCGACAGAAGTACAATGGCGTTCAATTAGTTAAATCCAGCACAGCGTCTCTGAGAATGGCTTTGGGTTTTCTGGTACCTCCGGCCAAATGGACAGAAGAAAAAGCTGCGTCAACATCACATGCCAATGAGTGCCAATAATACAGACAAAATGAGAAAAGAAACAGTAAGGTCAGATTTCACCAGTGCATTTGATTAAAGAAACGGTGTGTCCAGAATTATTGAGGTAATGCATGCATAGAAGGTGCATAAAGTGCTCTAAAGTAAAGTGCTCGCTGGAGCAGGAATGAGGTGCTGAAACCTTATTCCTGAATACCTGCACATGACAACACGAAATGGGTTTATCTGAAATAAAAGGAGATTTTATTGAAAGGGACTGATCCAGGAGTCACAGTCTGCTTTGCTAGATAAATGGGTGCTGACTGAATGTTTCGCCAAATATCTGAGACAAGTGCCATCGTCAGAGGGCTGCCTGGTAAACGGATGTTCACCTTTGTAATTGTAGGGAGTATTGCTGAAATATTATTAAAATATGATTAATGGGTTATCAAAACATGGTTTATTCCTAAAACTGGATATTATTATTTTTATTATAGCAGGAATTGTGCCTTGTCTTTTCTCCAATTCATCAGAATGCATAACTTTCTCACAGTGAGTTTTAAACATCCCTACTGTATCTTTGCACGGTAAAAAAAGGCTGAAAAGGAAAGATTCACATGCAGGGACTCAGGGGGCTCTAGATATCCCTACTTGAAGTCTTTTCATTTACAATATCTTTTCATACCAAGCAGCTTCACAATCTGTTCTCTGCATTCATAAAGCCCAGGGCGCTTGGAACTGCCCATTTTCCAGCATTCTGCTCCAGGCTGATATGTTTTTCTATAGGTGATTTATCTGTAAAGAAAAGTACGCTTAGCTACCTATTGCTTTATCGACTGCAACCACCATATAACCATAGTAACAGTTTATTGTAGTGTTTGCACAAAAAACACAACCCGCAACAAAGACATAGTGAAATCCCTGGCAGACTGTAAAATATAATATTTAATTGACACCGGATATCCTTTATAGGTTGTTTGGAGTAAGAACCTATATTTGTGTGTTCCTGGAGAGAGAGAGAGAACCTTTAAAGAAAACCATTTAAAGATTATGGAACTGACATTGTGTGTTTGGAGGAAGAAGTTTACAGAAAAAAAGCATAATGTCCAGAGCAGAATTTCCTCATCCTAAGAAACCCCATCTTGTCAGTTTACTGTCAGGCTTTGTATCATCCAACTGAACTCAGCGTCAGTGGGTATACCTCAGCTATCAGCTGATTTTATATTTATTTTGGTAACATGAGTGTGTAGAGGTATCTTAGTCCGGTTGGTCTATTTCTATGACCAATTCAAGATATTTTAGCTATAAAATATGCACTGACCACAGATGATTTATATTTTAATCTAATTTAGTATTTTCTGACCCATTTAGCTTCAAAAAACGAAATTGGCACATTGTATTGTTACATTTTTACTCTCTAGAGACACAAATTTAAACCTACTGTCTGCTTTCTCTGTGCTTATGATATCTCACCATCTTGCCGCCTCATGCTGAATATGGAAAATATTTTAAGTGTATTCTTATACATTCATAACATTTGAATTTAACCTGTTGTCAGTGACTGTTAAACCTGGGTTCAACCGCCGGTGCAGCCATTTCATTCCTCTGCATTTTTTACTGCATTTAATTAATAATAGCTCAAATCTTCAGCTAACATTCTGTTTTCTGACTGAAGAGGATTCAATACGGTGACTCAGTAGTTCGCATTGGCCTTTGACTTGGCGTGGAGTCTGCATGATCGCACTATGTGCACTTAGGTGAATTGTCCTTAAATTGCTTATAGTATAGCATATACTGTGAGCCTGTAATGGTTAAGTGGTGTTATGACTGAAGATCGAGAAGGAGTGTCAATCCCAATGCAGAATAGGGTAAACTTTATTGTAGAACAGAAAGGAAATACAAAGGGTAGCCGCGAGGGGTCAAAAAAGGAGGTAGGGAGGATAAGTCAGGAGAGGTCAGGGCTGCCCTAAGCATAGGGGAAGATTGGGTAAACGGTAAAGGAAATCACTGAGAATCACTGAGAATAACAGAAACCAATGCAGAGCACCAACACTAACGTCACAGCACCAACCAAAAATAAACAAACTAGGGAACAACACTCAGGCTAGTACTTACAGTATATACAAGGGTAACACGGGTCATATAAGGGACAGGTGTGAGTAAATTGAAAGAAGAGGGGAGGAAACGGCATGTCCAGCAGAGACCCCTGTTGGCCAAATAGGAATATCGCATAATTGACAAAGATGAATTGTGACAAGCGAATATTGAAAATAATTTAAACAGTATAATTAATTAATTTATATGCATTTTGCTATTTCAAATAAACCCTTATTAAATGCATTATTACATTAAATCGTTATGAGCTGCTCTCTTTTTTTTACATATTGAAATATTCCATTTAAACTTGAATTCTGTCTTTTTCACTCTACAAAATGCTAAAACCCTATATTACACATCCCTTAAATAATGTGGAAAAAGTGAGGAATTTTGCAAATGCTGTAGACTCAACGCAAATATGAGTTTCATCACTCTCTTTTTTGGAATATAATGGGGCCTTCTATTATGACATGCAGAATTAGACTGCTTTCATGACTAAACCTTCAACTTGAGGAACTTTAGCAGAGGAAATTGAAATGGCTGTATCACCCACTGCATTTATTTAAAAACAGCTGGGCTCTGACCTATGAAATTGGCCAGCATTGCTAATAGTGACATTTTCATTTGTTAAACTCTGCGAGGAAGACACAAAGTCCCTTTGATCCCCTCATTAAAGGCCCCATTTAGGACTAACTGGGCTAGAATAGGGCTTTTCTATATACTGGTTGATCCTTAATGTGATCGTCTCTGCCTCCCAGCTCAACAGCCTCATAAAACAATGAGCCCAGACAGCTACAAAACCATTAGCTTTTGTTGGTCTTCTGGTAAAGCTGCAAGGACACAATATAGAAACAAAATAATTTAGTAATTCAGTTATTAATATATATATATATATAATACATGCATATGCACAAATTCCAGTTGGTTCCTTCTTTAAAGATTAAGATTAAGATGCACTTCATTTATCCCAGGGCGAAATTCTGTTGCATATAGCAGCAAGAACGTAGTGCACAGACAAACATAAATTTAATGTCAAACAGGCAAGGTGCAAATACAGCACATGTAGCGCAAACCAAAGCAAACACTGCAAACAAATGCACAAACCGCTGAGATGCTGGGCGACGGGGAAAAACGAGAGGACGATTTGAGGAATGGTTCTCAGATTATTTTCAGGGGAGGTGCCTGGGGGGGGGGGCATCCAAAGTGTAACAGCGAAGGACATCACTCACTCTTCCAGTGTGCAATATAATTACCATATTCTCTAAATTACGCAGCATAACAATAACTACAGCTATGACGTCTTGTTATTGATGCATTTATCCAGAAAGGGTATCACAAAATATAGTCCCCTAATTTCTTTTAATCCTTCTAATCTTCTTTGTAGGCTCATGGCTTTTGCTCCACATTGTCGTGTTGACATTGATGAAGAATTAGAAGCTTCTTCTCAAGTGTACATAAATCGTGTGGAACTTGAAAAACGTACAGTGTAAAAACAAACAAACAAAGAAAAACCACTCCTGGGGTTGCTGCTTCAAAGATGCTCCTCCTCCACCTATCTCCACCAAGGGTTCAATAAAAGCCATGCTTCTATCAGCCTCTACCCTGCTAGCATTCGGACACAGCCACTCGATATGAGAGACCTATGACACATTTCAACTCATCACGGTCATGGCAGGACGGGGCAGAGCCACTCTGGCTCTCCCGTCGACTTATTGTGAGCACGAATTACAGCTAAAGGTGTCATTTTTCAACATGGCACAGTGTCTTCATGTTGTTGCCAGGCACAGAAATACTGTAAAATACTGCTGTTAGAACTCAGAGAAGCTCACAGACCAGCCCTTCTCCCATAGATGCAGAGAAACACCAATAGAAATCTATGAGCAGAGTTGCACAGACAAGTAATCGAAAGACAACAGGCAGCGAGCCTGAGAAGTAATGAGGCCGGCCAGTCCTGCCCAGCCCAGACGCGCCATGTGTTGCCTCCATATGCGCTGCTCTACCTGCCCTCCCAGCAGTGAGCCCCACTGCATTAGTCTTCAGAGTCTTGCAGTGGGCTGGCATATTGATTGACACAGACCACTCTGTCAAGCTTCTCACAGTCTGCGTGCCAATGAAATATAATCAGCAGTCACCAGCTTCTGAAGTGTATTTGTTCAAAATTTCTTTGCTGGGGGCTCGATGAAATGTAACGAGAGGTTGGAATATTAAATTAAGTCTACAAGGTATAATTTAGACTTGTGTGGTTTTTTGCTTTGGTCTCAGTCGAGTCATGCTCCGGGGATAAAGACCTGCCAGGCCGACTTCAGGACCGTCTTTATGTTGTTGGCATTTTCGACCGTCTTTGTTTGCCTGTGAGCTCATCCCAGCGTGTAGCTTCAGGTCCCGTATCAGGATCTGACGCATTGAAGAATGAAACCGAATCATGCCTATAAACGATGAAACACGGCGATGACATGGAGAGCATGAGCGATGTGCGGTGAGGGAAGAAGGAGGTTCTCACGTTCTCTACCGCCAAACCATAATATCTCACCTCCCCGCCCCATTCCTCAAATCGTCCTCTCGTTTTTCCCCGTCGCTGCCAGAACTCGCCCAGCATCTCAGCAGTTGGGTCAATTTTGCTTTGTCAGGTGATGCCTCATCTGCCTTCTAGCAGAAAAGGGCGTTTCGAGATGATTCTCCACCGATTCACTTTTTTTTTTATTAGATACTCGGCATGTTTTAGAAACAAGTGGAGACACACAGAAAGAAAATAGTTGTGTTTCAAATATGCAGGGTTTAAACAGGAATTTATGAGCAACGGCAGCTTTTGATTGTTCTAAAACCTCAGTCTACATAACGTAACTGAGTGGATAAATACAATGTGTAAATAGCTTAAAAATCATACTTCATCAAGCACTTCGAGGTGTTCGGAAATGCTATTACTTTTTGTACTGGATATAGCTACATAAATTCAGTTGCATCTGGAAGCTATTTCTTAATTTTATAACAAGATTATAGAGGAAAAACTGCTGACTCTGATAGAGATAGTATGTTTAAGCAACATCATTCAGCTTCTTTTCATAATGCTATGTTATACATTAAGTGTCAAGGTTTTTAAAGCAAGCAGACTATAAATTCATGTGTACCACTTACTTTATGACAGGTCATTAAAATAAAGCATAATCTAGCATGGTAACTGTTGCCGTACTGTTTCTCATGAATAACTGTCGCAGTTTAAAAGGACATTTAGCAATAATACAGACTGTGTGACATTGCATATGCTGTTATGCGAGTTATGCTATGTGACTTGCCAAATGCATGTTAGCATTTAAGAATGTATACATTAATACACATAAGATTCAAAGGCTCGTTTGTTATGCATTCAAAATAATGTACATTGGCTATCCTGAAAGTTTTACCTGATCAACTTTTGTCTTTGAACATATGATATCAATTTCTTGTGTTCTTGTCATCATATCATTATAGCTCATCACTGGAATCCGATAAAACACACATATAAAATTCATATCATCATGATGGCACTGCCCAACAGGAAGCCCTGAGCCAGTTACAGCATGTGGGTGGTGAACAGCTAGATCAGGCTTCTGCCCCTAATCAATCATGGCCGGGAGTCTCTGATTAGGCAGCTAGCTCCGAAACAGAAAGATCAAGCCAACTATGAAAGCCGGACCAGTGACTGCCACCCCCCACCAGCATCCAACCCTAGACTTCACCATGGCCTGGCCACACTGTCCTCTATCGTTGATCTTCCATTTGGCCAAAGAGAATAACCCACTTTGAACATAAGAAAATCAGCCTCTCCAGGCTAATTCTTGTGTGTGTTTATACCAATGACAGCAGGAAGCAGACTCTGGGCCACGTCCGGAACTGAAATACGATTTAATCCGTAATGAACACGACACCAGGAACAAAAGTTTTTCCCTCAGTCTAGTGTCAAACAGTTTTTTATTCCTCCCACCCCAGCAAATTTTATTGTCAGCCCAAATTATATTAGGGCAGTGGCCCTTGACTTTGGTTTTGCTAATTGCATTTGCCAAAATAATTGGTAAACACTTAGTTTACCCTCTCACCCTGCCACAGTACATATCGTAATTACTAATAATTATGATTAATGTGTCAGATATTTATAATATTATGCTAGTGTGTATAATATTCAATTCAACAGAACCCTTGCAAAAATGAATCCATTCATGTCATGGTCAACAGAAATACAGTAGATAAGAAATGTAAAACACTGCATGCTCACCATGAAGTGCACCAATCAGGAAAGGCTATTTTTCTATAGGACATTTCCTATAGGTTAAAGTGTAAATGATTACATCATCGGAAAACTTCCTCAAGTAGTGACCTCGTTTTGCTGCATTTAAAACAGAATCTTAACGTATGTAAGAAAAATTACCTCATGAATTTGTAGAGGGATTAGGATTCCAATTACCATGAGTAAAAGCTTCATCAGCAACAAAGACTAATGTAATTGAACACAAATATCTGAGTGCTGCAAAGTGTATAAATATCTGAACACTTTCATTCTAAAAATATGAATATTCTTTGCTTTAATAGGAAACAGATAATATCGCTATGGGGATATTTAATCTTTAATTGCCATCCTAAAATACATCCTATGATTTTTAATGTTTAGTCATTTGAACCCTTGAAGGTCTGAGTTGTAAATGAGACATTCGCTCCACTGACAACTGCTGGGAAAAGTAGCAAGAGCTGCAATTAGCCATAGCATGCTAACCCTCCTTTAAAATGCAAGCATTACAATTGAGAGACAGAGTCATACAGATCAAACAAAGGAAGGGGAACAGCAAAGGGTGTCTGAGGTGAAACAGATATAATAGCAGCATACATTTCCTTGTGGAGGTATCACGAATGCAGTCTACCCCCTGCCTCATTTAAAGAAACTGTAACCGAGATACAAGCATCATATCACTGCGCGTTACATTAAGAATCATTGTTGCAGGATACAAATGAAAGTCTTCCCAGATTTACTTGCAGATTACAGAAGTTTTGTCACAAGTGATTGAAATTGTCGTCTATTGTACTGTCTCAGCACTACTGATAGAAATGGATTACAATCTTTATGGGCCACTTTTAGGTGATTGGTTTGACCATGCAATTTGTATGATAATAAATAAAGAAAAGGTTGATTAGATTACTTTAATTGATTAGATGCTGATCCTTAATAAATTTCTCCATGCTCATTCTGAGCTCTTTTCGCAATGTCCTGGAGGATGCCTCCTGAATTTATGAGCTTTGTGCAAATTTGTGTGTGTGTGTGTGTGTGAATTTTTATTTGGTATGTTTTATGTAAATTATGGGAAGTAGCTCCCTGGGCTCCTAAGAACGGGTCTTGACTGGGACTGATGAGTCATGTAGACTGGTTCTGTATGGTTATGTGGGATAGCAGCTGCAGGAGGTGTGATATTAAACGTGATGATTGATTTCCATAGCAGTACAAAAAGCCTTCACTTTCCTCACATTTTCTTTTAGGGCACAACTTTGGGCATCTCATTTCAATATATCATGACATTCTTCATGTAACTTGCAGACACACTTCAAAAATACAATGTAATTTCATGTTTAATGTCAAGTTACTTACTGATGTACCCTTCTATGTCAGTTATTTCCCGTTTAACATTTTTCAACTTCCAGCTTGATTTCTAGACAATTCCTGGCTGAGTTTTAGGAGATGTTCAATAAAGCATAATCACAAATACATTAATAACTAAACCAAGGATGACCAGACAGAAGGATTTAGGTCTGAACCTACAAGCAGTTCAGTCACAGCAGGACAAAAATCTAAATTGATATGACATTTAATGATAAAAACATCTATTTTCTCGAAAAGATAAAGAAACCTTGACCGAAAACAACCCTCCAAATATAATATACTAAATTGTAATTAATAATTTGGAAAAGACAAGGAAATTTTATTAGAACTCAAAAAGTTGAAAGTGATTAGTGCCATTTTCCATATGTGTCTCTCGTGTTTTTGACCCTGAAATCGGTGATGTCGTCTTCAGACGCAACCCTGCAATGTTGCCCCGAAGGCAGACATGCTATTTAAATGCAGTTAATAGAATTGCGCTACGTTGTGTACAGCCTGGCCAGAGGATTCAAAGCCTCTTGATGAAAAACCTATTACTGTCAAGGTCACTGTCAGTGACCAGCCGGTACACACCACCCTCATCGCTGTTTAACCCAGACTTCATTTGCAATGAAAAGATTTAATAGAAGTTATTAACAAGCTTTCACGGCCAGCCTTGACAAATGGAACGGAGTCCACTAAAGAAAATTAAAGAACTCCTTTTTATTCCGTGAAGAATAAAAACACTATCATTTAACTTCTGACAGAAATGTTGGGAGAGTGAAAGCAGCTCTTGGTCAATACTGTGTCATTCGTAATAACAGGACTGAAAAACACAAATAAATAAGATCAATAAAAAGATGCTAACCAAGAAAGTAATTTCTGCAAGACCATGCTACAGAATCAGCCCTTTTCACATATATTTCTCCACATGTGATTTCTTAAAATATTCATTTTCGCAGCATTATCTCCTGATGAGGTTGCATTGCAGATGCACGCATTGCAGTAGAAGCACAATGAAAGTTTCCAAACGAAGGAACACTAATGGCCTTGAACATGAAAAGGAACATATTAATGCTTTGCATTGTGACACAGTGTTTTTAAAAATATGTCAGTCGAATGCATCTTCTTAAATTTAAGACTTGATCAGCTAACAAATGTTTCACTCTTTGGAGAACATTCTGTAAGAACATTTTATTTAAGTATTAAATTTTTTGTGTCAGATGGACCATTTTTCCAGGAAAGTGTTCTTGCGATTCCTTTCCCTTGTGCAAACACTTTTCTGTTGAGATTTTCCAGACTTTTGATTTAATTTTGAAATGCTGTATCGACATCATTCACCTATATTAAAAATGTCGTGGACTTTTTAAATAATTTTGCTAAATGCGTGTGCTGCTATAATAAAAAAATAATGCTAAATGACATTTCAAAACTATGGGACAAACCAGAGTGCTGAGTTTGCAGGTTCTCCCCGTGTTGCACGCATTTCCTGCAGCTACTCACGATTTCTCACACAGCCCAAAGAAATGCAAATAAGGCTAACTGTTGTCTTCAAAATAGTCCATGAGTTTGTGTGTGTATGTGCCCTGCAGTGGCCCAGCATCCTACCCAGGATGTACGCCAGCCTTGTGCCCAGTGCAGCCTGGGACGGGCTCCAGCACACTGACAATGATAAGTAGTTTGAAGGGCATTCCTGTATGGTAAGGTTGCTCTGGACAAGAACATTTCAATAAGGTGATGTTTTCAAATCATGACTATTGGAAAAATATTCCATAATACGGCACATAACCATCAACACACATGTAAGAGTAACAATGAGAGCAGAATGCTTCCGTAATGAGAATGAAAGGTACCTTAAATGTCTGTAGACAGCATGTGCTAGAGAAAGTTTCCTGTAAAATATGAGAAATAGAAGATGATCTGGAAGTTCTAGGAATAATTTGATACAGTTTTCCTGAAATATTGTGTTGAAGATACTGTGTGGCAGCCATGAAACAGCCAAAGGAAATGTCCCTAAACGTTGTTAGGGGAGCTTGTTCAGTCTTGAAAGTCTGAGAAGTTAAAAGAGCAGCAATAAAGCTTCTTTAAAATCTTTGGGCTGAAGTTAGAAATTTTTGCAGTGGGTCCCTATAAGGAAAAAAAGGCTGTAAAATTTTAAAGAGGCATTGGAGATTAATGTAAGAATACATATATAATTGTATTTCTATTGCAATTAAATTTACGAGTCTAGATTTTATGTCATGTGGAAGCAATGCCATACAGCGTGTGTGGTCATGCTCAGCCCAATAACTGATTTTCATTGGTCTAACAGTGTGGCCTCATTGCATAGCACTGTAAGCTCATGCCTTCAAGCCTATCTCATGCCTAATATGCTGTGTATTCTGGGACAGGACCCAGAATCTCTACAATCCTCAATTAAATAAAATACTAAAAAGTGATTATATAAAAAAAATATCATTTTTCCCTTTGTAGCACATTTTATATCATGTGAGTATTTATTCATCCTTAAAATGTGAATACCCTGTCATCAATAAACATTGAAGAAACAAACGTAAAATGTGGATAATATGAATGATAACTGAACAACCATATGGACTTTTACATGAAACTCGTTCTTAGAAAAGACTGTACTGTTACACAAAGGAACTAAGTTGCCCTTTAATCGCTTCATTAACTGAAGATTGATACTCTTGGGCAAATAATAATTAGATTACGTAATATAATGATAGATGTTCTCAACATTTTTAAAAGAGAACTTTAAAAATAGATGTGAACTTTTGCTAGAATTTCCTTTTGAGACCAGATGACACACCTTACTGAAGACTTATTCTTTAGGGAGATTTTTAGATCATTTGCAAGCCTATTCGCAGGCTGGTCATGCTTGAAAAAAAAAAACAAACAGCATCTAAATCTAGGATATCTCAGCCATCTCAGAGCTTCTTCTCACCACAGCTGGCGCTGATTTTATCAGTCTCTATTGATCTATGAAAACATCTCAGAGGGTTATTGAATCCACCATGTTTTGGCCACTAAAGTCGTCTTCATTCATCAATATGTACCTTTTACTCTATGTGTCATATATTTTTTACTATTTCTTTTGTGCATTTCAAAATATCATAATGTATCCTCAGCTCATGTGAATAGGACGGCCTGCCTTACATTTTGTACAGAGATTATACAATCCAGATATTGCCCTTTTTCAATGTATTACATTCCATCTGCCATCAATCACGTTTAGTGTCGTATCACCAGTCATTTCTTGCAAAATCTACGGTGCGTACATCTACTAAGCCAGGTTTCCACTACTTTACCCAACAAGGCATGTTTTCTCAAAAATAACAATCCTGGACTTTCTGCTCTGGCGATCACATTGTTAAGGGGAGGTAAAGTGACATTTCCTTTGCGACATCGATTCTGATTACATTTTCTGAATAGGGATAGCTTACTTTATAAAGAGACTTTATAAAGAAATAAGGATTTACCAGTTGTCCGTTACATCATTGGATAAGAAGAGGCATTTGAAAGAGGGTGTAAAATAGAATCTCCAGTTTTAAATATAAACATTACCCAGTTTTTGTGTTTCTTGATTTTTTGACTGCAAGCAACCTTCACAACAAAACACTTTTCCACATTTTTGGTGTAATTCGGCATTGGCACGGTTTCCATTCATGTGTAGATGTGCTTGATCGTTTCTACAATGTAACACATGTAGTGATTGTCCAGCTGTAAAGACATTAACAATTTGTCGAGTTAAATGGCCATAGAGAGCTGTGTGGGTTTTTTTACAAAATATCACAGAAGACGGATCCACCACAATTACATACTGTAATATTTGTAGCGACTTGTCCCACTACTCAACAGGCTGTAAATGATCCTCGAAGGACAGACAGCTAAAAACCAGCCATAATCTCGCACCCTACATGGCGACACCGTACAAACAGCACCATACAGACACAGATACAAAAGTCAGATAAAGAAACAGGCACATATGCATCTACTTTTACACGTGTTTGGGGAACAGGGAAGCTGACCTGAGCTAAGCTAACTATTTCTGAGCATGTGCTCCCAGCAGCCCCTAACTAGTCTAGTAACCGGCTGTTATATTGAAGTGGTTTAACTGTGAAGGAGGCCTTTTGTAATGTGATACAAATCATGGTGGTGATGAAGCCCTAACATCTCTTATAATTACTGAATTGCATTAAACTGCTAAATAATCTTTGTTACTGTAAAAAGGAAGGACTCTGGCTTCAGTATCAGAGCCTGTGTCACTGTTAAAAATGCTGCCTTCTTAGAGCGATGAGTTAACTTTCCCAAGGAGGATGTAAAGCCTAACCCAGTTCTGTTAGAAGTTTGTCAGGGAAACTAACAAAGTCTGGGCAAGTTAGCTACAATACAGCATTAGCGATTTCTTGTTTTTTTTAAAAAGGATAGTAAGATGGATGTCATTTGAAATTGATAACAATATGATTAAGAGTGTTTTGTAAAACATAAGACAGATTAAAACATATTTCACTACAGAAAGTCCCTGGGTTAAGAATGTCCTATTTATGGACATCTTGCACTTACGAACAGACTGGCATAAAGCCTTTTATATAAAAAAAAATTCTAGTTAAATACAATGGTTTGTAATAACAAAGACGTTTACTACTTTGTATGCAGTTACTTTTATTTTTACTGTATAATTAATATTTTTATGTACTGTATTATTGTTTTTCTGACTTTCCTACAAATTCAATTGTTTTCACACCAGCGCTTTTTAGTCCAGTTAAATAGCACTTGTGTGCGGACCAAAAGAACTGGACCGGAACCCTTGAGAGGAGCTTGTTTCGGTCTGGTCCCAAACAAACCCTGGAGTGGTTTGTTTGTGGTAGGAATATGACCCAACCTCAATCTAACACAATTTCCAGGTGTACTCCACAATTTTGAGCTAAACAGATGTCATAGCCAGGTGTACTTTGCATCCTGGGATGCAGCAAAGTGCTGTTAACCAGTAGCAGCAGCTAGGCAGAGAGGAAGGAATGAACCGAGGTCTGGCAGTGAGGCATGTTGCCTACTTGAAATCTGGGCAGATGATTACATCTCTCAGCTCCTAAACACTACTCATAAAAACTCTGAAGTTTTCAAAATGTTCAGTCAACGGTTGAAGGAGAGAGGATTCAACCAGTCGACTGAACAGTGCCCTGTGAAAGTAAAAAAACTGCGGCAACAATACATAAAAGAAGCAGATGTTCAATTACATTGTCCAGGACCTGACTCTTCTTCCTGTATTTACTTTCTGCCTCCTGCCACCGACTCATCTGACCAACAAGCAGTATGAATATTCTAATGGTGCACTGTCGCTTCACTTGGGTTTGTCCATGTGAAAGCAAACTGCACCGAGGGGAAAATGCTACAAGTTTACAAACTAGTCAACTGATTCAGACCAGAGAAACTGAACTGTAGATGTGAAAATACTCTTAAAGGCTTGAGGAACGGATCTCATTCCTGCCCTCGAGGCTGTCCGTTACTCCCCTGTACTCTTCATGGTTCCATGTATGAGTAGCAGTTTACAGCTGGCATTCAGAATTGGTACATATTGTATGGTAAAATACACAAAGTGATGTAAATTTGCTCTTCCAGATTCACAGTTTTGGTGATTTGTCAGTTCAGCACGTACAATTAAACAGAAATATTTTTGGAGCTTGCCAAAAATTGCAGAAACAGAAATGACACGTAAGTGAAAAACAATAGAAAATGATGGATGGATTACAGAAATTCATACATATTAATATTAGGGTCAAATAATATCTTTTACTTTATGTGCATACTATACCTTAAATATTAGAAGTCTTAGCTTGCCAGCTGGTATGTAACAGTTTTATTACCTTGTACTCTAAGTAGTCTGCAAAGTTTGGAATCTGCCCCACTGCATTTGATGTAGCTAAATTTAAGTTTATAATGGAATAATATTGATTTGCCGTAAGATTTCTTGCATGAACTAGAGAGTCCGAAAGTGTCAGGCTATATGTGCGACAGTTGACAACCCTGGTTTGGGTGCATCGCACATCTGTCTCGTACACACAGGGCCTTAAATTAGATTGATTGTAGGTTATGTTAGAATATAACAAGGTCTAGATAGGAAATGAGAAAGCGATTTGATATACAAAGTGTACAATACAGCAGTGTTTGTTTAAAAATCGGCAATAAATAGACTTTTATGTTATCCTTCAGGCCTGTAGACTGTTATGGGTTGAGGTAATCGCTGTGCAAGTATTTAAATTTTAAATTTCGTGGGATCTTCTGCCCCTAACCCTCGTAGATGTTGAAGGTGTGATATATATATATATATATATATATATATATATATATAAAATTCTGATAACTGACTTTTCAGTTTACTCTGATCATCATTGTAATGCGGGTATTAAATGGCATTTAGTCTATTACCTAAAGCATATGTTATATATAGATCTTCTGATTAAGCAACATCAAGTGCCATCAACTGCATGTGTAGGCAGGTTATGTTACTGAGCAACGTCATCAGTGCAGAAGCCAAAATGAATGTTTGCACAAGCAGAATTCCATTACACTGTTGATAGTGTAGGTGTTTCATAAACAACTTATAGAAAAGCATGTGAGAAGGACCAATGACAACACTTTATTTTAGAAAGTCAATCCCCACCTGCAGCCCTGTGCATTTCTTAGTAAAACTTACCTTGTACTCATTTGTATAGCTGTTTATAAAAACTTAGCACAAAGACTTCAAAACAGCACAAAGTTTCTTATAGCAACTCCTCTCTGTTTATGGATTTTAACAATAAAATCTTTCACCTGGAGTGAAGATTAAAGGTATATGGCATGGGATTTGGTCAAAGAATCACTGCTCGTATCCCACATACAGTGTGGCACACTGGTATGGAAGCATAGTTAAAATAAAAAGTTAAACAAGGGGGCCATTTCAGGCAAGAAAGCAAATTAAAAGCACTCAGGCGGTTCACACAAATAGGGGAACTGGCATTTAAAACCTTGTCATTTACTGGCACAACAATGATGCAGCGAAAGCACAGCACGCCAGTTTGTGTCGTCCAGGAAAATGGGATCGGTGGGATGATTTGATAGAATAAACCCTGGTTACCTAAATCTCTGTCCTACACTGTATATGCCCCATGCCTACACTGTATATCCAGTCTACCTCTGTTCTATGTTCTGTGGCGACCAAACTGTAACTTAAAGTTTGGCAGGTAGATAACGGAAAACAAAATGAGAACCATATATAATAATCTTATTAGTATTGTGAGAGGAAGGCGGACATGATTTGTTACTAGGGACAGGCCTATGCTGTATGGTTCCCACAGTTTCCTGTATCATTCAAGTGAATAAGAGATTAAAACTAGCAGCAAGGACACTCATGTGCGGCCACATTAAAGTGCAAAAGTCACAGTCATATCATCATAACAGTGTGTTTTTATAGGAATCACTTCAGGATCCTCTCAAGTGAACCTGGCCACTGCAGGTAGTTGCTATACTCATCATTGCTCAGAGCCTCTTCTGAACGAGCAAAGAATTATCGCACTATTACTGCGAGGCATTATGACCTTCGCTGTTTGCACTTTATTTCTGCTGTTTCAATCTGCAATCTGCTCAGCAAATCTCTCGGGGCACTGTTTAATAATGTCGGTCATCTCTCTGTAAAATGTGATTCTAAGAAATTTTCTCAGCAACGTCAGTCATAAGTTAGTAACATTTAACATTAAACGTTTGTGTCACAAATGAGCTGGAATCTGTTTGTATTATGTTTTTAATAGTGTTAGCAATGGAGTAGCTTGCAAAACAAAACTGTCCAATATTCCAAACATACTGGTGTGGCACTGATGTCTTGGCGGGCAGCACCGTAGCCCAATCACTCTGTTTGTGCCATTTAAGAAAAAAAAACCAGACTGAACAATAAAATTAGAAGTGTATTTAAGTGAAATCCTAGAAAAACACTTGGAATGAATGATCATGTTTAGTTATGGGGTTGCAGGTATTTCAGATATGTTTATTAAAAATTTACCAGGCTATGACTTTTATGGAGCCAATGGGTAGTTTTTCTTAATCTGTAAGACTCTAAAACCCAATTCCCTGTTTTTGCTTTTCATTCAAGTCTCAAAACACCCTCAAGGTTTGTACAGACATCGCAAGCTCAGCGTCTTACACGACTCACTGCCACATAAACAGAACATGACAGGAAGAGGTTTATATCTTACAGTCCTCCCTTCTGCTTGCAGTTTGCAGCCGAAATGCTTTGTTTATTGTTCCTGAGTGAATGCGATACCCTAGCTGAGCACTTGAGGCTAGTTTACCTACAGCCCCCATGAATATCCTTGTTTACTCCTGTCACAAAGGGGCTTACAGAAGAAATCACCATTTCAAAGCTACCACTGTTAGTCATTTGTAGATGGGTTTTAATGTGACTGTTGTGTCGCTAGGAGTGTCACGCTCATGGTTTGTGAATCACCCACACATGTGAGACTTGGACGGTCATTTCATGTGTGTGCAGATCCAGGGGACTTTAATTAAGTGCAGTAGTGAGGAATCATGCTCTTGCTCCTCACCCAAGTTCAGCTGCTTTTGCACTGTTTGCTGAGGGAACATGTCTACCATTGGAGCTTTCCCTGTGTCATTTTGTGTTTTTGAGCTTGGGGGCAGCCTCATCACAGACTGACAGAGACCAATGCTCGACTGCTCAACCTGAAGACGTCCTTAATGTGACACGTGATGTAATGACATGATGCTGGAAATATGTTTGCTATATAAATACACACACAGAGACAAACATGCATCGAACCTCATTTCCTAATACATACTCAATATTTTTGCTATTGCTGTCATGGTACATTTGCATAATTTTAACTTCTTAACCTATATATACTGTACTGTATATATACATGTTACTGG
>JAABNX020000046.1:17981553-18011008 GCA_015163995.2 Mormyrus lacerda | reverse complement strand
AACTCCTACAATAAGACTCCTTCAGATTAGGACACCAATGATGACACCAATACAAGTGGCAATATTACAGGAAAACACCAGGTTAACAGAATAATTGCTTTACTCTTATATTTTCTGCTAAAGTCGCTGAAGGTAAGATGAATGCAGCTCACAAGAAAATAAAATATTTTAGTAGGAAAAGAATATGGAATAATTATAGAATTTTCATACCTGCCTATGTTCAAAGGAGAGACGTATTTTACTATGCAATTACAGTAATAATTAGTCTTTGTTTCTTAATTCACCCTGAAAAAATGACATTTTTATTATGTTTTGAAAAATGCTGTTTTTGGGAACTATTCCTAAATGTGGCTGTAGCATATATCCAAATAAATATGACATGAATAAATGAAGAATTAATTGCGAGGACTATTATAGTTGTATTCCTTACTGCATCCATTACTGCAACAGCAATGATCACGTTAAAAAGAAAATTCTATGGCTAAACCTGTCATATTAGTGTTGTGTGTGTCTGTTTGTTGCTTTAAAGTTGTTTGATTCCGATTTATCTCAAATTAACAAATTAGTGTTAAGTCCTTAAAGCAAGTAGTTTCCTGATCAATAGTCCTGGATAAATCATACCGCTCATTTAAAAAAAAAAAAAAAAAACACAGTGCAAGAGAAAAAACACAATTAATGTTATTCATCACTGTTTCACATGCTGTACACTGTTTCACATGTGTTCCAGTTGATTCTTTTTTTTCCCTTTTATAAGGAGAGGGGAAACATGTTTTTGTAAAAGTCCCTCAGGCAGTTTTCTAGAAAAAAAGTGAAAGGAGCATGCTTGTGACAGAGTTTGTTAAAGTCCTTTTAAACAAACGCTGTGTCCTCCAATGGATACCACGCACACATATCTCCACCTTGTGCAGAGGTGTTTGCCAAGATTATTCTCATCCATCATAGTAGCCGTTCTGCAGCATGCCTCATAACCCAAAAGCCCTTGCAATGGTGATAATACAAACGCTAAAATGAAATTCATTTTTTAAAGTTTGTTCCTTATCAGTGTTCCTGGGATTGTTTTTGTTTTCTTCTGACAAAGTTTGCTCGCACATTTGAGGATGACCTTCAACAAACAAGCATACTGTGTCGGAAAATAAACAGGATAAAAGACTGGAAATGTAGTTAATAAATGCCACATACACACTGAAATTCCTGATTAAAATACTATTGAAAGTTTGCCAGTAGAGTACATACAGGGTTCAGGTTTAAACAATAACCTGACACATTTCAGAAAAGGGAATTCTGCCTGTTGCAAAAAAATGCATATGTATCACATCAGAAAGTCAAGAGGTGTTCCGATATGAATTTTAAAAATAACAACTTATTTAAAAACTGAAATAGATTAGGAAAAAGCTTTTAACGGCAAATGGCTGCCCCATCTTGTCCCGTGATTCATTCCTTAGATGTTACAGGTTCTAAAGAGCCCAGACCTCCATAGACTGCATTTTTACTTACATCTAGAAGCGTAGGAATGTATGAATAATGTAACCAAGGATGTTTAATAAGTCTAATTGAATTTCTTATGTTAACTTTTAATGCATGGACTGAGTGGATTAATTAGCCATTTGTCCACGGACAGCTAATTTCCTGGTTTGCTGTGTTTAGTGAAGTAATGTCCATGCAATGATCAGCAAAAAGTTGCTGAAGCCATCAATTTGAGTTTTTTCAAATAAAAGCAGTCCTTCCACTCCTTAGAAATTTGCAGTCAATACTTCATACACTGCTGCACACATAAATTAGACTAAAAAGGTGTTATCACCGGTTTGTGCACTGCAAACTGGCTATTGGATGCAGTCCTGTGAATTTGTCCTATTTTCACTTGTTTGCGATTCTCATGACCCTCGATCTGAACTACTTACACTATCTGCTTTTTGATTTCTTTCTGCGGTCCAGCCTAATGCCAGTGAGCTTGGACTCCTATAGGAGTTCTTGGGCTCCTTGATAACCATGTCTTTTCTCACTTTCTGCTTTAGCTGAAATTATCTATGAGGCACTTTCCTCTGACATGCTAGCAGTTTTCACATTCTTTATCAGTGAAGTGCTGCTTAGTACAGTTATTTACTGATTTATTTTTTTCCAGACAGGAATATACAGCTTGCTATGCAGTGCACTTAATATATTTATCAAGAGAACGTTTCCATTACTTTCAGTGTATAGACACATCAAAATAAGGCTTTGATGTTAAAATTCCTTGAATGTTATGGGCTCAGTAGTATCACTGATACAGTATATCCTTTATTTGCACAACTATGAGTACAGGTTCATTGAAATTCTTCTCTTTGCCAGGCCCATCTTGCTCTCCACAGGTCGAGGATCACAGCACATGGCCAAGCAGCGTGCGCTGCCCCTAGAGTTGGTTGGGGTGGGGGGGCTTGCTCAAGGGCCCACAGGCATGTGACTGTTCTGCTGAGGCCAAGGCTTGGACCAGCAACCATCTGACCACAGGCACACAAGCTTAGCCCACAGAGCCACTCATCACCCCCTGAAGGACTTACGGTCACAGCAGCAATTCCCCATAATCATTTGGGCTTTGTGTGTCCTTAGAGAACCTACATTCAGGAGATAATAAATATATTCTAGTCATGGTTTCCTTATTATGAGACACGAGAATCAAAGTACGCATTTCTAATGTATTACACGCAAAGTAAAGTAGAAAGCAGGTAGGTTAATGAAGAGGTTACTGAACTTATCAGAAAGGTCATAGGGTTATACCCAAGGGCGGAATTCCAATGAATTCCGGTAGATTGCTGATTATAAATCCTGAAGTACGCTGCTCCCCTCTACCACGAAGGTGTCGTCTATTGCAACTGTAATGATGAAGAGAGACAGTCTGCCGAAAAAGGGGGAAAGTCATTATGAGAATAGGGGATAGACTGTCAGGGGAGGGCAGCGGCAGCGGCGACGGTTCCCAAGAGCAGCATCGAAAACACCGGAGATCCAGCCAGCCACCCATGAAGCCCCGGTCCAAGCCACTGTAACATGGCAGATTCTCCAATGAGATAAAGCAGATGTTCAGTCACATCATACCCTTTCTGGATATGTTTGCTATTGCACGTGACAGCAGAGGGACGGCGTGTGCCACTAACATAAAGATTCAGGGATAAAAGATAAGCCGCCTAAAATAACCTTGAAAATCCTCAGAGCAGAATTAGAAAGGAGAGCCAGTCTGTATTCATGTTGCAAGACATTTAAAAAATTGTCTGGAAAACTATTAACTCGGTGTAAGTACAGTACTGTATATATGTTCTGAAAATCTTTTCCTCCTTGAATTCCATTTCTTCTTGAGGGGAAATTTAAAAACACAACATCACAGAATATATTAGCAAACGAAAGCTTTTCCTTTACAAAATAATCCTCCATATGACCTAAATATAGGATAATATGCTCTCTAAGGGAAGCATCTTTTACTGGGCACATTTGAGTTCAAATCTGGTCTTAGCTCTGTATGTGCATCCATACTTTGCAAAAATGAGTTCATATTGGCTTCTGGGTGATGCTACAATTTTCTATGAAGTTCAAAAGATGCGTTTCAAATGAACCGCCGACTCAAGATCACCTTCGTTGTTTTGTTGTATAAATGTGTGAGTTGGTCCCCTGTGATGGATTGACATCTCATCCACGATACATTTTGCCTTGTGTCCCCAGGGATCTACAGACGACAGTGACTCTAATGCGATAAGGCATATCGAAAATGGATGTTTTTGTGGTAGGACTCAATTCACAAATGCCCCCCAATAGTTATTTATTTGGTTGTTTGTTTGTTTTTCCACTAAAGAAGCACAGTAAATAAATTTCTTGAAAAATAGTAACTCTGGGTCATATACACTTTACTTCACAAGCCCCGTATGTCAGCATTCCAGTGTTTATGATTACAGCAGCCATGAAATTGAATCTTGTGCCTCATTTGTGCAAAAATGTAATTAATTAAGTAAATATAATGGTAATGGAGCAAAGCAGGAATCTACATATCAAATATACAGTGTGTGCATGTGCTGGAGTCAGCGAGTAAAAATAAACATCACATTAACTAGGGAGGGTAGAAAGAATTTTTTTAACCTATTTTCAATTAGCTTAAGGTACGGTGACCCCTAAGTGTCAACGAGCTGCATATTTACTCCCAAATTCTGAAAACAAGCTGTAAGGAAAGCACTTACAAATTCTGAAAACGCAGGGCAAATTATTAGACACATTGCAATTGAAAGATGTGGTGCAAAAAAAAAAACAGCTGCAAATCCGCTCACAACACAACAACTCACAACAACTTTTGCATTTTACAATTTGTGCAAAGTCTTGTTAATTGCTAAGAAAATATGTCATCTCAGCTGCAACAAGATAATCGTTGAGAATTTTGGATTCATGGCAACTATTGCACTCCAGATTTCTTTATGGGTGAATTTACAATTGTACATTTATTATCTTAGCTATTAACAAGACTTTGCACTAATTGTGAAATGGCTCAAACTGCAAAAATACACCGTTTACAAAAAAAAAAATATTTTTTTTCAGTTGTCAAGGCTTTTTGAATGGATTTAGGGTATTTTGAGGATGCTGAATTCAAAAATCACATTACTTTTGCTGGTTCTAGTTTTTGAGATAATGGACATCCATGAAAATAATGCATTCCCCCAATGCGATTTCTGTGTTATAAATGCAATAGCGTTTGGTCTGTCTTTTGACTCTTTAACAGTGTCTTAGGTAATGAAATGACTGATGAAGTGTTGAAGGAGAGTCTGAAAATAAAATTAGGGTTAAGTTCATATGTGCGTGTTTGCGTGTTCATTCATTGCTGTTATTACTGTGGTGGTGAATATTTATCCAGATCAAATCTGCCAAGTCCTTCCAAAGGAAGGGCATCATGGGATCATCTGTCTGGTATTTAGCCAGAAATGATTCAAATGCTTGTGATAGGGCCATGAAAAAATGTAGTTTGGCCTAAAGTAGGGGATCCATTTGGGCTTCATAAATGCAGTCAAAAGAAGATACCCCAGGATTTTTCACCTATTTTGACTTCACCAAGTTCACATATTTCACAATAGAGGGCCAGACTTCCAATGTTCGTTCAACAGCTGGCAAAACCTCGAGCCTTAGAAAGGTAGAGGGAATCTTGAGGATGATGCTGCAGCTGTGAAGTCCTCTCTTCTGGCTGGTGTAGAGTGGAAAAGAAAATGTAGTGCTTTGAGCACTTTCTCTACCATCCACACTTGAAAACCAGTCTTGAATGAGTTGTGAAAGGTAGGTAGGCCACAACTTCCTACAATTACTAACTGTGTCCCAGCAAATTGCTCACCACAGTGTGAATGCCATCATTGGACGTATAGGAGTGTTGTCGGCCAACCGTTTGCAAAGCCTATCGCACTTCTGCTTTCAGTGTGTCGGTTGAGGAGAATGTACTGAAGGCATTGCTTGTCATGGGATCAGGAGACACTACCAAAGCAGGTGAAGTCCTATCTGTAGAAGTTGTACTTGCAGGACTGGCAAACAACTGAATGGGGACAGTTTTTGTCCAGCTTTTGACAAAATGCTCGTGCTTCTCTCCCCTGATATGTGAGTCGATGGCTTCAGAGCCCATTGTTGCTAGTTTGATGACTTTTTTTTACAAAGGTCACATCGCGCTTTGTAGACACGAGTCGTCTTTTTCAACCTGCCACAGTACTTTTTTTTGAGGAATTGACATTAATAACAATTAATAACTAATTAATATTGTATTACTTAATCAAATCATGCATATCTTTTTCCTTTCACTGTTAGATATTTTACATTTCTTTTTTGTATGATGTTAGACTGTTTACTTACTAGTTGTAACTAAAATAAACATATTCTTGCAATTCTGAATACTTTTCAAACGTGTTGCATTAATTAATTAATTAATTAACTATTAAATATCTCAGAAACTAGAGCCAATCTGACAAAACCAAAGTCATATTCATAATCAGCACCATAAACTTAATATAAAAACCGTTCAGAAATCGTTAGCACCAAAATCACTGTGTACCAGTGTAATTGGTCTGTGTCATTGTCTGTTTACTGGACGTCACAATTCTGTCATTAAAAGCTGCCTAACTTGCTTCTGTTAAAAGATATTAAAGCCAGAAAACTGAATATCAAATATGAGACTAACTTAACCTCTGTGTTTTCCAAATCACAACGTCAGCAAGAGCTCTCTATTTCTGGCAGAATTTTGCTTTCTAAAGTTGATTGTCTTTCTCATGTAATATATTATTAAAAAGTGTTATGACTGCAGATCAAGCTGTTGGTGGTTTTAATTTGCTAAACTTTTCTTCATTTAACAATTCTCTTGAGATTAAACAGGTGAAGTCCTTTTTGAAGAAGCCATTATCCATCTGGAATATTATTCCAAATTATATTTTAAATTATGTTATTAACTCAGACCTGCCAAGTCTCATGCATTTTTGTTTAGCCCTAAAACATTAGTCTACTTTTGCCATTTTAGCATATATTAGAAAGCTGCAGACATGTTCATTGTGTATTCCTTTCATTTTGCCTTTTTTATTTTTTTATTTTCCTTTTTTTCCTGTAAGACATGTTCTCAATGTTAACTTTCATTCCCGGTATATGTTATAATATTATGTAGAAAGATCAGTTACAAACAATAAAAAAGACAGTATGTTATTTTGTTAGCTGATTGTACAGTCATTGTCAAAAATGATGAGAATGACACAAGTATTGGTTATCACAAAGTTATCTGCTTCATGTACATCTTTTTGTCAGATGTGGGTTTTTGTTTTCATGTGAAGCCCATTCTGGGCAAATCAGTGATGACTATACCTGTTTTCTTGCAAGTAACCATGGTTAACAGAAGAACACTGATTTCAAGCAGCACCCTCCTTTTAAAGCATCCAGCCTGCTATTCCAACTTAATCAACATGACAGAGTGATCTCCAGCCTTGTCCTAGTCAACACTGTCAGCTGTCTTAATGAGAGAATCACTGAAATTAATCACTGACATTTATGGGCCACAGCAGTATTGGCCACTGGTTTTCTGATGTTCACCATAAGGAAACAAAAAGAAAACTGAATTATTGATTTGTATCGGTTTTTCTACATCAGGATCATTTTCTCTACCAGTAATGTGTGAGAATTCCTAATCAATTTGTGTAATTCCACTTGCAACTATGTTTTCCCCTTGGTCCTTACATTGAATAAATAACTATTCAAATTAAGCATACATAATGATTTTGGTATAATTAGTATCCATTCATTTTCTGTAACCCCTTAAACAATGTAGGGTTGTGGTGAGCCTGGAAGCCATCCAATGAAGCACATTGCACAAGGTAGGAGACACCCTGGATGGGATGCCAGCCCATCACTATGCACACACACAATGGGCAATTTAGAGCCACCAATTCAGCAAAACCACATGGCATTTGGACTGCAGCAGGAAATCCACACAAACACAGAGGGAAGCGCATGCGGAGCCAGGACAGCAAACAGCCTCGTAACCTGGGAGGTGTGAGGCTACAGGGCCGCCCACTGAGCATCAATGCAGTCATTATGTCTTGGAAAATTATTTAATGGATGATTCTCGCAGTAGCCATCCATTACGCTGCCTCAGCTCAGGGCTGAACTAAAAATAAAATTCGAAAAATAATAAAATAATAATAAAACCGAATGACATCAGAAAGTATAAACCTCCATCCCTCATTTTGTTAATTAACAAATATTTGTGTGTGTGTGTGTGTCTATATATAAACCTGTCTCTGGCATCGGTGGAGTCACACAACTGAATCAGCAGATCAAACACAATGTCAACACAGCACAGCATGGTGTGAAGGAACGGGGGTGCTTGTACACTTTTAAAATGGAGTCATTAGAAAGAGAAAAAGTTGCACAAGGTTAAAAAACATTGGATTGGCAAGGCTTTAAACCTTCCCAGGAGTACATTCTAACGTACTAAATCCAAACAGAACATATAGCCACATGGAATAGCGGTGTTACTCAAGCTGAGCGGAAAATCATAGAGCAATGCTTCAGTCAGCTCAGTTCAAATGGGGGATATAACTACACCTGGCTTTCCCACAAGTTTTTTAAAATATTTATTTTCCAAAGTCAGAAAATTATTAAATAATGAATAATTGCTGCCTAAACAAGTAATATAATATAATATAATATAATATAATATAATATAATATAATATAATATAATATAATATAATATAATATAATATTCTTCCCTCCCTCGCACAAAAGATTTTGGAGGTTGCTGGCGGGATTGACACTCCAGCCACCGTAAAACCTTCTCCCAAGGGGATGGGGGAAAGCCCTCGGGAGCCTCATCCCAGGTGGAGTTGAAACCGCTGGAGAGCCAATGTCGCTGAGGCCTGCCGCACGGTAGGTCAGAGTCGTCAGGTCTGCGGTTTTCCCACCCAGTTAGGCTATTTTGAAAATACAGTTGCGGGTAGATATTAAGAGGCTGCGGGTGTTTGGGCTGCTTTCATAATGTTCCACGGCAGCGGACTCTAAGGGGAAAAAGAAATGAATTATTATGAATGCAGGTGACTCCTAAAGCTGAGTAAAACTGAATCGCCAGCCAGAGGATGTCAGACACACGCTGCCAACTCTCACGCATCTGGCATAAAACTCACGCTTTCAGACTCTCACGCATCTGGCATAAAACTCACGCTTTCAGACTCTCACGCATCTGGCATAAAACTCACTCTTTCAGACTCTCACGCAAGAAATTTTTATAAACCTAAAATGTAAAATCATAAAATTCTAAACCTAAAATTAGCTACATCAGAAGTGTTGGGGTAGCAAACCGTAAAGACTATTAATAAGGTAATTAAACTGTTACGTACATGTAAATGTGTGTGCATGAGTGCGCAGACGTGTCTCTAATTGAGAATCTGGTGCCAGCAGGCTGACCAATGTTGGCAACTCTAGGAAAGGAGAGTGCATCCGTCGTCGTGACGTCATTGTGTTTAACTGTGGTTTAAAGATGTTGAACATTTTTATGTGATCGGCATGCAGAACACTGGTTTATTTCTTTCAGATGCAGTATACTGAGAATTCAAACATTGCAATAGTTTCAGTTTGGGTCCTGACTTGAAGTGGCCCATCCATGTAGGTGCATGGAACGTCTTGTCTCTCTGGCATGATGACCAACTTCTCCTGCTGTGGGAGGAGCTTCAAAAATGTAGCATTTCAGTAGACGGCACTGTCTAAGGTACGCAGACCAGGGAGCGGCTAGATCTCTATAGGTGGTTCAATTCATTCATTTTGATTTATTTTTATATAGTGCCTTTCACTAAAGAGTTACCCTAAAGAGCTTTATATGGGTGTGTTGTGATACATTATAGCATCATTAAGAGAGAATAATACAAAAACCAGGAAAAGGAAAAACAAAGACATTAAAGGAACAAAGTCAGATGACAATGGAAAAGAGGAACCAAAAACTCCAAGGTAGAGAGAGGGGGGGGGGTCCAAGGTCAACTGATTGCTTAACCCCCCTGGACATGGTAATGTTACAGGAAAAAGAAGAGAGTGGGCTTGCTTGCTAAAAGCAGGGTGTAGACTGTGACTAGGTCAAACCAAAGGTCATCAGTGAGTTGATTCTCCACACCGACCTGCGAAGGGTGCAGATTGAAGTCGGCGTCCACAATGTTACAGTTTGTAAGTCACATTCACAATGTCACCCCTCCATGGGACTGAACGAGGCCTCCAGCTCAGATGGTGCCCACCCCAGGCACCATCCAGACACGAGGGAGGGCGGAGAGCACGGGTGGTCAGAACATGCATAGACACATTAATGGACAAGCGTAATAGATACAAATGGCATGTATAACAGCACCAGGAGCCATAGTTACAGTGTGTTATGTGGTAAATTGAGGGTAGGTCTTCAGTCGAGATTTAAAGATTGAGACTAATTCAGCGTTCTGAATATAGGTAGGGAAACCATTCCACAATATAAGGGCCCTGTAGCAGAAAGCTTTACCACCTACTGTCAGTTTATTTATATTTGGAATGACAAGAAAACCTGCATTCTGTGATTGGAGCAGACAATGGGGCTTGTAAACTTGAAGTAGTTCTGTTAGGTAGGCAGGAGCTAGACCTTTAAGTGCCTTATATTTAAGTAGGAGAACTTTGAAGTCAGTCTGAACCTAACAGGAAGCCAGTGCAGAGAATAGAGAGCAGGGGTTAAGTGTTCAAACTTCCTGCTCCTTGTGACAATCAAGTTGCTAAATTTTAAATACAATGCAAGGTTTTTAATGTGCGGTGTGTGATCCCAGATAACAGAGCATTACAGTAGTCTAAGTAGCTGCTGCGGGAAAAGTTCAGCCCCTTGGAGTAGAGTACAGAGTTTATAGCATTCCTATCCGTGGGCTTGACGCCACACAACAGAATCTTCTTTTTCTGAATATTTACACAAGGTGACACTCCTCCGGTCATGTGTAACTTCAGATTGACCACTGGCAGTGACAGGGCTGACTGTGAGGACTGTGTCGGTCCCCACAGTTCTGGTGGCCATTGTGAAAGTGGTTCTGACTTTGCATGATGTCAGAGTCTACAGGTCACTGGATCTTGGTTCCAGTCCCTCAAGCTGCATCATTGAACTTTGAACTCCAATAGTGGTGGTGTGGCAAAAGAGATCAATCACATCCTTTTGGGCAGATGCTGGGGGCTCCTACAGAACTGCACAATTTGTGAATTCAGACCACAGTCGTGTTGTTGCTACTATAAAGATTCAGCTTAGTAGGTAGGCTACCACCTACTAGCAGAATGAGGCTGCACGTGGCCAGACTCCAAGATCAGGCTGTTTCTAATGAGTATGCCCGCAATTTGTTTGAGGAACTTACAGACTTGGGCGCACCTGCTGATCCTAATGCAATGTGGGAGACTGAAAGGTTGTGTTGGGTGCTTCTGGAATCTCACCGGGCACCCTGGAAATTATCAAGAGGAGTCACAGCGCATGGCTTGATTTCAACTACTGTCTGTACTGGGAACTACCTGTAAGAAGGATGGCTGTGAGAGCTCTCAGGGCAGATAAGAAGGCATTTATTAGAACAATCTGTAAGGAAGTGATACACCATCCATGACCTAGCACCCCTTAGTCTACTTACTGAGGAATCAAAGCATGACACACATATGAGTCTGTCCTCAGAGAGTCACAGTCAGGGCAGATAATGGAACGGTCTTTACGGATGACACTGCAGTTGTGACCTGTTGGCTTGGCTCCTTTGAGCAGCTGTTTAAAGCTGATCCTCCAGCTAGGACATTTATCCTCCAGTTAGCTGTGAACCAACCAAACTGAGATTGTATTGGTTTTGTACTGGCTGAAGGTAGGGAAGGCCCCAGAGATCTAGTAGTGAACTTCTCCAAGTTGGAGGTAAGGCTGTCCTCCTGGCATTGCAATCTTTGCTTCTGTTTTGGAAACAGATGTCATCCCAACTCACTGGGAACCAGGACTTCTTGTCTCTATCCTGAAAGGGAAGGGTGATTGCCTGGATTGCAGCAACTACAGGGAGATAACTTAACTCTTACTGTAAGGTCCTTGCTAGGGTCATGTTCAGAAGGATCTATGATCACTTTCTTGCCTACCAGCTACCAGAGCAATCTGGTTTTACACCCTAGAAGTCTACCATCGACTGCATCCTGGCACTGAGGGTTCTTATCGAGCACAAATGCTAAAATCGGCTGGGTTTCTTTGCAGCCTTTGCCAATTCTCATAAAGTGTTCCACTCAGCTAAACGAGATGTCCTGTGGGACCTCTGTGTTCTTCTGAGTAGATTCTGGGGTTCATCAAGGGTGTTTTCTTGTTCCTACTTTGTTTAATGCTTGCATGGACTGGGTGTTGGGCAAGGTTTTGGGATCTAGTGGCTGTGGGGCATTTGTTAGTGAAGAAAGACCTATTAATCTTGACTTTGCCAACAACGCTGTGATGTTCACAACAGAAGGTCTGTTCAGTGAGCAGCATTCAGTCTCTGGTGACTCTTCCCATGAAGTCAGTAGATGGATTGGGAGAGCATGGAAGATCATGAGGTTACTGGAAAAGGGTGTGTGGTGCTCCTGATATCTTTGTAAGAGGACGAAGGTCCAAGTGTTTAGAGTTCTGGTGCTGCCTATGTTGCTGTATGGCTGAGAGACATGGATGGACCTGAAACAAAGACTAGATTCAGCTGGTACAGTACTGTGTCTCTTTGGAGAATCCTTGGGTACCACTGGTTTGAATATGTGCTGAATGAGCGGTTGCTCAGGGAGTCCTAAATGAGTCATATTACAGTACCTGCATTGTGCGGAAGAGTCAGTTAAGTCACTATGGCCATGTGGCACGTTTCTGTAGATTTAGCTTGCCGGCTCCACATTGCTGAGGACCCGGAGTGTGCAGAGTTGGACATCTTAAACATGTCTATTATTTAAGTCATCCATTAATGTGAAAAAAAACATTTTGGACATCTGCTAAAATATATAAAGTACATACAAATGTGTGTGTGAGTGCTTGTATGTATGCATTTGAAAAAAACCTCACAACAGGATTTTTTAAAAATTAAAATATTTTATTATCATTCTGAAAGAAGACAATAGGAATGAACATACACACAAAACAGAGCATTCACAATAGAATATGTCAAAAGAAATGTTAAATTTGATTTTGATCATACAGTTTCCAATTCAAGGACAGAGGGTTTGGGGGTGGAGCCAATACAATGGGCATTTTTGGAAACGAGAAGAAAAAAAAATCAATACACAGACATTCCCAAGGACTGGATAGAAAACTCCATATAAATAACTGTCATAACTGACTGTCCCTCTCGGGACAGCTGGTAACTCCCCCACTGAAATAAAATGACACAAAAAAATCTACAGTTGACATTGATCAATACATGTCATATTACAGGAGCACTCTGTCTATGGGCTTGTAAAAGTCATCTGGATGAACTGTGGATATTAGATGTTTGACAGTCTATTCCTGCCTAAATAATGATGAATGTACCTTCATGGCCAGCCTGGATAACAAAGCATGCATGAGGATAGTGGATTTACAAACCAGAGGGTCAATATCAGGCTTGTAACTACTTCTCATTTACAATACTTTGCCTGTCCATCCAAATGGGAGACTTCCTCTTTATGGTGTCTATTTCAACCTAAAGTTACTAAGATCACCAATATATCTTCTTCTTAAAATATGTATATGGCTTTCACGCCTCACCTGTATTATTCTGGGAAGGAGCTTGGTTTGGGAGTAACTTTCTTTCCACAATCTCACATATCATTGAATGCTTTTTATGCTGTTTTTTTATTATTATTATTTTAAGCAATCTGTCTTGGGGTATAATCTAGCTCTGCTCTCTCCTGAACAGAAGACTGAAGTTTTCACGCTAGCCTTTTCCTGGGGGTAGTATCACTAGCACTAAATTAATATTTAACCATTGAAATAATTCACCTTGGGCATTCTTTATGTTAGTATATAATGCTTAATGCATTAAAAAAGACGACAAACTCTAATTATTGGTGTCTTTGCCTTAATGTACAGTGGGATGTATAGAATACTTTCATAAAGCAGTGGAGGATCACCCAGCTGGCACTCTAATCCAATCTACTTTATGAAATAACTTACTAATAAGGACATTCACATGCACATTTGGCTGCTCAGTAGAAGAACAGGGTCCTTCTTTGGGCTTGAACCAGTAACTGATGTGTAATCAGGTTACAACATCATGTGAGTACCAGGAGCAGCTGGAAGTGTCAATCTTGGTTATCAACCCTTTGTGACGTTTAGAGGGTAGGAGTCTGGGGACCTCATTGTTATAAGCGTGTCAGTATCACATCGGTGCAGTTTTCTTTACTTCCACAATCAATCCACTGTACCCTAATCCTTCCTTTCCTTTAAATGTTAATACATATTTCTTGCAGCCCCTTCACAAATATTTTGCCCACTGTATGTGGAATCACTATGTATCTCTACATTTGTTTGCTTTACTACTGCGACATTTGGGGAGCCGAAAATATACTTGTATGTTACTGTAGGCTTGACAGCTGATAGAGCTTGTCAAAGTAAGAAAGACGTATGCTTCTGAAAAAGCTGAATTCATCATTTCAAGAATAACAAAAACACAAACCGTTTATGGAAAAACCTGTTATTTTGGTCTTGTGGGGACATTTATTTCAGTTCCCTCAAGGGGAAACTCAATGCTATAAAAATGCATGAATGCCATCAAAAACACACACACAAAAAAATGCTAAAAGACTTGTACAGTTACTTATATTTAAGGTTAGGGAAGGAGTTAAGGGTCACAATGGGGATTAGGCTTAGGGTTACTGATTAGGGATATATCCATAGAAATGAATGGAGAGTCCCTATAAGATATAGATACCTAATCTGTGTGTGTGTTTGTGTGTTTCAGGGTTGCACAGATGGATGTTCGTGCTCCATAAGAGAGAACATAACTGCATGCTAGATGTTCACCATTCTTACCCCCATCAGTGAGTGTCCAGGCAACCTTTAAGAGAACGCTTGGACCCCTGCCCTGTCTTTTTATGTTGAGGATTACAAGGTGAGGATCGCCTACAACATGATTCAGGACTTTTGCATAAAGGTTATTCACACAAGTTATTCCTTATACCTATCAGATATTTACATTACATATGGAAAAATGTAGAAGTATTTCTTTGAGAAGTTACGGTTGCAATCTTACTCGGGTACTTCTTGAAACCAGTTCTATTACTAGCCTGTAAATGTTTCATTTTAGTACTTCTATTCAAATGTGACATTTTTACATTTTTTTACTCCCTCCGTGTCTGTAATTCACCGCACTGCTAGACAAAGGGCCTATTTGTTTTATTTCACCCTACAATATTAAAACATGACTGATCCTGAGATATTTCTTTGTAATCTATCTTGCTATTCAATAAAAATCACACTTTTCTGTGCATGACTGTCCTAGGGATGTATAAAGTGGACTATCTCAGATATTTTTTCTTTTCCATTCTTCTCAGAGATTTTTTTTCTTTAAAAAAAAAAAACAACACTACTGCTTTGCTCACATTTTTCTTTCGGAAATCACAATTCATCATACAAAATCTCACATTTAAATCTAGAAATATGTATTTGTATGAATGTGTAGAATCAACACTAGAGGCATCTGGAGACATCTTAAAATGAAATCGCAAAGTTTTGTTGACAGACCTTCACTGATCATGTATCTCAAAGCAAAATCTCAGTTATTTCCAAAGTGAACCTGTATCAGTAATACCTTTTACTTGAAGGTATTTCAAATGCAGTCTATTCCTTAAATATCAATTTGATGCCAAAAATTGGATAACAGATACTGTATTCTTTTAAGAGAAATAAATAAATATATTGTTAAGAAAAAAAATTCTCATTAGGGGTAAATTACACTAAGCTATCACTGCAATGTAATCTGGGAAGTTCACACACACACACACGTGCACAAAATAACAGAGTTTTTGTGGTGACATTCAAATTTTATTGTGCTTAATGACATGTGTGTCATGATAAATTATTAGGTGATAAGCCTGAAAAGTAAACACGTTTTTGGTTAATAGGAGGGGCAACTATTGTCATGTTCAGGAGTTTATGTGCATTTTCCTTTTAAGAAATGAGAGATGCATATATGAGATGCACATAGGAGAAAGATCATAATCCTGTTATCAACTATTGTTTGTATGAAAACAAAAATGGTATGGAAATGATAGCAAAGTACAAATTTCCAGATTTACAAATGGAAAATGGGGAATGGCTGAAAAATGAAAAAGTAAATGTTTCGGAGAATTTACTTTGATAGGTTAAAAAAAAAACCTTCTGATACCTACAATAGAGCAAGTGTAAAGTTAGAAGAGAAGCTGAAATGAAGCCTTTGAAGAGAACCAGGGCTCATGCCAGAGATGAAGCAGTAGATTGCACCGATTGCTACAGTAAACATGGTTTTAGTGTATTTTGGAGCTAGCTGTTTCCAGAGATGGGGACTCGAGTTTGCTACTTGGACTCGAATCGCACTTGAGTTGCACTTAAAGTGACTTTCAACTCGACTTGCAACTCGTTATTTTTTGACTCTGACTGGACTCAGACTCGCTGATAGCGACTCCTGAACAATAAGAGTCCCTAAGGCTCTGTTAAAATTTCTACACATGCAAAATTAATTAGTACATTAAGTGTACAACGCTCCCCAAACCATAAAGGTGTTAAACACATCACGATAAGCAGCTGTGCACAGAGCATAGGAACTGGAGTTGGAGAAGTGTAACGCCAGACCATATCACATGTTTAACCTGAGTTGATGCCAGGACTATTATTCAGGCCATTTCTGTTTTGCTGCTAGTTCAAATTGCGGACCCAATCTGACAAAGCGTATCTGAGAAAGCATATTCCTAGAGTTATTCTTAGTTTTATTTTACATTAGATTGCACCTCTTAGAAATAGTGTTGTTTAACTGTCATAAATTATATATACCCTCCATCATGTTATGTCAATGTCACAGATGGGCATAGATTGCCATAAATCTGATAATTTAATAGCTATGTACCAAAAATGTTTCTGACCTACCCTTCCAAGTCAAGCTGTATTTTCTTACAATTTATCAGCTTGCCTGCACCTCTTCATTG
The DNA here is from genome assembly GCA_015163995.2 of Mormyrus lacerda. NCBI lineage: Eukaryota > Metazoa > Chordata > Actinopteri > Osteoglossiformes > Mormyridae > Mormyrus > Mormyrus lacerda. The sequence goes on along the minus strand of JAABNX020000046.1, from coordinate 17,994,392 downwards.
TCCCCTGCGTATGTGGTTTTTGCTTTAGAACAATGTGTAAAAATGAAAATCACGATTTACTTTGACATGAATTTACTTTTTCAGCATGACTAACAGGGTCTTGGTTATTCTCATTCATTAGCCAATCACATCACTTTAACGTGGTTGAGGGTGGAGTCTGGCGTGGTTTGGTCAGGGTCTTGGTTATTCTCAATCATTAGCCAATCACATCACTTTAACGTGGTTGAGGGTGGAGTCTGGCGTGGTTTGGTCAGGGTCTTGGTTATTCTCAATCATTAGCCAATCACATCACTTTAACGTGGTTGATGGTGGAGTCTGGCATAGTTTGGTCTGGCCTCATGTACATGAGCTTCTTTTTTGTTAATCATATCGTGAAAGGCTTCAGTTACCTGTGTGTGTGTGTGTGTGTGTTACGTTGTGGGGATATTTCACCTGTTATTTTGACGTTGTGGGGACCATTCGGTCCCTATAAGGAGAAATTCAATTTTATACAAATCTGTGACTGCAATCAAAAAACTAAAAGTGCCAAAGGTCTTGTATTTTGTTTGGTTACAGTAGTTAAAGTTAGGACTGGGTAGGGGTTAAGGTTGTTATCAGTGGGATTTGGGTTTTGAAATGTGTGTGTGTCTGTGTGTGTCTGTATACACAGTTGATTGTTGTTGACAAGTTTGGACCCTCATAGGGGTCTATATTTGTCACTGATTAAAGTTTACCTGCTCTGCTTAAGGGATGTCTTCATCATAATGTTATTTTGAGAAAGTATTACTTTATAAATCTACAATCTACTTACTATCTAAGTAATTAGGCTCATACAAAAACTGTATTGCTTCAAAGCTATTTGAAATAGCGATTACTTTGAAAATGTATATAAGCCTAACGAACCATGAGACAAGCAGTTTTTGAACTGTTCAAGTGGTGATCCAATTTAATCACATCAGTTAGTAATATAAGAAAACAAATAAGCAGTTAGATTTTTGATAAATAGTAATGCTAAATTGGAAGCACAATGGAGACTTCAGACTTGACTCAGACTCTAATTTTGTTACGTGAACATCTCTGGCTGTTTCCTTCGACAAACATTGGCATATGCATAGAGCTCAGTAGCTCAGAATTCGACAGACTTCTCCTCAGTAAGATAATACTAAAAGGCTACCTTAAGCAAAGTGTGGCTCTTTCATAGAACCTGTGGATTCAAATGGCATTTTTATAATAATGCATTTATAATTAATGAGATTAATTTTAGCTGATAAAGATTTATTTTAAGGGTTTGATTGTAATTTTCTGAAACCTGAATGTAATGTGAGAATTAAAAGCCACAGTAATTATCCCATTTTATAAATTTAATGAATTTATAAATTGTTATTACACACACAAACACACACAGACACATACAGGGAATGAATCACCTTCTAACAGTGTTCAAACACAAAGCCTCTTGTTGACATGTTCTTAACTATTTCCATGCCTCCCGTCAAAGTGCACAACGCGGTCAACATCAAAGGACACAGGAGACAGTTCTGAGGTTTTTGGGATGAGGGGTAGGAGTTCTGCCCGGGATATGTGTTGCAGACTGCTGATTTTCCGGTGGCTGCTGGCTGTGGAATCCAGCCTCTTTTTCAGGATTCACACAGAGTAGAAGGGAGTGCCAGTTCCCCCACACACTGCTGATGCTGTTAGGACTCCTCAATCCTCTGGCTGACCGAAAAGAGGAGGACAAAACAAATGTACCAAAAACAAATATTATATGTGCATTGCTCAGTATTGGACTACACTTAAGATAATTAAGATTTATTACAGTGCTGGAGATATGACATGATTTTAAAATTTAAAAGAAGGAAAAAATGGCTCAAGAAGACAGAAAGGTAAAAGTCATGGGTAGATTTCTGCAAAATGATTATTCTACTGTGACACTTTTTGTTAAAACCATGTATCATTATACTTGCATGTTTGCATACTGAAAGAAGAAAAAAAAATCTTGCAGCTTTAAATTAAACTGAGATATCTGAATAACAATAAATCATAAAATGTAAATGGAAAAGTAAAGGAAAAACTTAATTAAGATTATTAAACAAAACAAGAAAGAGAAATACAGCATTTGTGTAATGCAACATCATGCCACTTTTAATATGGATATACCTGATTATTCAAATCCCATGTGAAGCAGTTTCAAAGAAAAAAAAATCCTTGGAATTAAAAATAACATTTAAGGCAAACACGGTCCTATAATTAATTAAATATCAAGATAGCTGAATAAAGATTAACCAAGCTGTGATTGTGCAGTTATAAACAGATTTAAAAGCCTACAGATTTATTTTTAGCAGTAAGTCAGAATATACTGTAGATACAAACCACTTGCCTCTCCCCTGGAATCTCTCCCACACAACACAAAATGTGGAGTCAGGGATTTCATCTTTACATGCTTGGCAATAAGCAAATGGATTTACATTTCAGTCCATAGGAGATGTTCAGTGGGCCCATAGCATTACTGTTAATAAGGAACACAAGGGTGTTTCTGTTATTATTTAACCTCCTAACCTTCAGTGCATGCAATATGTAAATATTCTGAAACACAGAACAATAAAAAGTGCAATGTTGACAATACAATAAAGCAGAAAATGAAATCACTAATACTAAAAACATGTTATTTAAACCACTCACCATTTTTCACACACTTAACTTGAATGCTGAAAGCCATTTGAAAATCCTGAAACATAAATGTTGTTTTCTTTTTTAAATATAAGGTTAAATACAAGTTCAACAGTTAAAATAGCCATTATTATTGTGACATTTAAAAATTCTGAGATTGAGAGGGTATTCCACAAAACAGGATTTTGCAGTTAGCTGGATAACATAAGCCAAATGTGATAATTGGCCATTTGGCTTAAGTTATCCAGCTAACTAGGAAATCCTGTTTTGTGGAATACCCTCCTGTTTTGCAAATGACTCTAAACAACTGACAATCTCTAAAAGTGTATACAGTATGAAAGATCTTATAATTTTAAGGAGTATTCCTTTAATAAAACAGAAGAATTACTGCAAATTACAATTTTTCTTCTACTGCAAATATTTGTAACCTATGTAACCTCCATCTACCAATTTTTAAAAACTAAATAAACCAGTGGCCTGTATGACGAAGCGAGATTACTGGCTGGATACTTGTCGGATTTAAAGTACCACAGTTTAAATGGACTTCATATTTGTACACTTACATTTTGCCCAGACTACCTTAAATCTGACAAGTTCCCCCGATAAGACAGTAATCCCGCTTTGTAGTGCAGGCCACAGGTAACATCAGCTTTACCTGACTGTTGTGATTTTAACTTGGAATTTTGGGATTCTGTGTAATTTCATGACCTAAACTCTTGTGTTGTTTACAGTCAGGGAAGAGTATTATAGGTCTCTGTTAAAAATCTTTGCTCATACTATCTCCTACTTAAGTATCAAAAAACTAATTTCATTAGCATAATTTAAAAAATAAAAGTATGTTATGACTATACAATTGACGCCATGTGTTAATGCAATAAACTTTCCAGCTTCAGAAAAGCCATAATACATTAGCAGGCATTGTACTACAAATACTGCAAGTGCCTACATATAAATTCTGAATGGTCTGTTATTTATTGTTCTGGGTATGTAGCACTGTTGTCACAAACCTCCAGGGTTGGGATTTGAATCCCTCCTCCTCTTTCTGTGTGGAGATCACAAATTCTCCGCATTTTGGGTTTCCTCTGGGTACAAAGAGATTCATCTAACTGGCATTTCTAAAAAGCCCCTTATTTGTCTGTGCGTGTAAATGCCCTGTGGTGGACTGGCATCCTGTACTGGGTGTACCCCAGCTTTTTGGGCAAAGCTGCCTGGGATAAACTCTAGACCCCCCTGTAACACTGTTCAAGATAACTGGTTGGACAATGGATGGATTATGCTTTTATTTATTTTGTTTAATTCTTAAGTACAGTAGTATGTATGCAGCATGCAAATTAGTCATTCCAATGAGCTTCTTCAGTTCTGCAGTGCAGCAACAAATGCCTGATTAAATGTTCCGCTTGCTAGTTGCTCCGTTTTCTGTGCTCCTGGAGTGTCACATGAAACAGGTGTTATTTAACCTGAGTGTCAAAATTGGTTTTGAGAAAATGGAATACCTCCCAAGCCTACACGTGTGATATGAGGTTTTCTGCAGCAATATCCACCTTCAGCAAACCAATCTGCTGCAAATGTCTGGTTACTTAAGCGACTCCCCTGGACCTTAGTATGTGCCTCCCAGTATTTTGAGCATACAGGGGGTTGTTTGCATGCTCCAGATTTCAACCTGAGTTGATGCTGGGAGTATTATTCAAACAATGCAAATGCTTTGATGAAGATAACAAATTAAAAAATCTAGTCTGTGGAAGTGTAAAAGAAAAAAGGGCTGCTCACTCGCTGCCATTGAAAGCACTGGAGTCCAGCATGCTCGGGCACAAAATAAATCACAACCATCAAAATCACAAGCAATCTGTTTTACATGTGGACATAACTTTGTATCAGTGAGAAATTTGTCAGGGAAACTGGTTGTTAAAAACTCGTTAAGGATTAATGAACTGTCAGACATTATTTATTGAACCATGGATGTCGGTGATGTTAAAAATAAAGAACAATATGCTGATGTCCCAGCTTCAGCTTGGGGTGTGTAAATGATTCTGCACATACTTATGTAATTCTGCAGAATGTACAGTATACCATTTTTCAGTCACATAATTTACATTGGTGTTTGGAAAATCAAATTATCAGGAAAGAATAGTTTTAATTAATAGTTTTGATTTTGTCATGTCATAACAACAATTATAGAATACATTATTCAATAAAAGAGATGATTCGATAATTGTGAAACAAGGTTTAGGCTATTGTGAAAATGCAGCATAATTCCCCCACATAAATCTTATGTGTGTTTATTTGTTAGGCTCTCTCAGTGCAAAAGGCTGTGGCATGCAGTTTGGCTGGCTTCCAGAAATATACGGCGACTTTATCAAAAATTGCAGGGAAATCTATGCTGTGTTTTATGAATGAATAACTCTTGTCTCTGTCCAACTGTTGTAATAAGTCATTGGTTGATCATTCCAGTGTACACAGCATGTGCAAATATACATATTTTGATCATGGCACTGAATCTGCAAAATCTATTATATTAGCAATATTTAAATTGGTTTATGTATTATTTGTACAATCAACCTCAAGTTATGGAATCTCTCTAACAATTAACTTATTTAAAAAAAAAACAAAAGAAAAAGAATACATAAATTATAAGCTTGCTGACATAAGGGGGTGTTATGAAAATGTTGTTTCCCTGGTAACTTTGCATTTTTTTTCTGAGCAAAGCTTGTGCACAGTCAATATTATTATTACAAACAAACTGCATAGCAGGAGGCATGTTAGATTTCTGGTTAATTTTCCTTTGTACTGAAGGTCAGAATGCCATCAGCCTTGTTAAACAATCAGCCAAGAAATGTTTGCCCATATAGTCAATGCAAAATATTATTTGAATGTGTATAAAGGGAATGTTATTTCAGACCATAATGTTTATTCTAGTTATTTTATTTGGACTGCGTGTACTCAGCCTGATCATTGCAAATTGAGTTAGCTTTTTTATTCTCTGGGATGAGGCTGTTCTTCTGTTGTCACAGTGTACTGTACGATTTATGCAATCATTTTAAATCACTGATTTATTGCATTTTCCTAAAAAGTCTCCTTGTGTGGAGGTTAGCCTGAAGCCTTTTCTTATTTTGCCTAAACAAACCAAACAAAATGTCTCAGCAAAAACAAGTCAGTCGTTCTGCAAAATAACTATGACAGAAGATTCAAGGCTGAATTTACATTGGCTTTTCAAATGGGGAAAATCTTCTCTGGCAAATAATGCTAAGTGAAATATGTGCCTGTTTGAGGAATAAAGAATAATGCAATTAATCTCAAATAGCCACATTTCTGTCCATCTTCCAGCTGCTTATCCAGTACAGGGCTACAGGGAGCTTATCCTAGGCAGATAATGGCAAAAGATCACCCTGCATTTCGGGCCAGTCCGTCGTAGGGCACACACACATATTCAGATTCAGCAGAGGCGCAGCAATAGGAAAAGCAGACCAGTGAACATAAAAAGTGTGTGTATTGATTTTTTTTGCTGGTATTATTAGTTGACACTTCACAGTAAAAGCAATACATTTTACTGTGTTCACGGAGGGGCAGTTGGGGGGCCCCATTGAGTTTTTTGGCTAAGGCCCCCAGAGTCCCTAGAATCGCCTCTGAGTTTCAGTCATACACCATGAGAAACTTACACACAACATGGGAAAAGCATGCAATCTCCAGAACACAGACTGGGGGCAAGATAGGAGCCCCCTGTACATTAGGCCAATGTTTCCCATCCAACACCCCAAGAAAGTGTATGTTTTTGCTACCAGGAGCTGGGAGGAGCAAAAATGTGGGTTCCTCAGATTGGGAAGAACTGTTTTCTTCTGTTTGTTCTCACTGCACATACAGTAATCTGTACTGTTGGAACTTGCTGTGGTACCATTCTGAATAATAAAAAAAAAAAAAACACTCTGCATATGCCTCTATTTTTAGTGTCTACTTTTCGAGTCAGGGTAACAGTGATCCTGAGCCAGTGCTGAGAAATATAGGCCGTAGGGCGGAGCACACCGCAAATTGGTTACCAGCTCCATCGGGAGAAATATTGATGCCTGAATCCTTTCTCTAGATACTGTCGTTAAGTCAGATTTTTGTCCTGTTGGTGATCTTTGAGCTCAGGGGTATGAATGATCAGCAGAAGGGAAAGCTGGGAGAAAGTATAAGTGTTATTATGTATTTTTATTTATTTGGGTTATATAGTTGGCCATGGGCAATATGGAAAATCCCTGGTGATATATATCTATCTGTCTTTTAACCTCATTTTGATATTCATCACCATACTCATGCAATATCTCCATCTTATGCAGGAAAAGTAAAAGGAGAAAGGTAAACGCCAAAAGAACCATTTTAAAAATATATATGGAATGAAGTTTTTGATAACATACTTGAGGGAACATGAATAATGTAGTAATACATGCTTATTTCATGCATTACATCCATCTATTTATATATTTATTTCATTATTTATATTGTCTACATGCTTGCCTAATCTTTGCACATCTGCTGTAAAATTATTTGCCCTTGCATCTTTACATTTAGATGTTTAGTTCCATGTTTAGTTGTGCTTACGTCATGACACCACCCATATCAAAAGAAATTCCTTCTGTAATAGATTCAGTATTCAATATTAACTAATTAGTTAACTGTTAACTAATATAGTGGCCAAATGAAATACATGAACTGTCATGATTGTTTAATGATGAACAAGCATGGGATCAGTATGCAACTAGAGCTTAGTTACTGGTTAATTGATACATTACATAAGCATGTACTACTACATTATTCATGTTCCCTCAAGTAAAGTGTGACCGGATATTTTATATGTATACTGAAGAGTTGTTATTTATTTCTTTTCCAGTTCTAATTTTGCTGTTCCCTAGTCATTGAATTCTTTTAGGATGGTATTGTCTCCAGAATATATGGCTATCACAGGCAGCATGGAGTGAACAGAACAAGTGATTTGAGTGATGCGATAATTAAATATACATTAAAGTGGAGAAGAACGGGGGAAAGGGAACACGCATATCACAATAACAACTTCTGCAGAATCATAAGAATCAACTGTACAGTATAATCAGAAAACAGGACTGAACTTTCCCCATCAAGGACCTGAATCTTGTAAAAAATAAAGTAAAACACCCAAATTCACAAGCTGGATTTTTATATCTGCTTTCAGAAATAAACTGCTGCTGTAGGAGTATGTTTTGTGAAATCTCCACTAATTCCTCAATTTTAAATAAACCTCTTGAATTACTGACAAAATAATGACTTAAATAATAACTTAAATTTAACTTAAATATTGTACCATATACACATTTTGATGAATTTAAAAATTAAACTCCATGGTAAATGTTTATGTTAAATTTAATCAAACACTGCAAATCCATCTGCATTGCTTTTCTTCTGTGCTTGCCCATATTTTTATTATAATTGGTGTTTTATCTGTGTCAAGATTCTTTCAGAAGATATGTACTTCTTAAGCATTTTTCACATCCGTGACAACAGCGTTGCTGTACCTTGTTGGGTTTTACTTCCAATGGCTCATGAAAGTGAAGAGAACCCATATTTTTCTGCTGAATTCATTGTTCAAAAATTCTCTTTCTTCCTCACAACTGAATTAAGAATTTATTGATAGAAATTGTTCTGACAATTGACAAAAGAATTTGGCCAAAAACGTTGTTTCCTGATAAAAGCCTAGAACTCATATGTTATGGAACCAGAATTCCTAATTTCAACATCTGAATGTAATGGAACATTTCTGATTTGCACCAAAGAGTAAGAAACTGAATTAAGTACCTCTGACAATCATTTCTTGTTGGCGTTTTAAATTGTTTAATATAGCTAATGCAACTACTGACTTGCTATGGAGACAGTTACATCATTTTGACCTGAACTGTAAAAATTAATTTGGACTGCGTTTAACAATCCTAGTTTTTTTTTTGGATCATTCCACAATACAATGTAATTGTGATTAACTATAAACGTATAACGTACACGGAGAAAAATCAGAATGAAAAGTGACAGAGGTCTGCATTGTGCATAGATAATTCAAAGCTCTATGGGGGTGCCACTCAGCCCCAGAGGATTTATACATTTCCAGTTTTGGTTACCATTGCAGTTTTCTGACCACCTGCGGTGGGTCCCCATTAGTCGGTCGTTGGTCCACAGGCATGGCATTAAAATGATCACCGTACACTAATGTTACCTCAGAAAACATTACGCAACCTAGTGAAATTGTGATAGGCAATTAACTTTTTACATCGCACAAAAACCTTTGGCTATATGAAAAGACTGAGAAGGTGAATTAAAATTATGCCTAAATTGAAATGAATAAATCTAAATTAGGAAAAGAAAAAAATAAAACCACAAAAAAATCAATGGCTGATCTAAAAAAAGTCAAACATTTCAGACATTTTCTGACAAACGCACCATTTCCAGAGACATTATTTCTCGAGAAGGAGTGGCACAGGGCTTCATTATGGCCTCACGCCTCCGACTTTATGTGCGGTGTGGTTTGCATGGGTTATCTCCAGCGCACTCTGTTTTCCTCCCACATACCAAAAACCTATAATTTAGGTGAATTGGTATTCTGTTTGAAAATTGTCCTTTGTGCATGTGCCCGGTGTGGGCTGGCATCCTGCTCTGGGTGCAACACGCCTCATATGCCTTGCGCTTCCTGGGATATGATCCAGGCTTGCTGTGTAGGTACAAAATGAGAAACTACCAGCTCACAGGCAGATTTGTCCAGTGTTACTCATGTTAAAAAGCCAGCCAATGTCTTTCCTGAAAGTTGGAGAACCGATTATATGGCATGGCTATAAATATAAACGATATATTAAGGTTAGAGGTAATTATTTTCTGTTAATGAAAACCACTTGTTATTTAGGCCAGGTAAAGCAAATTTAAATAATTATTTCAAAGGGTGATAAATGGATGTTAAAACTTTTGTGCTTTTTTAAGTTCTAGTTTTATTTGTATTAAAATTGGAAAATTTTTAATGAATTTTGTCTTTTTGATGTAACTGAAGCTCTAATAAAATATTTATTTAGTTCCCATTGCTCTCTGTAATGTTTAATCATAAATATCATCCTGACATACTGAATAAACATGTTAATGCCAAAAAAAATGAGAGTGGAAAAGCATTCTGTTGAAGTCGACCTTGGTGTTGTTAACGTGATGTTAGAACTTTCAAGCTGCAACATAATGAATGTGGCTTCTAGTATTATTTAGCTGAACTTAATTTAAATATACTGATTCTATTAGAGGACCTTTTTAATGGCGACCGATGAATGCAGAGACAGAAGGTGTCAGCCCCAGGAGCGATGCCCAACATAATACCAGTCATGGTTATTAGTTCAATCATCTCATGAGAGGCAGTGAGAGAAAAATGCATTGCACTTTTGAGTATTTTAGCCTGAGAAAGCTGGGAGATTTTAGAAACTGGAGGGCACTGTTGATTTTTTTAATTTGAGTTATTCAAATTTAAGTTGCTCAGTGACTCTGACCAGAATAAGTGGTTAGAAAATACATGGATGGATGGATGTAAATCTAAGATAAATTGAATATAGGCTGAAGTGGAATGACTTCAAAAGGCAAATTCAAAATAATCCTTTCAAAACTACCTGAAAAATACATATCTGCCTTTCAAATAACAGGAACCATCCTGTGTGCCATCAACGTTTACATAACATTATGCAAATGCAAACATAAGCCACTAAAGTATAAAGGATAAGGTCAAGTTTGGACTACAAAACTGAGTGACACTGATTTGTAGTTTAGTATGGAAATAATACATGCAACATGATTTCAGGAGGACCATTTCAGCATCTGCCCTCAATTCAGCCGTGATAAGTGGACAGTGCCGACTTAATACTTAGGGAAGCATGCTTGTCATTGAAAGATTGCAGGTTCGAATCCCTGACCATCAAGACACCACTGAGATACCCTGAGCAAGGTACAGCCCCCAAGCACTGCTCCCCGGGCGCTGAATTAGCTGTCCCCTGCTCTGTCACACATAGGTTAAATGCAGAGGACACATTTTGTTGTTGTGTGCTGTGGTGTGTCAACAATGACCACTAAATTCTAAATATTCCAGCTCCTAAGACTCCCAAATGAGTCAAAATTCAGCTGTTGACTGACACTACATTTTTTTTACTCATCTTAATTTAAAAAAACACCATTATTGTTGTTGTTCTAGTACCCAAAAGGGCAATGTTAACAAGTTAAAAAAAAATAAAATTATTTCCTAACTAATGGTCAAACAGACAGAAAAAAATCTGCGAACCACCAAGAATGGCTACAAATATGGACAGAAAAATTATGCATTTTTGTGAAACCAAAGATTGTTTTCCATGTTTTTAGTAAGAATGCTTTAGACATTTTGGAAAAATAGCACAATTACCAGCTTTGTAAGTACAAAATAAGAGAAAAAAATATATCAATGAATAATTATCTGATTATAAGAATGCTCTCAGAAAAAAGGGTAAAAAAATTGTACCTTTGCTTTTCACTGGGCCTGTATCCTTGTAATTGTACCATTTAAGGTACAGAAACAGACTCCGAGGCACATCCCAGAGGTATAAAGCATTAATATGTACCATTCCTCAGAGTCCATTTCTGTACCTTAAAAGGTACAATTACCTCCAGCTGATGGTTCAGTTGGCAGATCCTTGAGGGTACAAGGAGAAGAACAACATTAGAGATTGTTTGGTATGAATGTGAGCCTGTTTGGTGCTAGTTTTTTAGGGATCTACACGAACACATCCATCAAGCTGGAACAAACCCCACCTCCTGCTTCTCCTTCATGCGTACTGGCGTGACTATGCGGTGCTCCTGCCAGCCCATTCATCAAGACACTAAAGCTGTCTATACCTCTGCATCAGCCCCTGCACTGTAAAGTCATAGTATGGCAATACAAGAAGCTTTGCGCCCTGTTAAAGTCAAGCCAATCTATCCTATCCCCATTAACCCATGATAGTTATTACTTTACTTTCTCCTTTTGGTTTTATGGATGCCTCAATAAACAGAACACTTAATACTGATGAAATGATGGCACCATGAAGATACCAACATCAGGTCTGCAGTAGAAAAAAATCAGCAGCTTAATCGTTATTTACTTTCTTCATTTTCTTAGAAAAAGTGGAGTTAGTGAAGAAACATTCGAGAATAAGGTCTTCCTTGTTTTGATTTTTCTTTTTTTTTTTTTTACACATTTAGTGTCAAATAAAATCCATTCTTGAGGTCACTTTCACAGGGAACAACATTCAGTGCTATTCTAACTGTCTGTGAGGTAAAAATAAGGGCTGGATTTTCACTATCTGACATTCAATTAGAGCCCTGGTTATAAATCGCGTAACAGTGACCGCTTAACCTGACGTCAGGGCGATGTCAGGTTGCTGTCCTGGGTCCTGAACACATATTTGGCACGAATGGTGCTGAACGGACAGCCGGCCACTCCACTTCAGTCCACCGCTCACAGTTGAATTCCCTGCTGAAAATGTTAACGGTGTAGGATAGACATATTTGGAATGGCATACGCATATTTTAGAAAACTGTAAAGGGGTAGGACAGACTTGCTTGCTTAAATAAAACAAGTAACAAGATCCCCCTATAGTCCGAACCTCATATCAACCATTTCTATCTCTTGAACTTCTATGATCCAGTTCCACCCCTTGTGTGTCTAGCACAACAATCTTCTTAGAAAATAGTGAGTACCTCCCCCTGGTCTCTCTCCCTCTTGCGCGTCCTTTTATGTCACTCGCTTCAGTCCTTACCTTCCCCGAGATTCGCTCTGCACTAGTTATCCACCTGATCTCTCCCGTATCAGGAGCACAACACGCTTCCTATCCGGCTCAGCCGTCCTCATCGGATATTTCTCCTCTCCGTTTTCTGTTTCTACCGCTCCGAGTAGACTAGATCGATGCCAACAATCTGACCCGACTGAGAAAGGATCTCTCTCACAGGAGCATGAGAAGGACTGCTAAATCATCTACAATCCAGTTTCCAAGATTGGGTTACCAGCATGAGCACTGGGAGCACAGGCATCAGCAGTATAAGTTTTTCGGTGACATATGAAATTATCGGCGGCAGATCCTAGTCAAAAGGAGAATACATTTTAGGTAAGCTTGCATATATATATATATATATATATATATATATATATATATTATTTTTAATTTAGAAAAATCAAT
>JAABNX020000046.1:17961421-17971537 GCA_015163995.2 Mormyrus lacerda | reverse complement strand
CGGATGCCGGGAAAACGTTACCAGCCTGACTGCATTGTGCCAACTGTAAAGTTTGGTGGAGGAGAGATAATTGTATGGGGTCGTTTTTCAGGGGTTGGGCTTGGCTCCTTAGTTCCAGTGAAGGGAACTTTTAATGCTTCAGCATACCAAGACATTTTGGACAATTCTATGCTTCTAATTTTATGGGAACAGTTTGGGGAAGGCCCTTTTCTGTTCCAGCAAGATTGTGCTCCAGTGCACGGAGCAAGGTCCATAAAGACGTGATTGAGTGAGTTTGGTGTGGAAGAACTTGACTGGGCCACACAGAGCCCTGACCAGCCACTGAACAGCTTTGGTATGTACTAGAACGGAGTTTACGAACGAGGCCTTCACATTCAACATCAGTGCCTGACCTCTCAAATGCTCTTCTGGATAAATGGGTGAAACATCGCACAGATATACTCCAAAATCTTGTGGAAAGCCTCCCCAAAAGAGTGGCAGCTGTTATAGCTGCAATGCAAGGACCAATTTCATATTGAAGCTTATAGTTTTAGAATTAATATTTTTATTTTTTGCTTGATTTATAGATCTGTATAGAGCTGTATAAATCAATTCCAAGACAAGTCTAGCTACAAAATAAACTCTATTCCTGTAGTTAATTGACTGATAAAAGATGATGTTGCAGTCCATCAGAAACAGTCGTTGCATAGTTTAAGCTATGGTAAAAGACTCTGTAATTGTCTGTGTTCTTGGCACATTTTAATAATTGGATGTATCCAATATCGCTTTTTTCTTTTAATTGATTGTTTAAAAGATACAAGAAAAACGTATCATCACTGCTGCTAGTCTTGTCTTTAGCGGAACGGTTTCTTTCAGCATGTGAACTTTTCTTAATCAGATATATACATTTCGAGTATGACGTAAAAATGTCATTCTTTTGTGTCACTTTCGGTGTGAAAATGAAAATGTTCTGCCTTGTAAACTTAAGTAATTGAAACCTAAAGCACCAAAAAGAAAGAAAACAATGATCCAACAAAAGAAGAAAAGGTTTGCTAGATACGAAAAAAAAAACAACAATTTTAATGATGAAGGTACTGCTTGCCTGCTGTCAGTGGCTACTTGATCTAACAGTTGTCACAGCTGACAAATGTGGAAGAAAGAGCCAATTATTTTCAGTAACCTGATGAACTAATCAAATGTCTGTAGAATTATTGCCAGAGAAGCAAACCTCTCTTTACTGAATAAGTTTCAGGCTACAGATTGTTAGCGGATCAATAGTGTGTATTGTCCAATAGGTGCGAGATGAGAAGGGTGAGGGGGAAGGGGAACCCTCCCCAGGACCCCCCTAGATCCAGCCCTGACTTTAAGTGTGAACAAAATACAGCCTCTTATTTTAAAAGCAATAGGTGTATAATCTAACATACACATATCTTTCTGTACATTCTCTGTATTTTTTACTTTACTTTTCATCAAATATTTGAATCAAATATTGAATCAAATGCAGTTAATACAAAACAACTTCAGGTAAAAGGTGTTGTGGACTATGGCTCTTGCAGTTGTATTACTCTCTTAGAATGCTTTACTTATGGATAATAATGTCATAGTTAATGTGTAGCATTTGGTGGCCAAAAACAAAGTCAATATCCCAAACATTGACAAGTCAGCAGGGATCCAGAACTGAAGGAAATGTTCAGAAAAGCTAAAGAAACAAAACCAAGATGTGCACCTCAGTCCACATGAGATTACGGTATGAAAGCAAAGTACATTATGTAAATATGCTGACCTGAATTAATAATAATAATAATAATACATTTTATTTATATAGCGCTTTTACAAGAACTCAAAGATGCCTGGAATTATCTCTGAGAAAAGTAACAAACAAACAAATAACAATTACAGTGAAGGTTGGCCAAACAAACAAACAAACAGACAAACAAACAAACAAACAGACAAACAAACAAACAAACAAACAAACAGACAAATTAATGAGTGAGTGAAGTTATATTACCGGACAACGTTGCTTTATTGACTTGATGCTCCCTCAGTATTGGGCTAACTTCTCTTGCTTAATTATGTCCTGCAAGCTTCTCATTCTCATACACAGTCTTCGTATTACCACCCCGAATGATCTCTCAGAGTATCAAATTACATTCAAACATACACATGCTGACGACGCCTCTGATCTTTCACAGCTGGATAGTGATATATAGCTTTGAGTTATAGCTATACAGTGCAGAGCTATAAGGTCTGAAAGCTGGCATGTCATATGAGGCTGCCTTTACCTGTTGCGCATTCCAATAAGATTCTTATTAAAGGAAAAGATGAGCCTTGAGTGGTGGATTTAACAGTAATTACCAGGCACCATTTTCATTTGTCACCCCTGTGGTACTGCGAAAAAGCAGCCTTTATTTAATCTTGTCACTACATGATTGTGGAAGTGAGGTGCCTGAGATAGGAAATTACAGAGGTGTTATCTCTTACTATTTTTTCTGATAACTGTGATGGGGAACAGGTGAAGGGGTGGGAGATTTGAGGACGATATATATAAAAGCGTTTTTACCACTGAGGATTTCCTAAGTAGCTTTCAACACAGAAATTGAGGAGTTCTGTTCAAACAAGTCATTGGCAAAGAAACATCTGGAAATTCCCTTTTGGGGATGATCAGCCGTTTGTTACGGGTCAAAATATTCCTCATTAACTAAAATTGATAGAGAGAATGAGATTACATTTTAACATGATTTATACCTCAACCAATTATCGGTCAACAGATGCATTATAACTCTGCTAGAAATATGGTTGAGTAAAATATTTTTGTTCAAACTAAATTCTACACACATTAGTTCCAACTTGTTATGTATTCAAACATGTTTATGTAGGTATTTTTTTCTACTAATCACATCCCTAAAACATTTATTTCATTTAGTTTTGTAAGCACACAACAGAACAACAGTTCTGTGGAGAGCTAGTACTGGCAGGAAAAATCAATACAAAGGACTGTAAATGCAAATTAGTCTAACAGAATGTTTGTGAAGTCAAGCACCAGATTTCTCTTGATGGAACTAAAAGGGTAATTAAAATCGGTTGTTTCTAATCATATGCACAAAAGCAGTCAAAGACAGAAACCACACATACATGTTTCAAGATCTAAAAAATAGTTGACATGTGTAGCAGTCAGCTGACCAAATGAGAAGGAAATATTTCACTTCAAGCAATGCAAATGAGAGTCACAAATATCTGAATCAACACATACACAGCTCTGTAAACAGTACCGCTTTGTTCCAAAGTAAGACTAAATAATCTTTATTCATTTGTGCAAGACATTCATTTCATAATTAAAAATGGTCTATGATATGAAAATGAAATGAGAAAGTAGTCTGGGCTGTTAAAGACTCTCCAGCTTTTTCAAGCCTAGGAAATTGACAAACTTTCATAACCACCTTGTATTAATAGCTTGAATGCCTGGGGAAAAGCCATTTATTATGAAATTATAAATAGATTTTAAAGAATGTTTGTTCCGTTTTAGAAATGCAGTATGAGATAGAAAATGTAACCTTCTGTGTACTAAAAGTGGAGTGCTTCTGGAGCAGTACATGGTCTGGCTATCTATTTTCCTGTGTTTCGATTGCTGAACCATGATGCACCTTCGAGATGCCTCCTTAATCTCTCTAGCTTCTGAAAAGTGGTCTGAAACAAAATCTATTTCATTTCAATAAGGGCCCCGCTTTGACTAGAAATAAATATTGCATTGACAGATCAATATTGAATGGATAGCTACATTATATTCTTTTATCTTTATCAACATAAAGAAACAAATAGGGCCTGGTACCTTCCCTTTGAAAGACAGGGGCTGGGGACACAGGAAGGAATCCCACGCACAGATATATACTATGAAAATCTTTTGTTTGCTGTACGGGCAACATACGCTACCAAGCCTAAAAGCGTTTTGCTCTCTGTGAGCTGGACTGCCAAACACAACCATCCTGAGCAAAACTAGGTCGCAAAGTTCAGTAAAACCTTTTTTTTTGGGGGGGGGAGCAAGAAAGGCTTTGCTGTATGAAGCTGGGAAAATGGGATGGAGCTTCTCAGCCCTGTCATCATGTCTGCTGCCAGGACGCACAGAAGTGAGCAGATGTTCCCTGTCCCTTGTTAGCAGTGACGTGACAGCTGGACCCAGCTGTGAACATGCAGAGCTCTGCGAGTGCCGGCTCAGGTTGGCCTTTGTTAAAGGACGTGGATCCATAGGCAGGGTGCATATCAAGAAGTGTTATGGATATGCATGGGTCTCAGATCCAGTTATTCCTTATGTAGCAGTTTTTTTGGCATATCAATAATACAAGAGGATGCATTTAGCTACTTTTCAAACAATCGTTGTGAGAGTGCATCCATTGTCCTGTTACTGACGGCCAGGTGAGCACATTTCCGTGTTGTTCATTGGTTGTTGTCATATAATGTATGAAGTGATCATAGCTCGCTGATTGCAGCCTGTGTTTGTCATATAGCTTTTCATAGTGCATACATTTGCACAGGCCATGGCACCTCTGCCACATGCCCTCTGTTACCCAGGCTCACTATGTAAGCTGTTACAGCTTGGAGGGATATATTTATAGTAATAATATTAAGGTTTTAGAAGACCAATGTGCTCTTTCACTGCCTGCTGAATTTTTCATGCTCTGTACCATTTTATGAGTTTAAGCTGCCCGTAAACAGTTATTGAGATTATTTTTGCTCTCAAATGCTCTGCTCTCCATTTATTCCAGCCAATAAGTATATGGTAATATCCTTAATGGCATATTAGCAGATTAAGGTTATATGTTTTGGATAATAGAGCAATGAAACAGAACAACTTGGTATTTTCACATCCACTTAGATCAGAAAATAGGATTTGCTGTTCTTTCTTTCAGAACTGCTGTGACCCGTGTGTGTTTTTTTCAGTTTAAGTCTGTCAGATAAACAGCACTGATCACGGCACCTGATACAGATCACCCCTGTGGGCAAAGAGTGGGGTGGAACTTTCGTCAGCAGATTTGAACTTCAGTCAGCAAATATGTACAGATTCTGAGTCGGCAGAATGATTTATTTTGTGCTATTTAAGGAAGTGAGGAATCCAGCACTGTGTCCGCTAACTGCACTGCTAGTGTGCACTCTTAAAGTCAAGAGGAGGAGAAAGGCAAAAAGTCATAATGTAACAGAGGCTGAGGGCTTTGTGTCCTTCTGGGATGTAATTGACATGCTGTTCTCTAAGGGCACTCATATGAAGAAGGGAGCTATTTATCTTCGGAATGAATGAAACTTCCTTCCTTGGATTATAAAGCAAAACTGATGCATTCAGGTTATATCAAAATGTGTATTGCTGTAACCAGACATTTCCATTTGTTAGCTTTTTATTCAGGAGGTGTATCAGTCCCAGAAAGTATTAAATTCAGAAGTCTGCAGCTTAGTCAGGATAACCAATTTCCTTGGTCAGTAAAATGGGATTTGAGGACTGTTAGTATATAAATAAATACAACGGTTCCCTTTCCCTGAAGAATGGGGAATCTGCAGTCTCCAGGCAGATTTATTTTGTAGGTAACATTTTACATCACTGCACTAAAAAGGCTTACCAGAGCTGTGGAAGTCGAGCCGGCACGACCTCCTGCCACAACATGACACTCTTCTTCACCTTAACCATTCTACTCAGGGTACGCAACATTCTTTATAAAATATGCACCACGTATGCATCTCTCCTTCTGTGTATTAATACTATACCTGATTGCAAGCCAATTCCGTGACCCTTCTCCAAAGATGGTCTATTTGGCTGATGCATGTTTGCGTGCATCATGTAAGTGTGGCGTCGTGTGAGAGCTTATTTAATTATAGCCCACGACTGCTCATTATGTCAGCGCTCGGAGCTGGTGTCTGTGACTACATGTTATGGTGTTTAGATTTTGACTGTGACTCTCAATAATTGCGCGATTATTGCATAGTTTCAGAACATAACAGATGCTTTTAGCTTGCAGAGGGATTTGATGAGCCAGTCTCCAGATAAGCAAAGCAGGCTGTACCTGCTTGGGCTTTCAGCACTGGTATCAATATATTTTGCGCAAGTTATTTAGAAATAGGCACCCTTGGAGATATTGAGTGATGGTGATATGTCTAGTGCTGAAGGCTGCAACACATATTACAGGTTGTTTCCGTTATTGACAGTTTTATTTATAAAGCACATTTTAAAACAACCAAGGCTGACCAAAGTGCTGTACAAGTGTAGATAATTCATCAGAACAACAAAATAATACAACACAGTAAAATACATACAAATGCATAATTAATTTTTTATGTTAAATTCATATTTTATGTGAAGGTGCGTAAAAACAAATGGGTTTTAAAAAGCATGATTCATGTAGTTTATCTAATGTCCAGAGGCAATGAGTTCCATAGGATTCAAGCACTTACACATGTTCACAATTGTAAACTTTTGCTGGCTCTCTTTCAGAGTTTGTATCACCTTTTGATATTGTGTTTCCACCCTTAGTCTCCGGTCTTGCTTAGAGGACCTGCTTCCCAGTCTCCCAGAACACAGAGCTGAGGATGGGGATTGATCTCTCTACTCTGCAGCATTATACAGAAGTGGCCTTACAGTACAGTCCTGCTTAGCTTTGCTGACTGCACAGGTTCGCCTCTCCTGGCTGAAGGTGATCTCCTTCTTTCAGAGGGTCATTCAACCCTGAAGAAACCCATATGTACAGATATAGTACATGTGAGATCTAGTCTAGATCCGGGGTCTAGTCCTTGGAAAGTAGCTGTAGTTGTCGCCCTAAATAGGGTGGAATGTGACTAGGCAAATGTATATACTTTCAATTCAGATTTTAGCTGTTTGACACTTTCAAAAAAATGGAATCTGTCATTCATTAGAGGATATTCATAAGTCCACTCAGGTGAAACAGCCTCTTCCAGCCAATCACTGTTCTTTAGAAGGGCAAACACCAGATTCTGTTCATAGTTCTTCATACTGTAATGCAGCATTTAGTTGTTCCCAAATGAGGCTCATTTATTGCTAACTGTAACTGTAACTGTAAGTTCGTTTGCCTGTTTTCTCTAAATTGCATGTTGGTTTGAATGTCAATATTACTGGAAAGTGTCTGATGAGAGTGTTTATTATTTCTGGTTGATTCTGATCTGCGTGATATATCATGCTTCAGGCATGGAATTTAGGCGTTCTGATACATGCTTTTATGAATGCTTCGTTTGAAGTGTGAATTAGGGGAAAGCATCTTCAGTTCACATTTCCAGTTCAGTTTCATGTCGGATGGATCATTTATGGCTCATGGAACACAGCAGGTGCTACAGATTCTGAGCTCTGACCTATTGGCTTAGTATTTGCAATAACTGCTCATGTGTTGACCTAAAGGCAATTCAATTTTTGGGTTACAATGCCATGCAAACAGGTCCACTGCAGAAGGGGAAGATGACGTTTCGTATGCCCTAACGTTACTGCCTTTTGAGACAGCAAATTCCCTGTTCCTGGCTCCTTCTGGGCTGTATTTGTAAACTATTTATAAAGTGTTTTTCTGTCATGTAATGGGTTTTCCTTATATAATATTAACCACCACTAAGCAATAAAATGTACCTGCTGCTTATATTTCACTATATATCTCAGTGACGTTTATGGTTTTACAATAAAGACTAAATGGAAAAAAAACATTTTAATGTACATTAATGGCAGTGTTTTTTTTTCTTCTACATCTCGCAACTCCCTTCAATGGTTATTTTTTGTGAAAAGCATTGCAAATCACTTACTTACATTCTAATGACCCAGCTTTTTATATTGCAAATCAATCTTATTTTGACACTACAATTGAGAATGAGATGAATGACTGACTGTGTGAAATCGATTCCTGAGTTTTGCAATTTTTATAACACATACATACATATACTATGTACGTGTTTTCACATACACATACACACACACACACCCACACACAGTCAAAAGGTTGGCCACATCTACTGAAAATCATTTGTTTTACAACAAGATAACAGCTGTAAACACATCTGGATGTTAAGGAAGCACTATATTATATATCTGATTGTATTTGTTTTATATATTATTAATAATATATGTGTATGTCTGTTATGTATTTAAATGCATATGAATAGATTGACTGTGAAATCACCAGTTTATAATTATTTAATGGCTTGGTAATTAGAATCAAAGGTGTTATAACCTCAATAAACACTTGGATGCCTAGTAACCATGGACAGCAGTTTGCAGAACAGACCAGGCTTTTTCAGACTCCACTCAGACCTGCTGATTGTGCTCCAGATCAGCAGGTCTCCGCATGTCCCCTCTTTTTCTCGCAGCTTGTTGCTCACTGACTAAGCAGACGATTTGTTCCGACAGCAGGTGACAAAAGTTCATCCTGTTCATACTTGACAGTTATTTTTCATCTTACACGGCTGATTTAAGCCGCCAGACAGTTTAATTTACGTTCGCTAAATGCATCAGAGACTCTTTAGTACAATGGGAATATACACTTTTGCAACTGTGTTACTGGACTCAAAATGAACAGACATTTCAAATCAAGAGGTGCAAAGTGCTAGACATGAAAATGATTCAGCTAAAATGAAGAAATGTTTTCTTCAGTCAGGCGATATAGTTCTTCCTCTGTTCTTTTTATTACTACATATATGTTTCTTCTTTTAATGAAACTCCTAGTCCAGAAGAGTTACTTCTCTAGCAAAGTTTCAACATGTCTGCTTCAGGGAATGATGCTCTGATTCGTTTTGGTTTGTTATAGTTACTACAGTACAGTTATCCCAGTGACCCAGTGAACAAAGGCCTTGGTTTGTTATAGTTACTACAGTTATCCCAGTGACCTTCCTTGTTGACCTTTTTCAATGGTTGCTGGAGGATTCTGTGAAGTATTCGCACACCTGCAGCTGGCATTCAGTCAGCAGACTCAAGCACATTACGGTTTTGCATGTGACATTTGAAAGCAGGTTTCCTGTGGTTCTGTATCGATCCTGTACCCGTGGTTCTGTATTGATTCTTGCTGCAGTCCACTGGCTCGTTTCAGAAAATGGTAGAAGACAATAAATCAGGTACAGGTAAATTGGAACAGTAACTCACCACATTAATGTATTACAATGTATTTTAAATTGCCCATTGATTGTAGGCATTGGTGTGATTTTCTCTGGACAAGCCCTGAATTTCATTATTGTGCTGGGATGCTGAGCTGTGCTTTCTGAAGGTCAGGCAGCTCTTGCAGAACAAAATGAAGTTGCATACAAATAAACTTAAGTCACTTCAGGTGATTGCAGAAGTGTGCAGTTACAGTAGTTCATTTTCCTGGGGTGCCTGTAAACAGACTATGATCATCTTAATTCAGTTTGTCATACTGAGTCAGAATTCATGCCTTTCCCTTGCAGTTACTGCTGACCAGCTCAGATGTTTATATAATAATACTTTTATTTTCCATTTCAGAGACACTCTTTTAGTTTTCACATATCTCGTCTTGCTCTCCTATGAGGCACTCTAACACACAGGTGATAGTGACCTCTGGGGCCAGAATACGGAATCATCCATTTATCCAACGGAGTTTTTTGAGGTTAAGAGCCTTGCTCGGTGACGCAGATGTGGCATGATTACTCTGTTGCCCACTGGATTTAAATTGGCGACCTTTTACTCCTCACCCATAAGGGTGAATAGAGAACTATGTGAATGTTGAAAGCAGCAGGCTGATCCCAGAGGACTAAAACATACCACTATAACACAAATTCTGTGTGAAAGCTGCCGTTGGAGCGGAAATCTTCAGGACCTGTGACAGACTGGTTTTAGACCTGTGCGTGATAACCGCTCCAAGTGAATCCAGCTGGTGAAATAATGTCAGAGAAGCTTAAGAATTGGTCAAAATTCATGGCGTAATGCAGAACCAAGTGTAATTCACCAAGACACATAATACAATCAATATAAGAACAGGAAATAAATAACCCAAAGCATATACATTTTAAAATGTTTACTGTGATCTCCAGTAAACGCATAAGCTCAAGGGGTTGAGACGCTGTGTCTGTGATTGGAAGGTCATCGGTTCAGATACTGTTCAGATACTGTTCAGATACTGTTGGTTGAGTGATTTCACTGTTGAGCAAGACCCTGAACCCAGG
>JAABNX020000046.1:17945215-17958981 GCA_015163995.2 Mormyrus lacerda | reverse complement strand
TGGGTACACGGCCCTATAAACAGCAACCCGCAATGCACTGTGTGTTCTGACACATTTCTATCATAACCAGCACGAACGTTTTCAGAAATTCGTGCTACAGTAGCTCTCCTGTGGGATTGGAGCAGACGGGCTGGCCTTCACTCCCCACGCACATCTATGAGCCCATGACCTCACCATGACCTCACCATGACCTCATTACCACTGGACTTCCTTGGGCCACTTTTGGTATATACTAAACAATGAATACCGGGAACACCCTACTTGACCTGCCACTGGGCAAATTATTAAAAAAAAATAACTGTTAAACTTCTGATCATGATAATAATGAAATGAACATTTTTTAAAGAGTCTTTGATACCCCCTTGGAAACAAAAAACTGTTGGTGTTGGTAATTTATGCCAGTTTGAGTCCTTTATTACTATTTGAAAATGGCAAAATGGCCAGTATGCTTTAAATTTGCATATGACAGATAAGATTTTCAAAACCTTCCACATGTTTAATTAGTACAGATGGCCTTCACATCGTTTAATATAATATGCTTATGTTTGACCAAGTAATTCTCTTTAAGTTTCATAAAGATCCTTCAGTCTGTTACACTGTTAAGACAAATTTTGCCAATTGCTTCATTCGAAAAAAGGTTGAAGGTTTTTGTAAAAACGATGTAATAACGATGTTATTGCGGCAGACAAGGAGCACCGCTGAGCTTTCCATGGCGTGATAAGTCATAAAGAGATTAGCAATTAATAGCTAATGTCTCAAAACCAGGGCCGACATTGTGGTGCAGTGGTTAGCACTGTTGCCGCACACCTCTGGGACCCGGGTTCGCATCGCCGCTTGCATTACATGTGTGTGGAGTTTGCATGTTCTCCTTGTGTCATCATGGGGTTTCTTCCAGGTACTCTGGTATCCCCCCACAGTCCAAAGACATGCTGAGGCTAATTGGAGTTAGGTGTGCATGTGTGAGTGACTGGTAACAGTGTGTGAGTGTGCCCTGCGATGGGCTGGTACCCTGTCCAGGGTTGTTCCCTGCCTCATGCACGTTGCTTCTGGGATAGGCTCCGGACCCCCCGTGACCCAATAGGATGAAGTGGGTTGGAGAATGAATGAATGTCTCAAAACCAAAAGTGGTCAGCAAAACACAAGTTAATTTACACATGTGGTATCTCATAGGAAAACAAAACACATTAATACATTAGGCAAAAAAAAACATGCTCTGATGAGCATTTTCATTGATTATAATCTACAGAATCTTCCTGCATGGTGATCTACTAGCTGGTTTGAGAACTGTGATGTTCAAAGTGCCTAGATGCCATTCATGTGCTCATTTGAAGATTTTATATGACTGTTATAAAAGCAAGTGATCAGCTATAAAACGAACAATTTATTTGCCTATTGTAAAAATGCACCGAACTGTATACATACTGCATACAGTAAGTAAGTTAATGGCAAAACAAATATACCGCTCTGGAAAATATTAGGAGACCACTCCATCTGCATTTCTAAATCCTGTTTAAATCCTGGTTTAATCCTGGTTCTGCTGGCAGAAGCGGTGGGCTGTTTCCAGGCTCAAAGTTTCTAAGACAGCAGTACAGAAGAACATGGTGAAGCAGGAGACACTGGAAATAATGAAAAACCAGCCAAATTGAGGGCAGAAGCAACTCTCTAATGCCAGAGATGACCGTCGACTTATTCTGTAGTGTCTCATAAATTGAAGGATGACCTCAAGTGACCTTCAAAAAGAATGGGAAACATTCAGTGGTGCGAGGTGAACTGCTAGGACAGTTTGTATCAGGCTCCTAGAAGCAGGACTGAAGACCCAAAAAGCAAGTAAGAAGCCCTTCATTAATGAGAAACAGGGAAGAGCCAGGCTAGAGTGCACGTTTGACATATAGGCACAAACCCATAAATTGAAAAATGAATAAAAAAACTAATAAAGAATTTGCTGGTCTCTTAATTTTTTCCTGAGCTGTATATTATTAACATATGCCATGATTTTCACAATGGTGCTTAAGAAGGTTGAGTCCAGATAGGAAAATGAGACAGAACACATACATAGTTTTAGGTGCACATGTATTAAGTACTGTGCCCTGCGATGGTGCCTTGTCCTGGGTTATTCCCTGCCTTGCGCCTGTAGATTCCAGGATAGGCTCTGCATACCTACAACCCTGCATAGGAAAGACGGGTATAGATGGATGGATGGATGGATGGATGGGTGGATGGATGTTTTAAGCACAGTTTGACATTCTGCCATAGGATTAATAACCAAGAAGAAGTTTCTGTTTAAAGGTGAAAAGGCCCCATTGGGAATTAACATCTTTCAATTGCCATATTTTTCCTTCGACTCTTGTAATTCTGTGTGTTTTTTCATCTTACATAATACCTCTCCGTGAACAAAACAGCTCACATAAAGCTGCTGTGATGATCATGACATTTCTTTAAGTCAGCAAAGTGAATTGCCGTAAAAAATGTTAGCCAACATATCCTATGAATCATTCTTCCAAGATTTTACAAAAGGCATGTTGTCAGCATGTTGCACTCATTCATGTAAATAGAGAAATATGCCAGATATATGTGAAATGGCTGATGGCAGGCCATTGACTATCTCCTATAAATGGTTCAGGGCTGTGTCATCGTTCCCTAAGAATCCCAGGATGATAACATGATAGTCAGTGTTCCACTAGAGCTCATGCAAACTGTGCCCAGGGGTGCCATAAACGGGATGACAGGGGCCCTAAAAAATCTAGAGCAAAACTGCATTGGTCTTAGTAGGGGCCCAAAATGATATGCTTACATAGGGCTCAAATTCTCCAGCAGGGCCCCTGAGTCTGCTCAGTCATCCCTCTCATAAAATCACGAACATCTCATCTTCTGGCCAGAACATTTCCCTCTTAATCATTTTAGATCCGTTGAATGATGAAATTGAGAGTCTCCGAAGAGGCATTTGCTTCTAATAAACTGTCTGTGGCTCTTTCTGAGTTGTTCTTTTCCCAGAAACAATGCTCTACACGCTGCCCCTTTCTTAACCAATCCAGTGCTAAGGATGAGGTCACACAGCTCCACTGACACTTTGTCATTTTTCGTCATCTGTACATTTTATACTGTTACTTCCATTCTTTTTTCATTGCTTAACTTTTCATAAACCTGTCATTTTACTGCTTTTTTCAGTATAGTGGCATAACTCCAATAGACTATATCTTCTTTGTGCCATTTCTCCAGATACTATACTGTCATACACGATTTCCAAAAAAATCCTCAACAACCAAAACTACCACCACCTACCATTCCAGCAACGTATCCAATGTATCCTGACTTGCAGGGGGCCAAACCTCCCAGGTAGAACAAGGTATCATCATCATCTATTGTTGAGTTGTGCATATATTTTCAACATATATTATAAAACTACAATAGTACCATGTGCGTGCACTATTATAAATTATGCATTTTTGTGTTTCTTAATCTAGACATCTGGTAATAAATCTAAATAAAGAGATACAAAAACTGTATTAGTACAGAAGTACTTTTCAGTGCCTTTCCAGCCTTTTTTTGGGAGGTACTTTATTGGTCTCTAGGTATCACACCCGCCTAAATTGTGGATAGATTGCCTTCTATTTACCGCTGCCAGATCAGCATTTCTCATTATTGAAGGCAATGATTTGCAGCCTCTCTGAAAGAATTACTCCGTTGGCTTTTACATTGTGTAGCATTCTACGTTTGAAAAATTAGCGAGAGTCAAAGGCGGTAAAAGGAACACAGCAAGGTGACCTCGATGCAGGTAGGTTGTGGTGTACTTCTCCACAGGGAGAGAGACCCTAGCTGCTGCAGCAGCTGGCTAGGGAGTGGGGGGGGGCGAAATCAAGGTGAGGAAGAATTACTGGCTCCCGTTTTGCACAACACAACCCTCCTGCACCCTCTCTAACTCCAGAGACCTTGGACGGAATTTGGTTGAGCAAAGGTCACCCTCCATAGCATATCTGCGACTTTGCAGTCACAACAGAGCAGGCGCATGGGTTAGGCTGCTATACCATCCTAACGGATACCCGCAGGTCAGTACAGCTGTCAGTTGACATTTGGGAAGCATCCTAAAATGGGCCTTTGAAATCATTCCTGAGATGCATCATGGATGCAACAAAAGTAAATGCTAAGCTGAACAGGGACTTACATCTGATCCATCTCAAATCTCTGATAATCACCCCCCACCAAGGAATTAGTTAATGACTACAGGGAAAAATGTGTAAGTAGTTGAGAAATAGAGCTGGAAAGTGTGTCAGGGTTAAGCACTGACTAATTTCAAAGTGTTGGATAGATTCCTTTTGGAGCTGTTATCCAGAGAGAGATACTGACATCACTGTGGTGAAAATAGCATTCTGCCACAAGGGACAGTCACAAACTCTTACAGCGATAGAACAGATTCTAGAATAACTGTGATTAATAATCTGGCACACAGTTAAACTATTCTGTGGCTTCCAAGATTTCATGTATAGCATCATGCATAATTTTCCAAGATTTCATGTATAATGCCTTATAACTTACTGACATTAATGCTATCTATCTATCCATCTATCTACTGTATCTATCTATCTGTTCTGGAAATCTCAAACAGTTTCAGTGTATCCATTTCTATTGCAGATGGCAGTGACCCTTGAACTGATTAGTTACCATAGTCACCAAAAACATTCCACTGTACCACCTAGCCATCTGTCTTAATCATATGCAACTGCAATTAACCCAAAGGCCAGAAACATCCGCTGTAATAATTTTCTTTACATTTACATTTATTTCAGAAAATATTCAGAAAATATTACTCAGATAACTGCTAGTGATGGTTGAACGTTGTAAAAGGAAATGGATGGAGGTACGTGAGGAATATTTTGAATGTTTCCTTCAAACATATTTTATTTAGTAAGATAAACAAAACCTGCACACTTAAGTATTGCATGTATTGTAGCCTCTAAAATATGCAGAATTGGTATATATTAGTATTTTTGCAAAGCAAACAATGCTTAATTTCAGCAAATAGTATTTGGCCATCACATTTATTTTAAATGTAATGTGGTTTGTTATTAAACTCTAAAGTCATAAAACATTTCTGGTAAAAAAAAAAAAATGAAATGTGTCTATAATTAATTTCTGGCAGACTCTCTAACTTGAGAATATTACTGGGACAGTTAGTTACGGGCTCACATTTATTCTTAGGAACATACAATGATGGACATCTGCAGTACATCCAAATCCTGCTATAGCAGAACTCTTTCTTTATGGAAAATGTGAGTCTATACTGTATACAACAGGGACTACAGACCCATTCATAGATTGATAAAAAAAAAGTAGACGCTGTGCATAAGTGGGTAACTCAATGGCTGGCAATCATTTTGGAAAGCAGAAAGCCAATTTTGAGAAAGCTTCTATTAGCATGACACAAGCATCACCAGGGTAGCATCTGTCATATTAAAAAGCCCAGACTGAAGAATAGCCACTGGAGAAGTAGTAATATGAAAGAACTTCAAACATTTATCATAGCTGTATGTCCTGATGCATAATAATATGATGACCTTTTTTCCAGAAAAAAATACTTTGAGATACCGCAGTGCTATGGTTCTGGAAATACCGACCAAAAAAAGTATATAACGTATTCATTCATTGTCCGTTGGCTTATCAGTGCGGGGTCACGGGGAGACCTACTGTACAGTATAGCCTATCTCAGGCAACAAAGGCTGCACAAAAAACACTGTTGCGATTGATTGCGCTACGGAATTATTTTATATATAAAGGAGTTGTGAGCCACCTAAGCAGCAAAGTATTCTTTTAAACACTATACTGTCTGCTATTGGGGAATTAAAGCCAAAAGGTTCGTCATATATGTGTCATGTACACTGTCTATGTTTTTTAATGATTAATGTTAGTATAACTTTGAAGCTTCCCAGGTTCTATTTTTATTGTAGATTGATTAACACGTGATTTGATGAATATCCCGCAGAATCGGATGAATTTTGTAGTAGATGTATCCAGAAAGAGGGAAAAAATATTGTTTCTTGAAAAAATTTGCTTCTTTTTGGTATTTTTACTGTGCGGCTAGATAATATTTATTGAATAATATTTTTTTACACATCCTCTCCTACTTGGACACAACTTCTGTTAAAATGGTTATTGATGGTTGACTCTGTTTTTAATATGAATTGCTGCATAAGAAAATGAATATTCTTACATTTTAAATTACAGCTGCATCATCCTAACACATATTTTAATATTCCAATACTTTTTATTAAATGAAAAAATAAATTTTCCCAAAAACTCTAACAGTGCTCCAATGAAAAAATTCATGCTGCCAATGCAAACAATCAACAATATATTTTTTTTAGTAGATATTTTTTCAATAGAAGCTGAATGCTGTGCTTAGTTTCTGAACTCCACTGTAAACGCACCGCTGAAATGAAATATAGCCAGCTACATGATCTTTTGAAGCCAGCATTCTAAGGCATATGTTTAGACTTGTTTCATACTTTTAAATAAGCCGGTAATGGTTACTGATCTTAAAAATGAACAATGGTGTCTGTTGTTGTTACTGAGACAGTACAGAATTACATAAAACAGCATGGCAGCTCACACATTTTGTTTTGCTGGATGCGGAACACAGTCAGTATTGGAGGGGTGTGAGGCTATTTGAAAGGCAGTTGGGCAACATGCACTCATTTTTGCATTTTAAAAAAAAAAGTACACTGGCCAGAAATCACCCAGGAATTCAATTGTCTCTGCTGCCATTTGATTTATGGCTTTACTTTTATCTGTCGTGTGAATATGAAAACCAAGATTAGAGCGCCTATCCTCAGGCATCTGCACAGGAATGTAATATTAGCTAGAGTTAAAGGTTAGCAGTAGAGTTGTTTAGAGACGGTCAGATACTGGAGAGCTTTGAGAAACATAACACAGCTGGAAAGTCTGTTTCACTATATGCCCTTGCATTTATATAAAGCAATATTCAATTGTGCATTGCCTTACTCTGGTCATCCCCTCGCATCATCATCAACTGCACTATTTGTGTCACCTGGTGCAAAAAGTTTTATATGTAAATAAAGATTTTTTTTTTATTATTTTAAAGAATTCTTATTTTTTTAATCATATTTTCTGTTTTATAAAATAAAAGTTAAATACAAGTAAAAAAATCTGTTCTTGCTCTTATAATTGGTCATTTTGTGAAGTTTACAGGAGTATTTTGCCATCTCCTAATTTATCAAATTTTTCCATAACAATTATTAGAATCTGGAAGAGAAATCGGTGAGAAAATATTCAATAAAAATCAAAATGGAGGAATTTCAATGAAAAAAAAAAAACAATGTATTGTGGCAAGTGTTGATGTTGACTGCTTGTGATCTGGTTTTTCTTATGAAGGAAAACATCTGAAAATAATTACCTTTATAATTGTTTCTTAATAAATTAAGATTTTTATATATGGTAGCAATATGTAAAGACAACTGCTGTAAACTGGTTTTACTCATCATATCTAACATTATGGCAGTGTTCAAAAATTGAAAACTGTGTCAAAAGTCACTACTTGCCTTCATAACAGCTTGACAAACACGAGCCATTCAGTGAAAAAAATTCAGCAGGAAATCAGGTGACATGTCTTTTCAGCCCTTTTGCAGCAGTTCCTGATTGTAGATGCTTTGTTTTGGCTCTTCTGTTTAATGCCATCCCACACAGGTTGTATGGGAGTAAGGTTTGGAGACTGAGTAGGCCTGGGTCCTGTATCTCAAAGCTGGTTATTGTTGCTTAGCTGGATAACCTTTCAGATTTAAGGTAGTCTGGGCTAAATATTAGGCCAATTTAAACTGGGGAACCTTAAATCGGACAAGTTATAGCAAGAAATTCTGTTTTGTGGTATAGGGTGATTAATCTAAGATGTGCTTCACTTTGCTCTTCATTAGATAGTTCTTGCACAATTTTGAGGTGTCACCAGTCGTTGTACTACTGAAAAATGAAGGATTGATCATTAATCCTGAGCAATGACATATCTTTGATGTATATTATGACGGATATACTGGTAGATATTCTTGTGGATTTGGTAAAGATCACTAACTCTGTCACCAACAGAACAACTCCAGACCATGATATTGCCCTGTTCTTGATATCCAGTGGGAATCACAAATGCAGAATTCATGTACTTGCCCTCTCTGCATCTTAAAAATAAATCCTGGTTGCCCCAAATTATTTCTCCATGAATCCATTAGATTGAGTTAAACTCTTGGTAAGAGAAATATATACATGTATTTCAGGTATAGATATTAAATAGATTATTAGCAGGTGTATTACTTCAAGCAGGTGTGCACTCATTTTTTACTGGTACTGTATACCACATATACATATTAGGGCTGTAATGATACACGTATTCATCACATACCATTCAGTACATCATTTTGGCTGTACCCTTCTAAGGCTGCATTATAAAAATACACTATGTAATAACACCACATTATGTAATAACTACATAAAGTTTGAGAAGACATCCGTTTTGGTTGTTTATTAAATAATGCACAGTCTGACATTTTCATCATTAAAAAGTGCAACTCCCGCATTTTGTAATAATCACCGTAATACAAATATTACAAAATGGAGGAAAATTTATTACATATTGCATTCAACCTGTCTGTCACAAAATGTGATTATTAGAAAATGTGCGTGGTATTACATGATGAAGTGAAAGTCTGTTACATTTTGTTGAGTTATCGCATAACAGGGTATTATTATTATAATTAAGTTTACCTTGACCTTGACCTTATTACAGGTATTTCATGTGTTTTTACATGCATTTGAAGACCGAATGTGTCACCAAATGCAAGGTTTTGTCTTTCAGACACATTGAGAGACGCCTTGCCTATTTGGTTTTTAATGTTCCTAATGGTGTTACTGTTTGCAGTCTTAATAATAAAGGATAAAATAGGTCTGTTTTCCCCGCTGTACCGAAATTGCACCAAACCGTGAACCCAAAATCGAGGTTTGTACCAAAACTTGAATTGTGTGTACTGTTACACTCCTAATGCATATCTCTATCCATCCATGTTGAAGTTGAAAGTCATTTTTTAACCATTATATATAATGCATGCAGGCAAAGAACTTATAAACCTTTTCCAGCAAGATTTTTTTTTGTTCTCTTGGCAGTGTAATTGGCAATTACATTTCTCTGTGTGGAGATGGTAGTTAATTGAGGAGCGTGGATTCAAAGTGAGATTCGTGTTCACCCCCCATTGGAGTTTTGTGCCAGGAATAAGAATGAACATGTCCGAAGCTTCCATTTTCTGATTATGAAAATTAGAGTCCTGTGAGGTTGTTCTGGTTCATCTCCTGTTCTTGTTCAACTAATTGATTCATAATTTTTTTAGCTGCCTCACAGAAAATTCACTAAGTTTTATTCCTATAAAGCAAACAAGCTTGGTGGTTAGATGGGTAACTGTATGTCTTTCTGTATGTCTTAATGTCTATGTCTAAAATTGTCATTCATGTTATTTATATTCATTACTGTATGTGTCTAAATATTTATATTTTATTTATTTCTTATTTGCATTAGGACCAACATTTCCCAGTCATGAAACTGTAATTGACCAATGGTATAACTAAGTAACCACCATGTAATGGTAAACAGATACAAATACCATTGTAATTTTCTTCTAAGATCAAATGTTCCTGCTACCTGCATTGTTTTTGGCACACACAAGTTAGCTGGTAACAAAAACTGTCCCAGAAGAATGTGTGGTGTACATAACATCTGTACAATATAATGTACCAGATCCCAAACCTGTGAATATTAAACAATAGCAAACGAACAAATAAATGTTATATTAGCATTTAATTTTGGAAATAAACATATTTAGTATAGAATTAGCCTAGTTAAAAAGAGCATGCAAATTAACATACAGTACAAATGGCAAAGCGAGCTGACAAAGAATGACAACAATGCATTTCCTGGATGGTCCCACCTTTGATTGACGTAACTTAGTGTATGTGTGTGTGTGTGCGTGTGTGTGTGTGTGTGTGTGTGTGTGTGTGTGGGTGTGTCTGTGTGTGTGTGTGTGTGTGTGGGTGTGTGTGTGTCTGTGTGTGTGTGTGTGTGTGTGTGTGTGTGTGTGTATAAAATGGAGAGTTTACAGATTACACTGTCACAGATTAGGTTTCTTGTAATACAACGTATCTGGTTTCAAAACGCTGCCGGCAAGGCCTTATCACGCTCTTACTTCCTGTTCCTCGCCTGGGTAGCGACTGAATGTATCTTCTGCTCTCTGCCCTGCAGAGCGAAGCAATTTGTTGCACTTTTTTGAGTGTTTACCTCAGTTCTGTGAAATTTCCAAGAAATTTGTTTTTCGAAACGCGTTTCGCAGTAAGCGGGGCTGCAGCTCGACTCCCTCTGATCTTAAATGAATCTTTTGGTTGTATTGCGCAGATTATTGTGACTACAGAATTCCACCACACAGAACTTTCCCTGGCATTCTTTGCACTGTTACTGTTTATTGTTGTCTTTTATTTATTTGTACCATCTACTGATGTCTAGATGTCTTTTTTTGCTCTCTAAATTAAGGTTGTGCAATATGGCAAAAATACCGTATCATATGGAACCACGATTCAACTTAACATCACAATTCTTTTTCATGTTGGTTTTCACTGTTTTTCACAATACGGAGAAGTACAAACAAGCTAATTTCCTATATTTAAAAATGTAGCCCTATAAGGTAACTGTCACGTTATGCCGGGGACGAGCAGGCGAGCGAGGAAGCAGGCTGGCAGGCAGGAGAACGGGTAACGAGGTTTAATCAGGTCGGGGTAACATACACTAGACATTACAATGACAAGTCTGGGGAATACAGACTGAGACACGGACTAAATACACATGACAAGCTGAACTCAACGAGCAACAGGTGGGAACAATCGGGCATTAACACGAGGTAACGAGGTGGGCGTGGCACACACGAGGATCGGACGGAGCTGGGTGTGACAGTAACAAAAAATTAACGGAAAAAAATTACCTATGTCGAATTCTGACTCCCGCATGTCGCCCATCCCGCTACGTCGCTGAATACCTTGCGCGTTACACGTTGGGACAAGGGCGCGAAAGGTAG
The DNA here is from genome assembly GCA_015163995.2 of Mormyrus lacerda. Lineage (NCBI taxonomy): Eukaryota > Metazoa > Chordata > Actinopteri > Osteoglossiformes > Mormyridae > Mormyrus > Mormyrus lacerda. Next base: position 17,947,882 of record JAABNX020000046.1, on the reverse strand, counting down.
AGAGGAAGAAATCCAAGGCACTACATACTGCCTGTTATCACCGGTTTATCGGTGTGTCAAAAAGGGTTTGGCTGTAAGAACAACTTCAGATGTGTGTATGAGCCATAGAACTGCGAATGACGGAATGTGCACTGTAACGTGATGCTAACGATCCATCCATAAAGGCGGGTCGTGGAGACATTTTAATCGTTCACGATCTAATATCGTCAAATCACACATTCCTGGTCTAAGCATGTGTATTGTTCTGATGCAGTGTTTCTCAACCCGGTCCTCGGGGACCCCCAGACAGTCCACATTTTTGCTCCCTCCCAGGTCCCAGTATGCCTCAACCAAACAATGATTAACAAACTAACCAATCAAGAACACAGAATGCCTGATGCAGCTGTGTTAGGAGCTGGGAGGGAACAAAAATGTGGACTGTCTGGGGGTCCCCGAGGACCGGGTTGAGAAACACTGTTCTAATGTAAACCTGCAGTTTTTTTTGGATCGATAACATATTTATCTAATATTTAGCTAATCGGGGTGCATCAGTATTGATGCCAGTACAGACGCTCCTCTACTTACGAATGAGATGTGTTCTAGACGGCCGTTCGTAGCTTGAAATGTTCGTAAGTCGTTATTCAACATCATCTTATGGGTAAGTACGAAGAAGTAGGATGCTGGGAGTACGCACGCTACGCTGTTGCGGGGCGGGAGTAGTGGCCAGAAGTCGTAATAGGCGGAACTGGCGTGCATAAATAAATTGATGTTGTGGACAGGAAACGGGAGCCCAATGAACACAATTAGGACTTGCAGTCCTCTTCGTTCGTATGTCTGAAAGTTCATAAGTAGAGGAGCATATATATAAATATCGGGTCCTACTTAGTGCTCATGTACTCATATTTATGACAGTGTGCCAATGCCTATAACTGATACCAAGAGATGTATCTGTGATATTATTAGCAAGCAAAATAAACAGGACCAGTACATCTCTCTGGTGTGGAAGTATTTCAAAATTTATGACAATATCCAAAACACAGCGGACCGCAAACTGCTCTGCTAAAATATCAAGAGGACATGTGCATACAGCGCAAGTAATGTAACGTAATCAAACATCTGAAATCCAGACATAAGAAAGAATACAACGAAATTGCCAGCAGCAGCATTCTGCAACGAGCCACCGCGAAGCAGACAGTATCACCGAGGGAGAAAATGTGGTAATGATGGTATGCGGAGAGTGTAACCGTTTCTGAGGTGGTATGCGGTCTAAAAAGTGAAGCACTGCTTCAAATGGCTTCACATGGTGTGTGACATGTTTTTAGATCCAGTCCACTGATCCATTGTTTTCCACAGAGAGAAATGATCAAAAGCACCACTAATCAGCACCCCTCCCCCGCCAAGAAGTGTTGTTAATGCTGGCTGTTTACCGGGTTGTTTTCTCGTGGATTCACATTTATTTTTCAGCTAAAAAAACAATGCGCTCCACTTGACGCCACATATTATTGTTTATTCCAATATTTTTTTAAATAAATATTTTTTTTCCCCTATGTGGTGTTGCTGTGTTTCAGTACCAGAGAGCAAGCATCTGTATTCATACTTTTTTTATTTTCTGGCTAGGAAGCTAACTAGCTAGCTGTCTAACTATATCTGGCTATATCTAGACTATGTCTATAGTTAAAACAGCCAGACAAGTGCTATGGTCCGGCACACAGGTACGGAAGGATGTCAAGCGTGTCGGCCATTTTGACAACTAACCCAGGGTTCTTGCGGTCTTTTTTCGTTGTCTCGTGTGTGTGTGTGTGTGTGTGTGGAAACGTCTTTTAAAACACACACACACCCCCCCCGCCCCACCTGCTAAAGCAGACAGCTGCGGAGAAGCAAACCGAAAGATGTACCCCACGTCGTTCACGAGATAACAAACCCGCAGCCAGGAGGTACGATCGCGTGAAGAGAAATGCGCACCTGTTTCCTGCAAGGTCGCAGGGATGACGGCACGTGCGGGGGCCGTGACCCAAGCCGGGGGCAATGGCACCTGCCACGCTCAGTCCTTCCCTTACCGGCGAGGAGGAGAAGGAGACGGCTTTTAAAACGGCGTTGGGCCCGCAGTCGACCTCCTGCTGCTTACAGGGACCAGATGCTTCATTTACTGAACAGGTGCCTTTATTAAGGATGAGGTGTTTTGTATTTGTCGTCGAGCAAGTGGTCAGACGAGCACAACAAAATCCAGCAGCAACTTCCATGACGTAACTTGTGCAATTCATTCAATCGTTTGTAAATCCTATTGGGTCGCAGGGGTCCGGAGCCTATCCCAGAAGCGATGGGCATGAGGCAGGGAACAACCCCGAGCAGGGGGCCGGCCCACCGCAGGGCACACTCACACACTGTTACCATTCACTCACACGCGCACACCTACGGGCAATTTATTAACTCCAATTAGCCTCAGCATGTCTTGGGGGGGGGGGAACCGGAGTACCCGGAGGAAACCCCACGACGACACGGGGAGAACATGCAAACTCCACACACCTGTAACCCAGGCGGAGACTCGAACCCAGGTTCCAGAGGTGTGAGGCAACAGTGCTAACCACCATGTCGCCCCGACTTGTACAATTTTACAATTAATATAACGTATATATATATTACATTGTTGGGACCAAATGCACCAGCAGAAAATTCTGCAGAAAATTTGGG
>JAABNX020000046.1:17921423-17933939 GCA_015163995.2 Mormyrus lacerda | reverse complement strand
GTATACCTGGGACCCATTTTGCAGGGTATGCGGTGGTGTGACTGCCACATCCGTCGGGGGATGCACTGGGCTATACCACACAGGTTTGAGCAGCGCGGCATGAAAGGTGGGGCAAATACGGTGGAAAGTATAAGGGCCTACTTGTTAGGGGATTTTGAAGGGTCCTATAAAACGGGTGGACAACTTACGGCATGAAGGGAGTTTCAGGTTACGTCTCAACAGCCACACTCGTTGTCCAACTCAATATCGGGGAGCCATTCGTCGTCACTTGTCCGCTTGAGCTTTCCGCCTTGAAACCTGATTGGAGAGAGCTTGTTGGGTCCTTTGCCAGACCTCTTTGGCCCTCTGGTACCAGTCCTCCATCAGGGGAACATTATTGGCAGTGGAGTCCCATGGAAAGAGCGGGGCTGGTATCCTAAAACACACTGGAACGGGGACAGATGCATGATGGGGCTTACCCTAGCATTCAGAACGTATTCGGCTCAAAGAAGGTGATTAGCGCATTCCGCTGGTTTGTCCTTGCAGAGTAATCTCAGGGCTTCAGAAACCTCCTGATTGGTTCATTCTGCAAGGCCGTTAGACTGTGGGTGATACGCCGATGTTAGGCTGAGAGAAACATTCAGTTTAGCACAGAAAGCTCTGAACACCTGGGACATAACTGTGGGCCTCTTCTGGGATGCCATAGTACCGGAATACCCAGGTGATCAGAATGTCCGCTAACTCCACAGCTCCTGGGAGTTTGGCCAGCAGAATGAGACGACACATTTTAGAGAACCAATCTACTACAATAAGGATGACCGTGTTACCCTGAAGGGTGGTAAATCCGTGATGAAGTCCATCACCACACGGGACCAGGGACGAGAAGGAGTAGGTAGCGGGTGTAGAAAACCAGCGGGAAGCAGGTGGGAAGATTTTAGTTGAGAGCATTCCGAGCAGGAGGCTACGTACCTGTCCACCTCGACCCTCCAGCCGGGCCACCAGAACTTTCTTGCTAATGACCGCTGCTCGTGGAACTTCCAGGGTGTCCTGTGCTGCGAGAGGTATGCACCCAGCAAATAACATTGGAGCGGTGAATGGTAGGCACATACCACTTACCTGAGGGACACCCCGCTGGAGGGGTTTTACGTTCATTGGTGGCTTGGAGGACTTCTTCCAGGGACTAAGTGATGGAAGTGGCGAAACCAGCTGGAGACAACACAGGCTCCTCTCTATCCCTGATCTTGGGTGGCTCATACTGTCTGGACAGGGCATCAGCTTTAATATTCTTTTTCCCCGAGATGTAAGTGACCCTGAAATGAAACCAAGCAAAGAATATAGCCCAGCAAGCTTCTCGAGGATTCAACCGCTTCGCGTTTTGCAGATATTCAAGATTCCGATGGTCTGTGAAATTTTGGAATGGAAAGTGAGCCCCCTCCAGCTAATGCCTCCATTCCTCTAAGGCGAGCTTAATGGCCAGGAGTTCCCGATCTCCTACATCTTAATTACGTTCCGCAGGGGTTAACTTCTTGGAGAAGTACGCGGAAGGATGGCAGCGACCAGTCACGTGGTCCCTCTGGATAAGGACTGCTCCCACGCCTGCTTCTGAGGCATCCACCTCTACCTCAAAGGGATGTTACGGATGTGGTTGTCTGAGGACTGGTGCACTGGAATTCCACTGGAAGACTGGAATTCTATGTACTAATGTCAGAACTTGATTATGACCGAACTAAACATTAGCCACTTGTCTACCTTGTCCCATATGATTTTGTGAGAGGTTTAATGCACTGTCTGCTCCTCACTTCAATCTTATGCTGGATCTTCTTACTGTATGTATCAACTGATAAGTCAGAATGTTTGATAAATATTTCATATTTATATAGGAAATATTTTGTTTGGAATAACAAAAATATTTAACAAATAACAGTAGTACTCACTAATTATGAATATAGATTTAGTATAATTATGATTATGAATTACCTGTGCAGTATGGTGAAAATATGAAAATGTTATGTATTGCCGGGGTACGGAGCGGGGAAGCAGGGACAGGATGCAAGGAATCGGGGGACACAGGGTTTAATCAAAAGCAGGACAGCGGAACAGGCAGTAAACTCAAAATCATGTTAATGACTGGACTTGGGAAACATACTTAAATGCAGACTTAAATACACTGGACTAATGGATGACATCCCACCACCTCAAGCTAAACCCTTGTAAGACTGAACTGCTGTACATCAAAGGCAATGCATCACCAACTCATTACCATTTCCTTTGAAAACTCTCTTATTGTCCTCTCAAAAACAGTAAGGAATCTCAGTGTCATTCTGGATGACGAATTTTCATTCTTGACACACATTAACAACCTGTCCAGGTCCTGCAGATACCTTCTCTACAACATTAGAAGGATTTATCCCTTTCTCATGATAGATGCTACTAAGCTTCTCATCCAATCTTTGGTCATCTCCAAGTTAGACTACTGCAACTTCCTTACTTTCATTGAAGGCAACAAGGTCACTTTAGCTGATCCACAATGCAGCTGCAAGACTCATCTTTAATGTTTCTAGATTCTCGCACCTCTTCTATGGAACCCGCACTGGCTCCCAATGGCTTCCTGCATGAAGTTCAAATCCTTAACACTTGCCTTTAATGCCAAGACTAGAACAGATCCTCCTTACTTGGCAACATTGATCAAGAATCGTGTCAGTTCTCGTCCTCTTAGAGCATGAAGCGCTGCTCGTCTCGAACCACAAACACTTAAGAGAGGACGACATGCATCAAGACATTGGGCAATGTTGGCTCCTCAGTGGTGGAACGACCTTCCTTTTGCCGTAAAAATGGCCAAGTCCCTTCCTGTCTACAAGCGTTGTCTGAAGACACACCTCTTCAAGGAGTACCTTGGAGACTAATACCACCCTTACTGTCCACTCTCTCCATTAAAAAAAAATCTACTAACAATCCTTGCCTGTGCTCTCTTCTTTTCCTAACAAGATTTTTATACAACTTCTTAATGGTAATTTTATCTTGATAGTTGTTCATTTTAGGTCTAGCTTATAGTTTGAATAGCAGTCATGGACTACAAAGCACAGGTTGTAAGTCATTCTGGAAAAGAGCATCTGCTAAGTGCTGTAAATGTAAATGTAATGACAGCAACTCGAAACAGCTGATCACAAGGGGATTTCACATGAGGTCATGAAGAGGTGTAGCACACGGGAGGATCGGACGAGCGGGTCACGATCCTTCCAAATGCCTAAGGAATAAACTTTGTGAATCTTGTAAATGTTGTGAAAGTGCACAGACACAACACCGATGAGTATAGATAATGGATAGTGTATATTGCCCATTGATGTCACAGGTGAAAATTCCGATGGCGTTGTGGAACCTGAAATATGAACCTATTTCAAAGATATTTTGCACGTTTAATAACAAGGTCCAGTGACAACTTTTCCACACTTTTGGAAATTGCTATTGGAAATTTTGATTTTTTTCACCCCACCCTAGTGGTTGTGCAGGCAGGGTCATATGCCGGGAGATCAGGAACAAGCGGCAAGCAAGAGTCAGGATCCGGGTCTGTGGTCAGGGTTGCTGCTAAGAGGGTTGATCACCGAATCCATCCAAATACACAGACAGGGCACACAACAAGGAGGAGGAGCCGGGCAGGAAGGAGGTTGAACGAAGCTAGACGGGAGACAGGGAAATTAACACTCATTATGTCTCTATACATGAACAACACCTCGCACCGGGGTGCGGTTATTGTTGTGCTTTTATCCAGTGTGGTTACTGGGTATTGGTCGGGGGCAGCTGCTTCCCATTGCCGGTCAGCTGGCGGGGCGTGACACGTAAAAAGCATGAGAACTCATAAATTGCTACAAAAATAAAACATAAAGACTTCTGTAGGGTTTTTTTGAGGATTTTGCATATGTGCGAAAAATCATCGCAGATGCAAAAAAGTTTGTTTCCAATGAAATTTTTGCGGATGTGTGATTTCGTGAAGCGCGAATGCAGGAGGACTTACTGTAATTGAGTAACACTGGAATGCTGATACAGTTCACTACTGTGGTAGGTGACCTACAGGGATGTTATTTGGCACCAGCCCAACATCATTCGCAACTGATGTGATATACTGTAGATAACTCATTACATTTCAACCAGATAATGGCTGAAAACACACATGACTGAACTCGAAGAAGAAGGATAAGTTTGGTTATTATTTTATAGCTATAGTTGTAAGAGTATGTGTCTCTCTACATCTAATTTGTATCTAGAAGTCTTATTCTTTTGTCCCATTTCCTTGTTATTGAATAAAAAATGCTAAATAAACACAATGGACTGTTACCATGATATTTGACATATGATCACTTAGGAGCTGTATGTGCTGTAATTTTTTAAGTACCATATTCATACTGACATACAGTGGTGACACTGCTGCAGGGCAACGGGAATCCTTTGTGACGAAGAATGCCTTCTTATTCCATGAATCTCGATAAAAGCTATGGTATGCAGACTCACACAGACAATAATGATTCACAAACTCATAAAAGCCGATAGTTTTGAGTAGAATTGTAAATAGAAAATGTAAGCGTATGTGCATAGTACTGTATATTAAAAAGTGTGTACTCATGAGTTAGGTTAATGGTCAGTGAACCTTAGGTAAACAACACTTTTTTAAAGTGATAACATGAGGGAAACCAGATGATATGCATGCGTTTCCTGTGAAGGTTCCAGAACACTTTGACCGCAACAGACATAGCTGACAAAAGATTTTCCGGTATGTTAAGCTCGGCATTGTTTTGTATTTGTGCAATATCGTGATATAACGTTCAGTGAGGTAATCTTAGCTTTGCATTTACGCTGGAGCTGCATGATATATGAAAAAAAGTTACAAATATTATTATGTCATTTTTTTTGACAATAAATATTGGGATATTTCTAAAGGGAAAAATTTGTTGAAAATTTATCTACTAATACAGTGTGTCAAATAAATTGGTGTTTTTTTCATGAGTTGTGCTGACACAAAACATTACTGACACTTGCTTTGCTCAGTCTCGTCTATTTTGAATGCAAAATATTTCCATAATGCAGAAAACAGTCTTTTGGTGATCAAGGACCTGTATAACACTAGATTTTTAGGTTAGCAAGATTACTTGTTGGATTTCAGGTACTGTAGTCTAGAAAGGTTTTCTAGCTAACCAACAAACCTTGCTTTGTGATACAGACCCTGTTTTTTTAAATATTATTTTGCTTTTCTCCTGAATAACAGTAGAAATCTTAATGATGTGATCATTCAAATACCTTTTCTTAGTAAGATCAACTCAAAATATCAGGTACAAACAGCTTGAGGTTTACCATGACAAAGGTTTTTGAGAAAGGTGAGTGGACAGTATTAATGTGAGTTCTATGAGCAATTAGTTTTTAGTTCAGTTCAATTAAAATTGACTTGAGTTGTATTTTCTTTAAGAAAAATGCATGCAAAATGTTGCGTTAAATTTTTAAGTAATGCCAGCACAATATATTTTCAGTGTATGCAATACCTCTCTCTTTGATAAATTTCTTGTATTTCTGAACTTTAACTTGCCCCAAATGATGAGGGTCTTTCTATCTACATAAATCAAAGACTGTAGATGTGCCAACTGGGCAACAACAAATGACAAGTCAGTATTCCTTCAAAGATCAGACAAAAAAACGGAGAGCTTTCTTGGTCCCAACAGAGAAGAGAAGCATGTGACACGGGCAAGCGAAACAAGTATTCTTTTTGTGTTCTCTTTTCAGAAAGGGGCTGGACAACACAACATAAAAGCTCCCCAAAAAAACAGCCAGTACATCAATGAGAACAGAAGCCAAACAATTCCTTGCTGTGTGGACAGGGAACAAACATGTAAACAAACGACAGTGCGACCCTGCTCTCTGGCACATAAGGGGCTAAAATAAACAGATTACTCATTTATATCAATTCTGGGAATAAGGGGTAGATAAAGCGACTTAGCCTAGATACTTACGATGCCTGTATTTTCCTCCTGAGATGCATGCTGGCCTTACATCACCACTCATAATACTAAATGAAACAGCATGGCCAGCTGGTAGCTTCCATAATCCCTTCACATTTTATGTTTTTATTCAGCTTGCATTAATGATATTCTTCTATTGTTGTTGTACCCTATCAGTGTACAGCCTGTACAGTACAGTGTACAGTTCTTGAACAATATTTGAGTTCCTCAGAAAAAACAATGTACCTATCCAATAACCTGATGGGGGAAGGGGTGACCTGGTTCATTCCTAACTTTGTGACTTCTACTGTCTAGTTGGCTTCTACATCTTTGCATCATTGCATCTCATGTCTCATTCTCCTCATTAATAAACATCTTGGCAGACAGAGCTACTGTTCTGTGACACGTGACCCCCATCTTTATCATCCCTGCAATCAGCTCTGTAACTACCCCCATCCCCCCNNNCCCCGGTGGCAAGATAGGTGTTAATATGATTATACATGGTGTTGTGTCCTATGCATCTGCTTACTCTGTGAAACCAATGCAAGTGTGTGGTTCTGTGCCAGCACTGTAATGCAATGATTAGATGTGTTAACAAAGACAGCACCCATCATCCTAACATTATTATATATACCCAGACATTAATATATTAAACTGCTTAATATGAAGAAGTTTTAGAACAATAAAAAAAACATTTCTTCTTGTGACACCTCCCGGAGCCCTGTGACAGAATTTATTCCACTGGCTGAATTTATCACTGACAACGTCTGTGGGACTATTAGCATTCTCTGACCCGTGAATGTATACTTTCCTTTATTTTATTGATTTCAGTTATGGTTTAGTCATTTAACAGCCGTACTGCTTACTGTTTTGTTTCAGTGATAGCTGCCCTTTTATCCACAGGAACTTTTTTGCTCATCTTGTCAATTGCAGCATTATAGCAATTCAGAGTTATGCAAACATGCATCGCTGATATTATAAAGTGGGCCATCACTTGGAGTACGTAGATTTATAATCACTGGCCAGTGTCGACCAATAGGCCAAGGACAGTGGGGCATACAGGCAGCAATGAGGGGGTGTGAGGATTGTTAACTACTGCCCCATGCAGGATAAGTGCACAGGAAAGAGTATCACTGGCAAGATGAGTGCAGTGGCAGTGTGACACAAGTGGGCAGCCAAATGGAAGATCAGTGTCCGGAAATGCATGGTAGTCCTACAGTAATGATTGTGCCCACCTGGGGGAAAGCAGTAATCTCCAGGGCAGAAAAGTGTTCTTCTGTGAGGGTACAGGAGAGGTCACCTCCCTGGGAAGGGGAAATCTGGATCAGAAGTGTGGGAGCAGGTTTAAGCTTTCCGTTCAGTAGTCCCCACCCTGTTCGTCCTGAACTTTCTGCTCCATGCTGTAAACATCCGGGTTGGACACTTCCTGTAAGGAACAGGAGGTAGAATAAGCCACCAGGGACAAAGAGGGTGGGGACTACCCAGCCGCACCTTCTCTGTCAAAGCTCTCTATAGACCACACTTCAATCCTGAAATCTTCATCCTAATTCTATTTGTGAAGTTTTGCTTTAAGGTGTTTGCATGTGAGAATCGCTATTGGTACACTTAGGTGCTGGCAGTTTTGTAGTTATTTATTGTATTTTTAATTGGGCTAAGCTGCCTGGCTTGTAAGTCATTAACAAAAATAATAATAATAATAAAAAAAAACTTTAACAGCTGCCATAGTAGTAAATGGAAGTGTGTCTGCATGTGTATATTCATAATGCAAAACAGCAATCCAAAATCAGTTGGGATATCTGACCATTTTGTTATTGAGTTTAAATCTGTGATTTGCACTGGATTGAAAACATATATCTGCGAGAAATTACTGAAATAACAGAGGCATAAGAGAAGTCTATGTTATTTAATTTGCCGCTGTTGTATTGTTTCACTGCTTTTAAACTATAGACAGTTCAGCACCTCCATTTTTCCTGTTAAATCTGTTCATTCAAACAACATGCAATTTCCACCAACCCTTTGGATAGCAGCCTTCAGCCTACATGCAGGAGCAATTGTCAAGTGTAATTTTCAGCTGTTAGAATAATTAACATCCTGATTTTTTAGGAAGTTCTTGTGAACAATTATGGTCTTCAGATGCCTGCTAGTACTCTCTCTGTAACTCCCACTCCCACACAAATGTCAGATGGATCAGAATTTCATTGTATGCACAAACCCTGGAAACACATTCATCAGAAAGTTACTATCCAAACTTCTTTGGTAGTACACATATGTAATTGCCACAGTTATGACACAATGTAAAATTTTAAATTGTATTAAAATAAATTTGGAAAAAGGAATTACCTGAAACAAGAATATTTGAAGTTTTACTAAATAAGTATTTCAAATTAAAATATTTCACTAAAAATACCATTCATATTCTTACAAGGGAAGAATCTTTATAAGTACACATATTGATAGTATTTCTTTGAGTGTATTTGGTATTAAGAAGGATATTGGACAAGGAGGCAAGGCAAGAAGGAATATAAATACGATGCAATAAATAAAAGAGTTCTGGTACCATTTCATTTGAAGAGGCACAAATAGAAGATGTGACAAACAAATAATGTATTATTGTCATTTTCTGTCAGCTTCTTTGCCATTTCTTTGCATGCTTGTTTTAATTATTCTAGTATCATAATAAATATGTTTGTTTCCAAAGTTAAAATGCTAACATAACTTTTTGGTCGTTTCCTACTGTTTTATTTTTTACAAGTTTGGGATCTGGTACATTATATAGATTTTAGGGAAAGAATGTTTCAAAATTTAGATCAGATGAATGTTATCACATTTCATTAATTCATAGAGATTTCAGTAATCCAGTGGTAACTGCTGGCCTAAGTATTCCACTTACACGCTTTAAAACACATGTAGATTTTAAACGAATGTGCTGAAAATAGATAATCTGATATTTAAAACGTCATACCCTTTAAAAGTGCATCACAAATATCTATTCTGCTGCAGCTGCACTGCTAGTATTTGCTACTAACCTCCGGGAACTTTTGATCTACCATTGTAGATGGTTCATTGGGGTGAACAGAACTGACGTGGCTCTCTTGCTACATGGCTCTGTTCACAGTTAAAGTCGGGCATTCAGTTAGCATCTAATGGGGAATTTGATGTTGAGGAAAGATGAAAAATCATTGTAACTGAAGTTAAGTGGGGCTTTATTGTAAAATGCGAAATAACGTTCTTTGGATCGAGGTGCTACATATATACATAAAGTCCATGGAAAGACAGGCTGGGGGGGTGGGGGGTTAGGTTAACAACATTAGTACACAATATAAAGTAAATATTGATGAAATGTTTCAAACGGGCAATGATGGAGCAGCAAAGTGGTATTTAGGAGTAAAAAAAAATAAAAATTACAGATAAATACAGAATGCAATAATGGGGCAAATGGCAACAACGTGAAAATGTGCTGATGGTCACTTCAGTTAGTGCAGGGGTCTCCAAATGCGGTCCTGGAAAGCTACCATTCAGTTGGTTTTCTATTCTACCCGGCCTCTGATGGCATTCCTGCCATTTACCTGAGAACAGGTGTTACCGACCATAATTGTTCACAAGAACTTCCTAAAAAATCAGGATGCTTTAAAACCTCAGTAATTAGGGTATTAAAAATGCAAGTAAACACCTAAATCAGGTTGTTTATTGTAAATGTAGAGATCTTACTTACTGTACTTCAAACTTTTTTCTGTTTATGACACTGTTCTCAAAACACAAAATGAGATTTTTTTTTATTATTATTCATAATCTATTTGGCAAATGGCTTTACAAGCAGAAGTTGGAAAACCTTGAAAAGTGTGCTTAATATCTGAAAAGATGCTTTAAGGTACTAGCCTTCAGCAAAAAACTAAATGTTGCAAAAGAAAAGAAATATTTTTTGCATGAGAACCCTTTGGAAGAAAATAAACCCAAGTTTCCTTCTATCAAATTCCCCATGAGACGTTAACTGGATAGTTAGACTTTAGCTGTGAATACTACAATTCTGTGTAATTTTGCTCACATTACTTACAAGGAAGGAATATTGGTCTCTATGCAAAATCTTTAATACAACCCTAATTTTAACGCACAATAAAAGTAGGCCTATATTGACAGAAATAGTATTTTGTCATCCTACATTTCACTTTGAAAATGTGAGCAGATTTGCAACATATTGTGTTTGGCATGCGTTTTCAGAATTTGTAAGTGCTTATCTTGTATTAGTTTATACATTCTGAAGAAAATAATTCATTTGTTGTTAATATTTTGTTCATATTTGAAGAATCACATCAGCAGTATAATTTCAAGGTTACAGTCTTCCAATGGTAATGTGTTTTAAATATCTGTTGCTTCTCTTTTTTGCCTGCACTTGGTCTTTATGCCTTCATTCATTCTACAAGGTAGATTTGCAAGGGGTGGGAAATGTCATTTTTATGCAAAATTAGTGAAGGTGATGCCTCACCAGAACTGAACGTCCTGTTCAAGTTTTACTGCATTTACTGCATTACTGAGTTAAAAAATGATTATTTTAAAAAAATCTGTGTGAGTGAATAAAAATAATTACTCCTTTACTTAATCAAAGTTCATAAGGCATTCCATGGCAACACTGTGCATCCCAAGCAACAATCCCATTTGTCAGAAAAAGACAGAAACTTTACCCTGTACAGGAGCATCTCTACATTTCTGGTGCATGGAAAAATAAAGCGAACTTAAAATATGTTAAAATATGTTCATTCTAAAAACAGCTCTTCTATAAGCCTCTGTTACATTAATCCTTTCAGATCTGCATTTTGTGCTATTAATGAAACAGGCAAAATGATGTTTACTACACTATTCTACTACTGCTATTACTACTGTACCATAGTGCGTGTGCGTGTGTGTGTCTGTGCGTGCGTGTGTGTGTATTAGGATTGCCAACTTTGGTGACCTGACTGGCATGAGATTTTCAATTCAAGACATGTCTGCACACTCATCTATGTGTATGTAACAGTTTTATTACTTTGCAAATGGTCTATAGGGTTTGCAAAGTATCCTGATGCTTTTGATATAGCTAATTTTAGGTTTGTAATGGAATAATATAGATCTACCATAAGATTTTTTGCATGAGTAAAATTCAGAAAGCATGTGTATGTGTGTATACACAGACGCACACACACATACGTACACATACACACACTACTGTTGCTATTGTCACTAAAGCAGAAGCAAATGCTGCAAATATCTTCCCTTCACAGTAAATAGGTGTGTTACAGTAAATTTGGCGAAAATAATGTTGTTAATATTATGAAATCAATAAAACAATTGAGATAAGCGGCAAAATTTAATTTAGCCTTTATTTGAAAAAAGGTAAGTGCTAATGCATTAAATCAAAAATTATGGCTCTGTCACAAATTATGATAAATGCAGCTCCTGGTGTCATTTTTGTAAGTCACTGGGAAACAGCATTGCGGCTAACTGCGTCTCTGCAGTTTCACACAAATCAAAATTTCATACATTAAGATAAATTATTATAGTCGTTAAAAGTGGTGAAGAGAAGGCATTAGACCATTGTGCTTGGGAATGCTATGTCTAGAGTCTTGCTCACGAATCAAATTTCACTGATTCAAAAACATAATAGTACGAGCATTTACTGAATGAAAGAAAGGTAAGACTTCGTGTTTTCTTCACCCAATTATAGCCTTTCCTGTAAATATGCAATGGGTTCCCTATGCAGACTCTTCACTCATATAGAATCAAATCTTTCACTTTTAACTGAAGGGATTGTCCATTATTACAATTAGAACGCATGTGGCAGTTTTAAAGTCTATCCAGCTACATTAGCAAGAAGATATGCAATATTTTACCCTGATAGAAGGGTGTGGAATGTAAACCATTTCAAATTATTGTTTTTGTTGCATTTTTTTAAAAAACTTTTACCAGAATGTTATATTAATATAATCTTCATTTAATGTAGAAATAAAGAACTATATTGGGTTCAGAAACTTCTCCAGCTACTATATACAGCACATTTGTATAACATTTTAAAGTTTTCACAAAAAACATGATGTTGTTGCTCCGCATCATTTTGGTAGATCAGATTCCAAAATATGGCTACATGACTGTTATTCGTTTGACACACTCATATATCTTACTTCCAATAGGTCTCCAGGTAATTTTCCCTGAATATCTCCAAGAGAAATTTGTGCAATCTGCACTCAGCTACATCATGTGTAACGGAGAAGGCAAGTACGTGTGCCGTGACAGCCAGTGCATCTGCCAGTGTGATGAAGAGTTCCCACAATGCAACTGCCCAATCACCGATATCCAGATCATGGAAAATTCCCTACATGGATTGACGGATGCATGGACTAACACATATAAGGACTTTGAGAATTCAGGTAAGATTTTGGCAATTTTGGCCCAGACTTCCTAGTGTAAATGAAGGGAATTCTTTTTCAGAAATATCACTTTACTATGTATCTGTCCATATATATATATATATATGTAAATGAAGGGAATTCTTTTTCAGAAATATCACTTTACTATGTATCTGTCCATATAT
>JAABNX020000046.1:17868125-17881892 GCA_015163995.2 Mormyrus lacerda | reverse complement strand
GAGGAGTTGGAGGGTTGAGTAATGATGAGAAGATATTATGGACTAGGCTAAGGACAGGTTAAAGATCTTTGTAAAGACCCCTGCCAGCTGGTCTGCACAGTCTTTCAGCAGCCTCCCAGTGACACCATCGAGTCTTGCTGCCTTTCTGGGGTTGACTGCCTTTAGCATGTGTCTTACGTCATGCTCCTCCATAGTAAGGATGTGGCTACTATGCACTAGCAGATGTAATGCGGCCGCCTCCAGTGACTCCAACTCAAAACGAGCGAAGAAGCAGTTCAGCTCCTCTGTCAATGAAGCATCCTCATCCACAGCTATGTCTCTGGGTTTGTAGCTGGTAATATTTTGGACTCCCCGCCACTCCTGCCTCATGTAATTACTGTGGAAGTGGTCCTCAATTTTCTTTTTATAGACTGTTTTAGCCTGTCTGATGCCCCTTTTAAGGTTAGTCCTAGCCACACTGTAGAGTTCCACATCACCAGACCTGACGGCGGTGTGTCTGTCCTTCAAAAGGATCCTGACCTCTCTTAGCTAGCTTTCTGCATGTTTTCATTTATAATTTTCAAATATGTCAAATAAGGTCAACTGATACCAAATAAGTACTGATTCACGTGTTGGGTATTATCTTCATCAGTGTCCACTCTAATTCCTTCTGATGGAGGCAAACCACACTCCTCTGGCTGAAGCATCTCTCCACGACCTTTGGAGAACTTGAATTTTACAGTCACTTTATGTGAATGCTGAGCCGAAGTCAACAAATAGCATTCCAACATAGGTGTTATTGAGGTCCATGTGCGTAAGAACAGTTTGGAAAGTAGATAAGGTGGTATCTTCAGTGGATATATCTTCCTTTTAGGAAAATCATTGTGGAATATTTTTTTATTTAGTACTGTAACTGTTTTAGTTTTCATTGTTCATTAGTCATTGAAATTAAATTATTGTGGAAAAATCTGGCCTTGCACCTGTTTGTCCCAGTCTTTTGTGTCTTCTCCCTGTTTGGCCAGCAGGTGTCATTGGCTATCCTGTCCTCTCTGTAGTCAAAGTCTTTAGTGTGTTTCCCCTATTCCCCAGACTGCCATATGGCTCAATGAGCTGAGCGTGTAGCTACCTGTCAAACCTTGTGTGTTCAAATCCTGTCTCTTCTGTTTTTGTATTTTGTGCCCTAGTGTTTCATTTATCAGTTTTTTCTAGTTCCTGTGATTTTGTGTTTTGCTTTAAAATTTGTTTTTTTGCATTGCCTTTGTTCTGTTTTACCTGCCTTTGTTATTTTCCATCTGTTTCCTTGTTTTTTATCAGTTCTTCGTTTCCCTGTTAGTTTCTGAGTTTCTTTATTTAATTATTCATTTCACCTGTTGCCCATTTTTCCAGCGCTTGATAATTGTTTACACCTACCCTGCATTATCCTTGTTAGCTCTCTATATTTAAGTTCCTGATCCTGCTGTGTTTTTTGTGGAGTCATTGTTGCGATGTTATTGCTGATGGTGTTCTTGGCAACTGTGGTTTCGCTAGTTACCTGCTTGTTCCTTGTGGAACTAGTTTCCTTTTGTACATTATTTTGTTCTGTTAGTTACTTTCTTACCCCTTTTTAATTTTGACCCCTTATGGTCTGTTTTTTATTTGTAGTGTTTCCTAGTCTTTACTGTTCCGTTAATAAAACCCCTGTTATGTTCCTGGAGCCACCGGTGGGTCATCCACCTTCCTTCCTGCTTGCACCATGCCTCATCCCCGTGCCAGAAACCCCTGAGTCCATGTCAAAGTTAAAATGTCTTTGTCTGATGACAAAATTCATACAAATTATTACACCGTATTTGTTCAGGAATTCTAAACAAATGCATTTTGTCTGCATGTGAAGAGACTTATATTTTACCTATTATTCACATTACATAATACATGATGTGTGGCAGTGGTGAAGCTCATATTAGTCCCATAAAGCATGTTTTAAAGGAGACTGATGGGGACAAATACTGAAGCAACACAACTTGCCCTTTTGGTCTTTCAAAATCACAGTTTAGAAATTAATTTTGTTAATAGTGATTCTTAATGACATTTCTGCATTTCTTCTCTGATTTTGGATAAATTATGTTAATATAGCTGAGAACTGGCCACAGAGGCAGAAAGTACAAAAACACAAATATTAGAATTAGAATTTGGTGATCAGTGGTCATTTTATTGTGAAATGTGAATGAACAGTGTTGCATGGAGATTAATATAGAGATTTGTTTTCAATTACATTGTTAAGATTTCGCTTGTAGTACACTATGTTGTTTTCTTCTTTTCTTGACTGACGTGATAAACATTAAAATAAATCACAACAGATTATTTCAGTTGATTTTAGACAATTGCTCATTTCTATAGTTCTCTCCCGGTGTGATGTTACAGCTTCTTTGAAAGCTTCCCAGTGTGAGGATCAGCAGCAATTAAAAAGATTTTTACATCTGCTTGCTTAGATCATTCAGCCTTACTGTGGGATAGGTAAAAGGTCATGACATGACCCAGCATTGCAGCCCTGAAAAGCAGCTCAAATTACCACAGCCAGCACTGTGCAAATCTTGTGCTGAGATGTCCTTTGCAGTGTGTCATGTGAGGGTAGAACAGAGAGAAAATGCTGAGGCAGCATGGAATGTGACTCAGTGAAGGTTGTAGGCTTTAAAGGCCACACAATCCCCATCATGCATAAGCACACGCACACACCGGTTTGAAATTTCATTTTTGTGGGGACTATCCATTCATTTCTATGGGGAAAACTATAATCCCAACATGATGATCTTAATCCCTACCCAGCCCTAATTTTAACCATAAGTAACCAAACAATATACCAGACTTTTGGCATTTTTAAGTTTTTACTGATCATTGTGGAGACATGAAAAACATCTCCACAACGTGAAAATATCAAGTTTTTATTACACTAGCATCATTAATCAAAATACTACCAACTACATATTTACTACAGTTTTTAAAAATACATGGTATAGTGATCTACATAAATGTAACATTTATTTCAAAAATACAATGAAAATATAAATAAAGAAAAATTAAAAGTGTTACGTAATCTGCAGAGCAGGTCTTCGGACTCTATTTTAATCCAACTCAAAGCGTAAAGTGCCACACGGAACTAACAGTCATGTCCAAATTAATTTCACTATTTTGACTGTGGGAAAAATCAGACTTTGCGCAAGGCAGAAAATGTTCTCCTAAATCTCTTAATTATTCAGAGGCGTGTATTGGGTGTAATATGCAATTAACCAATTGGAAGGGCATGTCACTTCACTTTATTCCAATGGCACGTTTACTCTGCAGGCCAGATCACTTTTCGGCTGAGGAAACGGACGTGCTCATGTGCAAGGTGAAAAGGCGCGAGCACGTCATCTTTGGGAGCAGCACTGTTCCAGTTTTCGATGTAAAGCAGGCGTGGGATGAGATAGCAGTGAGCGTGTCCTCGTTTTCTGGCATCACCACATCATACGGACAGTGCCAAAAGCGGTATAATGATGTCAGAAGACAGAAGACATAAGCTTGCTCCTGAACTAGAGCAGCGGCTGGGAACAGGAACTTAAGTATGTGTGTGTGTGTTTTTTTTGTTGTTTGTTTTAATTTTGGATATCTTCAGTTCGCAAAATATAAATGTGTGATCTTGTTTTTTTTTTTAAAGTGTTTTAAAATGTTCAAATAATAGGTAATAAGACTGTTATTTTTCTACTCTCACAATTAAGATTCCTTAGCAGGCTACAGACGATTTACCTCTTCTGCCAGCTGATCCTCCTTGCCTTTCTTGGTGCTGGTGTACACTCCTTTGTTGGCATTGGCACATGCAGTTCAACATCACACCTTCTGAAGTCCTCTATTGCATCCTCATTTATGTCAAAAACACATCCATCACGCAACACACAGCATGCCACAGTGAATGCTGCGACCTTATGAAGGCTGCATCATAATGTTCCATGTGACTTATCTAAATGTCTGAAATGTATTTTCAGCAGTCTAAATGCCCCTTTAGTTAGGCATGTACTTAATTCAAAAGGTTGGTTCTTTAATATATATTGTTTTTCTTTTGGTGTTTCATTAAACAGTATGATTACGTGAAAGAACTAGATAAAAAAAAATAGGTACTATGTATATAAATTAAAATAAATAAAATAACAGAAAAACATTAGTGTCCTTTGAGCGCGTATCTGTGTCATTAACGAGCTTTGTGCACCCGCAGGTTTCTTAAATGCCCCGCCTAAATATCGCTTAATAATGCACCTCTGATTTTAGACGTGGTTTTTGTTGGTCAAAAGCACAACGAGATTGCGCTGCCTTAAAATAGCACCGCCCCAACAATGCGCCCGGCCACACCTCATTTAAAAACACAATTCCTACAAGCGGAAAGCCGGTGCGGAATCATTTACTATTTTACGATGTGAAAATAAGCAATGCACTGCTATGAAACTACCAAACCACTTTACTTTGCGCAGGTGGAAAATAGAACCCTTTGTGTTACTGTAAATATACAGTCAAACCTCGGATTGCGAGTACCTTGGTTTGTAATCTTTTGCAAGAAGAGCAAAAATTTGTAATAAATTTTAACTTGATAAACGAGCGAGGTCTTGCAATACGGGTATTTTGTATATGCTTTGTCTGCCGGTTTTTCTCTTTCTTGCTGCGGGATTGTGGGTAATAGTCTCCCATGCTCGGTCTCAGTCGGTGTGCCTCACTCATATAGTCAAAATTTAGTAGAAAAGCACCGCACGAATAAGGGTGTAGCACTGCAAGCAATGAATCTTTTTAATGACAATGCAATGTCCACATTGTTAAAGTCGTTCCTTGTCACAGAAAAAGAAAATTATTCCAGTGAGCCAACAGATGTCAGTTATTCTATTAGTTGTAATGAAAATCGTCCCACAAAATCGTCCCTCCTCATCTCCTCTCTCTTGTCTCCCTCACACCATCCACAATTCTTTTCAAAGGTAAAATGCAGGTTAATATTGATATACGATGCCGGTTAAGGTTGATATACAGGCGCTTTGAATTACGAGCACGTTTCCGGAACGAATTATGCTCGCAATCTGAGGTTTTACTGTATCTGTAAAAAGTGGTTATTAGAAAAACTCTAGCTGAGTTGGACTGAGATTAAGTTTATTTTGAAATAAAAAAGTTCAGACTTATTGTGCAGTTCATGGACTTTTTTTCATTTCCCCTTAGGGACAATTATTGAGAAAAATGGTTGAAGGGCAGAGGGGAAATGCACATTTTATATATGAATACAGCAAATATCATACTTTGTACTACAAAATTATCTTCTGCCCTTGGATGGAAATTTGTTTCTTTCAGGATTTTCTGAAAGAAAATGTGATACAATGTGACAAACAGTGCAGCCTCCTTTGACACTATAGAAGTTGCAGTCCAGGTGTGGGTGTTAAAATTTTGATGAAAAAAATAATTGAGGGTCCTTTTCAGCAGAGGCGACCTGCTGCATTAAATGTCCCAGTTTGCACTAACATTATTTCCTGTGCTTTCTTTTTTTCCTTTATATACATGCATGTTGTATCTATCAACTATATTGTATGTAACCACTGTCTTGTCTTGTCTTACTGTATGCTGTATGTACATATAGTACACTATTTGGACAGAAGTATTGGGGCACCTGGCCATTACACTTACAGCAACTTTTATGGCATCCCATTCAAAATCCATAGGAATAAATGTGGAGTTAGACAAAATTTTGTAGAAAAGCACCACACGAATAAGGGCATAGCAGTGCGGGCAATGAATCTGTTTAACGGCAATGCAATGTCCACATTGTTAAAGTCATTCATTGTTAAAGTCACACAAAAAGAAAAATATTCAAATTAGCTACTAATCTTCCGGGTTAGACTTTCCACAAGATTGTGTTTGTGGGAATTTTTGCCATTCATTTAGAAGAGCTTTGGTGAAATCAGGCACTGATGTTGGATGTGAAGGCTTGGCTTGTAATTTCCATTCTAGCTCATCCCAAGGGTGTTCAATGGGACTGAGTTCAGGGTTCTGTCAAGTTCTTCCACACCTAGCTCACGCAACCATGTTTTTATGGAACTTGCTTTGTGCACTGGGGCAGAGTCATACTAGAACAGACAAGACAAACTGTTGCCACAAAGTCTGAAGCATAGAATTGTCCAAAATGTCTTGGTATGCTGAAGCATTAAGAGTTCCCTTCACTGGAACTAAGGGGCCAAGCCCAACCCCTGAAAAACAATCCCATACCATTATCCCTCCTCCACCAAACTATACAGCTGGCAGAGTGGAATCAGGCAGGTAAAGTTCTCCTCAACAACCCAGCTCTGTTACTTTACATGGTCCGCGACTTCGTAGCTGAGTTTCAGTTGTACCTAAATGCTTCCACTTTGCAGTAATTCCACTTACAGTTGACTATGGATTATCTATCAATGAAGAAATTTCACAAACCTACTAAGTGAAAATCCTATGACAGTATCGTGCTTGTATTCACTGAGCTCTTCAGAATGACCTATTAGTTCACAAATGTTTGTAAACCTTACTGCATGACTAGGTGCTTGGTTGTATACACCTGTGGCAATGGGTCTGAATGAAACAATCTGAATTCAATGATTAAGAGGAGTGTCCCATTACTTGAGGTGTGGCCATATATTACATGTTTCAGAGCCATTGACCATTTCAGATGATTTTGCTCTGTGTATGAACATACTTGGTCAATAAATCTAACTCTGATTCTGATTTGCCAATGATTTATTGAATAAGGAGCTCAGGCAAACTGTTTTTTTGGAAGGTGGAGTAACATCACTGGTAGATTAAATATGTAGTGCTTTAAATGAATCTTAGTCAAACAGCTGATTGTGAGAATGGATAAGAAATCACCAGTCCCAGTCATCCTGAGCACCAGTCGCATCAGAAGGTTGATATTTTCTCAAAATTGAGTCCTATATACATTCAGAATGTCATTACACAGTATAGATAAAAATACATTAGATTTTGATCATAATGAATATGAATGGGGCTTATTTGAAAGAATGCTGGATCCATATACAAGTATGAGGTAGTAGGACCTAAACCAGTGGTGCTATGACAACAACCTGACACTGACTATAGGAACCAACTAAAGAGCTTATTGTCACCTGCTGAGAAAAACATGCAGCAGTCACCAACAATGAACAGCACCTTTAAAGGTCAGATGCTTTTTTTATTCCTCAGAGTTCAGATTGCTAACCTGCCCTGCACCAAACATGGGTGCCTGCCTGTAAAAGACACGTCTACACTTCCACTTACTTCACTTACTTTTCCTTTCTTCATCGCAAGACCCCATGAATCAACCTCAATCTGTATGTTACACAGAAAGATTCAATTTGGTCCTTTTAAATGCTCTCCTTTGTGAGGAGAAAATTGTTTCTTTTAGACCGTTACACTGCATGGAATTCCACTGTGTTCACCAAATCCACAATGTACATTTTTATTCCAGATATTCAATTTTCAAATACTAATAGATGGCTCTGTTATCTTTTAAGATGAAGCTAGGAGAATGTATTTTATGAATAAAAGGAATCTGTAGGAAGTGCAGGTTTAAAGCTAAGCAAAATTGATTGTTTGTATTCAATTGCAGCTTAGTCAGCAGACTATTTATAGTTGATATGCTAATAATAGTATAACTACGGGTAGTCCCTAGGTTATGAACAAGATCCATTTCCTAAGTCTTTCTTTAAGTTGACTTTGAGAGTGGGCTTAGTTGCCTAAGCCTTTCTGCCTGTGATCGGAAAATCCAGCCTTAACATATCTGTGGGCCCCTGAGCAAGACCCTTAACCCTCACTTCCCTGGGCGCTGCTATAGGTGGCTGTTATTCAGACGTGAAAAGAATTTCCCCACAGTGATCAATAAGAAGTATCAATTATTAATAAGAAAAATAGCTATACAGAAATAATAGATGTGTCTACATATGCTATTGGATGTTCACGGTATATTATCAAACCATTGTGTTCATCCCCCAGTGTTTCAATACAAACAAGTGAACTGTGATATTACAATAAGACATTTTCTATATTTATTGTCTTGAATATATATATATATATATATATATATATATATATAAGATGGCGTTTTTCCCCCAGAAGAATAATGTAAAAGCTGAGGTTTTCTTAATTTTGAGGGCTCAAATTTAAATGTCATTATACAACAGCAGATATGGTGTAAAATTATCTACCTCCTGGCTATAGGTAGCCTACTTCAAATGTAATCAATGTCTTTACAGCAATACAGTACAAAGTTGTACTGTAAGAGTGGTGATCCCACCCACTGTCGACAATTCATTGACATTGTTTCATCCAGCCTACTCTGCATGTCTGATCCCTGTTTTTTCCCCTTGGGTGTGGTTCTCATCTGGCCATGCATCGGACTTGTTAGCTTTCCCGCTTGGTCCTACCCTCCTGTTACCCTTGCACAACTGCCTTGTGTTTGCTCCTATATCAGTCAGGTATATAAGTGTATATCAATCCTGTAATCTGAGTGCAATCATTGTTCTTCGTTGACAAGTGCATTCCTTCTCATTTCCCTTAATAAACGTCCCTGCTAGGGGATCACTCCACTGCAGCCTGCATTTTGGTTGTCCTTCTCCTGCCAAATACGTGGCAGACATATTATGACATTGTGGTGTTGGTCAGCAGCCAGCCTGCTTTGTTCCACATGGCACTAAGCTTTAAATGGTGTAAATTAATATGTGTATTTGTGTATTTATGTTAAGTACTGGGGTGGCATGGTGGTGCAGTGGTTAGAACTGTTGTCTCACACCTCTGGGACCCAGGTTTGAGTCTCTACCTGGGTTACATGTGTGTCGAGTTTGCATACTGAGGCTAACTGGAGTTACTAAGTTGCTCATGAGTGTGTCTTGCGATGTGCTGGCCCCCCATCCTGGGTTGTTCCCTTCCTCATGCCTATAGCTTCTGGGATAGGCTCTGGACCTCCCGTGACCCAGAAGTTGGAAAATGGGTGGATGTTAATTGCAACTTTGTTATGTTTGCCATGGAATGCATGTATTTTGTTAGCGTGTAACCGTGAGTGACATCTAAACAGTCAGTTTCATCGTCTGTATTAAACCGATAGTGGCTGTTAATGAAGAGAGTATTTCATTTTAAAAGAGCTGCTGAATACTTTATTAAAATGACTTGACCACTGGCCATTTTTGCCCCTTTATGTTGGTCTGCTGCATCAAAAGCATTATGCACTCTCTTGAGTTGTGGAACTAATAATATTGATTATCTATCTACACTTACTGCGTTGTGAATGCCTGTGGTTGCTTTTTAATAGTGATATGCTTAACTTCCTTTATGTTCTTTTCCAATAAAATTATTTTTCTTGATAGAGATAAGATTTGTTAATCCAAAGGTTTTTTTCCAAAAATTAAGTTAATATTGCCTGTACAGGTACTGTACAAACTAGGTACACTGTCAATTAAAAATGGTATAGACCCCCCCCCCCATTCAAATTTGGCCCTCAATTCCAAATCCAGGCCTTGTTTTCAAGTCTCCCAGGTAGTTAGCTTAATAAGTTTTGGCTCTAATTGGCCAGAGGCTTCACAACTGGCTCTCAGGTAAAGGAAAGCTGGAAAAACAGCAGTGCTTGGGCTGTGATTTGAATAGCTCTGGTCTAGACAAATCACCTGCAGGTTATCAAAGTTAAGACAATGTTTTAATCTTAATGTTTTTCTCTACTTGATTTTATACAGTAGACACATAAACTAGGCCTAGTTAGTCATGCTGCCATTTTTGTAAATGGAGAGTTGTTACATGGAAAAATAAGGGGTTCATTGTTTAATTAAAGAATGTGCTTTTATGTTCTTAAATGCTAAAACCGTACCGTCACTATGTCCCAAAAACCATGACACATACACAAACCGTGACACATACACAAACGTCACAACGTAGTGCATGCGTTTATTACGAACCATTGTATCTAACCAGAATTTTTTATATAACAGGCTTTTTGGCAGTCGATTAGTAAGTGTGAGTTTGTCCATAAGGTGGACATTCTTAAACTGGGGACTGCCTGTATGTATGTATGAATAAATGTGTGAATACTAAGAGTTTATTTGTTAACATTAACGTTGCTCCAATAACACTCATAACATTAAAGCATATTCCTCAGTCAGGAGGTAAATACCATGTTAGGCACACAGTGTATTGTTTTCAGTTGTGACAGACATGTTTCATTTTACACATTTTAGATTGTTTTACATTCATTTTGAGTTTCCTCACCGTTTGAGTTTCCTACCTTTTGAATAAGAACTGTTCTTGTCTAGAATGCAGAGGGGGAAAGTGGCTAGTAAGATAACACAGCAAATAAAGCCGAAATAAGCTCCCACCTTTACGTAATACGCCTAATGCTGCAACTTAACTTGAATTCACCAGGGAAATTTATTAAACTCTGCATTATTGAGATTGGCAAGAAGCTGTTAATAGCGAGTGGCCCCAGCCTTTGGGTATCCTGCACATCAAATTTGTTTGTTTGAATGTCCTTACATTAACAGTCTGCCCTGGGAGTTGCCTGCTTAGCTGTCAGGACAGCTCAGTTAGTCAGCCTGTGCCACGCTCCACTGATTTTAGGACCTCATTCTCTGAGAAATGTGGATCACCTCACAGATTCGTAGCTGCCTTTTCTCCTGCTTTTTGAATTTTTACCAGACATGGGATGGTGCGGTAGACATTCTACAATAGCAAGGCCAGTGCTTTATACTTAAAAACAATATGTTAATTCCCATTTCATTGTCCTGTGTCTCCATGAAAAGACCAGTTAGTAAAATAAAGCTTGGATCATCTGAGGTTCAGTCCTCAAGATGAGGCACAGCTTTTTCTTGCTGTAGAGGTTGAATAAAAGCATATACTGGAGGTGTATAACCTTGAAACAACCCTTCATTGCCAGCGGATGCAGAAGTGCACAGAGACTTTGTTAGGGCTACTTTGAAATGAAGTTTTGTTTCCAAAGGTTCATTTTAGAATGACAGGTACTGTTGGGCAGCTCTCAGTTTCTTTTTGAGACTCTTCACCTACAGTAACTGTATCTTGGAACTCATACATACAAAACACTTTTTTTTCATAATACTAGAGAAGAAACAGAAATATTTAAGCACTTAACCAATCTTTGCAAATAATAGTAAAGACTCTTGCGGCAAGTGCATGAGTAGATTGGCAAGATATAAAGTCTGAGTAATATAATTAATTGATTTAAATAATTTTTCACACCCACCAAGGACATGTAAACACATCTTAAACATATAAGCTGAATGTTTTGTTTGAAAGATCATTTTTGATTGCACAAAAAAATTACAATTGAGTGTAAGCTCCATTTATGCATTTTGAAATACCCAAGAGATCCTGAGAGCATAAAGCTGTTTACTTTGATTTTTTTAATGCTTTATGCATACATTTACACTGGTATGAGTCGTAATTCTGATTGTAGAAAGTGAAAATACAGGAAAATAAATAAATTAAATAACATCAAAAGCAGAAGACCCCCTTAGATCAGACCTAGTCAAATGCCGGCAGCATCTGACCTGCAGAGCTATTTTTATTGGCCTGCGTGACCATTAACACCAAAAGGGAAGAAACTTTTATGCTCAAAACACTGTCACTTCCATATTGGCATGAAAAAATGAGCACTTCCACAAAAAGAAAAATAAAATCAGAATCTGGCTCTTTAAGAAAAATAGTGGATGTCTAAAAAAAATAATCATACAAAAATGGCCCCTGCTGACTTGGCGGTCAGGTTTGGCTCTCCGCAGAAAATAATTGCCCTGGCTTGAATGAAATAGTGGGCTGGGTTCTCAGAGGATTTTTATGTTAGACTGTTTTGGCCATTGACAGAGGAGTGAAGGCCAGGTTGTCATACCAAGCTGACATTTGGCAGGCATGGGTGCCTATGCCCCAGACAAACAATGTCTAAATCGGCTGTGAGCACATACAGTACACGAATGGCTTGATTCTCTTAAGACATCGTGCGGGGTTGCATTCACCAGTGCCCTTCTGGGCGGGCCCAAATGCTAAATGTTAGGCCGAAACAAAATATCAAATTTAAAAACCCAGCACAATCATAGCAACTTCAGTATTATGTTAATTCAGATGAAATGACTAGTTATTACGACGTAACTTTTCCGAAGTCTAACAAATAAACCTATCAGTAGAAATGACTATAAATAGAAATTGCAGTCAGAAAAAATTGGAACAGAACCATTGACAATGCATTTGAACACTTTTATAGGTTACCGAAAACCTAGTATGTAATTAATAACTGTACCTAATGTGTAGTTCAGATATCATGTGTCTTATATTTTTAATGTTCTATTCAGTATTATCACATCTCCATACAATCACTCAACGAACACAGGCATGGTGATATGCTCCTGAATGATGAAATTGTTGCAATATGGCCTCGATGAAGAAAAGTTTGTGCTAAGCTGGGATCACTGCAGGAGTTAGTGTTGCTGTGCCTATTATCGCGAATAGAAGAGGTTTTCCCAATTACAAAAGACTGATTTTTGTTAAATTATAGTTTGAATTTTTACATCCAAAAATTTTTAATTTGCATTTTAAGTTTTAGTTTATGAAGTGGCCACTGAATATTTCACACAGGTCTAGAATTTTTTAAATTTAAAAGGAAATAACTCTGATATTTTGGCTTAGGCAGCTTATTAAAGTTCAGAAAATAATAAATCCCCAGAGAGGGTTATCACCTCGTAGCATAATTACCCACCAGAAAGGGAAAGGGAAATTAATGTCCCAGGTTTGAATACAGATGTGGTTTTCTCTGAAAGTGGACGGTATCCAATGATTCCTCCTTACAGATTTTACTGTACACTATACACAGTCCTTAATTTACTTGCATTGAATAATAACTATAATTGTATTTTATGGGCTTACACAAAACATATCATATTCATATTTTAATTGGAATCCTAAATGTTATGCAAGACCGCAGTCTCAATTTATAATAACTTTCCATAGAAACTTGACATTTGACGTTGTTCTAAGAAAAAGACTAACAGAGCATTTCCTTTAATACCCATCAGTCACTGTCATATACTCTATGTACAAGTATAGTTAGATTTACTTGGTTTCAAATTATATTATACAAATGGAAGGCAGATAATTGTCTGGCTAATAGCATGTGTCATAAGGCCACATGTGTTGATAATAACAAAATTTTGTATTCAGAATTGGAGATTGAATCTTTAATTGGCTTAGTAGTGGATAAATCAAAAATGTATGCTATCATTGGGGCTCATGAATAAGTTTAAGAAACTCTGGGCTACAGGCATTCTTAATATGCTGCTTCAGCAAAAGTGCTTTCAAGATATACTACACATATCAGTATATGCATGAAGATGTTTTAAATAATCCATTTTTATTGGTACTGGACATAACCATGGTGTTTGCACATGTGATCCTTTGTTCTCACACGTGCATATTTGGCACGCAACCCCCTCTCCATGCATCCTGCCTTACTGCTCACCCAACACCCTAAAAGAGAGTCTCTTTTAGGTGTGGCTTTTGTATACCCTGTACATTAATTCACTCATTGCTACTAGTCTCAATATACGAATAGGTTATGTTCGTTTGTGTCCTTAGACCAGTGGTTCTCAACCTTTTTTTGCAGTGGGCCGCACTATGTCCAAGTTCAAGTCTTACGGGCCGCATATTATTTATATATGACGTCATCAACGCACAATAACCAGATATTATGCATCTTAAATTATTACAATTAGATGTATTATTATCATTAGAGAGTATAATTCTACTTAC
>JAABNX020000046.1:17853219-17866030 GCA_015163995.2 Mormyrus lacerda | reverse complement strand
TTGAACACGGTCGAACAGGCAAAGGAAGGCAGAAACGGGGTTAAACAAAAGGGTTTAATTGGGAAACGCAGGGGCATAAGAAGGGCGACAGGGGCGACACTGCAACACTACGATGACAGAACTAGGGAAACAAACTCTGACGTGGACTTAAACACATCGAACTAATACAGACAAAAACAGCTGTGGAACACTGGGAATCGACATGAGGTTAACGAGGGGGGCGTGGCACAGGAGGATCAGCATGATCGGGGTGTGACACACTGTGGTAACCTGGCTCAATCAACCAGAAGAAACATCATCTTCACCCAGAAGTACATATTCTGTGGCTTCTATTACACTAAAGTTCTTTTTGGAGTAACTTCGATGAACATTGCAGAATAACAATGTTGCGAATGTACACGGGTGCTCATATCATTTGGTGGTTTCTAGTTTTGTATAGACATAATTAAGGAACAGAAACAGACTCTAAATCACATTTTGTTCTCCTGAGTGAGTATATAGTGTGTGATGCTAACTGGAACATTTTAAAATTATGTTTCAAATGGGTCTAATACATAGTACATCGAAGTCAACATTTATTCAATCTTACAGAAGCATTATATTTAGAATCCAATCATGTATGATAATGTTAATGACTAATGCATGGCATGAATTAATCAATGGCCATTACAAACATTTTTCTTCATTGAAATTAATTGGTAAGAAAATTATTTTAAAAATTACAAGTTTAGGGAAATATACAGAAGAAAAGCATGTGAATAGTATCAGGTACAAGGTCTGAATAATACTCTCTCTCCAAGTAGTGGAGTATCTCACAATGTGTTCCTTTTTTCCCTGTATATCAAAGCAGTCCCCTGTTTTCTTTTTTCCCACAACACAAATGGGGTACACAGTGTCACTGTAAATTGCCTTTAATGTATGAATGCGTGTGCTCCACAATGACCGCTGTGCTTCCTGGGATATGCTCCAGATCGCTGCAGTGCTGACTGAATATGCTCGCTGTTACTTAAAATAACACTGCTGTTGCAAGGCATATTAGCCTAACAAGTGTTTAAGCGATTAAATCTGCTTACCTGTCGATAACATTAGCCTTTATATCATAAAAATGTTTATGCTATACAGTATTATGAAATGTTTTAAAATATATATTTTATGCAGTATGTCTGTATTATTAAAAGAAATAATTTCACTTATATATCTTAACTCTGTGATTTTAGCATTAAACAGCAATGTCAGATAGCAGGCTGTAATGCTAACAGTTGGTAAAGGGCTTTTTTGTAAGGCTCTCATTGTCACTGTGCCATCCTCAGTTTAACAGACGGACATATAAGGCCATATATTGCTCTACTCTAACCATAAGTCTGGCAGAAGAGAGTGATTCAGCAATTTAGCAGGAGTAAGGCACTCATATGTTGATGGACCTGTAACTCTGTATTATATTCTTGTTCCAATCTAATTTCCCAAAGAGACGACGAGTAGCAGCCTCTCTGCTTCTCACTGCAGCAGTGTCATCACCATTCACTGCAAAACCATTGCAGTGGCCCCTGAACGAATCTCCTCACCGTATTTTTGTAGGAGGAGCACATCTCCCTTGACACACCAATGGGAGTGTTGCTCTGGGTTAAAGTCTTTAAAATCCTGATTGTTAAACTCCTCCCACACCCGACTTCATTCATCTGCATCGTCTCCTCCTGTTAGCCATATAATGTGAAGAATACTCAGGGCTGTATAAAAGGATACAGCTCAGAAGAGGCCATCTTTTTAATTTAACTTCATTGGTTTTCAGTGCCCTCCTCATGCTGCCCATAGGATTAGTCTCCTATAGTATAATGCCTCAATTTATATTGGCGGAATTTCTGTCACCCTTTGCAAATAAATCAGTAGTCCTGGACTGACTTGTGTCCCAGGTGAGCAAGAGTCTTAGTCATGGGTAAAGAGTGAACTGTCCTGTTGGAATGGCACATGCAGCACCTATGGTCAGTGCACCGTATTTCTTGAATTCTTATAGCTCTATCTGTGCGCAAATGGAGGGGAAATCTGAGTAATGATCCTGGACATATAACATGCTGACCATGCATTAACTGGGTATTGAAGGTTTACCCAGAGACTACCTAAGGCCAGATCTCTCGATCGGGGTGTACCTCAATTTATTTCTGTGGACAAGGGCCCACAGCGACTGCCATTTGAATTCCCATCCTTCCTTCATCCCATAGGGATTTGTCACATCTGTAGAGCAGTTTAATCAGACAGAAAAATCCTACTAAGGCTACAGCTGGGTCAAGTTTTCAGTAGGAACTTCTCTCAGGTACCACTCTTCTGTATCCCTTTATGCATTGTTTTCAGCACTTGCTGCATTTTCTCATGCCTGAGAGGGAACCAGAACTGCTTTTGACTGTGCAGCTGTTCAGGACCATAAGTAGCACATCTGGCAATGGTTCAACAGAACGGCACTCTATCGCCATAAGAGACTGCCTTAAAGCATGTGGATGTCATTTTATCTCAAAGGTAAACATCTTCTGATAGCTTGTTCCCAGGCTGGTCAGGGACAATACTGGAGTAAGATAAGATGCTCATTGTGATATGAGTCCTAATTAAGCTCCAATTGGTATTCCAGGTATATAAGTATATTTAGTCTCAGGATATACAGTAAAACCCACATTTCAGCAAATACAAGCTAAATCATTATGATAAACAAAGCAATGTTACAATGCATTTTTCAACAGTAGAATTCAACTATCTGGAAAATTCAACTATTGGATTGATACTACAGTGTTTACTATACTATTAATGCAGTGTTGTTTTCTGGATTATTGTCATGGCCTAGATAATACTTAAATGATTTCAGTTAATCAATTAATTTGAATAAACATTTAAAAGAATGAAAATACAAATGAGTGGACATAAATTATATAAATTGATTATGTGAACACAGGTAATATCATCAACTTGAATTAAATGATCATAAGTTAAGTCATTTTATCTGTGATTTCTCTCGACCAATGTGTGGTGCTAAGGTTTCTTTTCTACCTTAAACTGACTTTCCCTCCTGACCAGGACAAAAGTCCTGTCCCCCTTTATCCTCAAATACCCATTTTTGACACAGGCTCCCTTGGGATATTGTGTCAGCCAATACTGCCCTCAAGCACATGGAAATGAAAAACGTCTGAATGACTTGGCAGAATG
Organism: Mormyrus lacerda; assembly: GCA_015163995.2. Classification (NCBI taxonomy): domain Eukaryota; kingdom Metazoa; phylum Chordata; class Actinopteri; order Osteoglossiformes; family Mormyridae; genus Mormyrus; species Mormyrus lacerda. The sequence goes on along the minus strand of JAABNX020000046.1, from coordinate 17,862,847 downwards.
AACATCCAAGAAGCATCTGAGGTGTTATTTATGGCTCTGAGACGTGTAAAAATCTCCCTCCCAAATTTCTGTTGTACACATTATTTTATATAAAATAATTTGCAGAGATTATCGTAATGATTTTTTATGAGAGCTCATGGTGGATATATCATCACCTATCCTGATATCATCTTGAGATCTTTGAACTTTGTGCTTAACTATTTCAAGCCAAATACAGACTTGTAAATCAGTGAAACACTGTTGTTACGTGCCGTAAGGATTTCCTAGGGCTGTGTCTGTGGGTGGCCTCGATTCCGCCTTCAGGTATTCGTTCACCAGTTGTCTCTTTAGCTCCGTCTCCCGGATTCCGACCCCACCTTCCCCAGTACTTCCTGTGTTCCTGACTTCCGGTTCCTGGAGTGAAAAGGCCGTTGGTCACCAACCTCGAGAACTCTGCTCATTGCTTTGATTATTGTTTGTTTGCTTTATTGGTTTTGGATTTATTGTGTATGACAGTTTTGGTTATTGGTTTTCTGATTTTCGCTTTGCCCCTTTTGTAGTTTTGTTTTGGTTTAGTTGCATTTCTGGTTTTCGATCAACCGCCTGGCTACTGACTACTCTTTTGCTCGCCCCCTCAGACACTGTAGTTTCGGATTGTGTGTTTGTTGCGTGTGTGTGTGTGAGTCCGTGTGTACGGAGTGGCTGCCATTTTTGTTCTAGCGAAGCGTGTTGGTTTTTTGTTCGTTTGGTTAGGGAGTCAGGTTTTAGAATTGTTTTGTTTCTACTTTGTTTTGTTGCACATAGGATTAGGTTAGCTTTGGGAATATGTTTGGTTGTGTTTTTTTCTTGGCTTCAGTCACTCCCGAAGTATTGTTACACCAGGTGTTTTGTGAAGTGTCCATGTGGTGTGAATAAAATATATAAAAAAATACCCCTTTGTTACTCGTGTTTCCTTTTCCCGTTCCCTGTTTGTCTCGTCCTCCCCTAACCCTTCCCCTTTCCTTTCTGTCGGGCTCCAATCCTAGACTGGAGCTCGTAACACTGTTCACCTGTTGTTGACACAGCAAATTTTATTCAAAGATGCAATTCTAGATTCTCTACATTTAATAGTGTAATTATAATCATTTATCTTTGTTTTAACAGCATCATTTATAAATGAACCAAAAGATTCATGCTTATGTTCAACTTTAAGTCTTTGGAGTGGCAAAGATTTTTCTTAATGTATGACCAAAAGGGTAAACACAGCTGTTCCAGTTATAACAATGATTCATGCTAGATTCTTAAACAGACTTAAAGTATTTCACATACTTGTAGCAGCTTTTTTCTTGCCAGTCTTAATTTTAATGTCCCATGCTGTGTGGAAACTTGGATGATGTGTATTACAATACAAAAACAAAATCTGTATATTAACAACTGTGTTCTGAAATGGTTAGATGGCAGCATATTGCTGTTTCAATCTGCCACCTTATTACAATAAGACCTCAATTTGCCGTCATAATTTTTTCAAGAATTAAAAGTGAATCCTGCAGAATAATTCCCCATGTCAGTGTAATGTAGAGTGTTTTAATGTAAGTAAAACTAAATTCAGGCACAGTATCACTAGGAAGAATAAGTTAAAAATAAAATGTATTGCTGTAACTCTTTGTGTACCAAGTGATAATATAACACATTCTAATGTTTTATGAATGTTAGTTCTAGATTCATGTTTATTAGATGGTAAAGCTGGAGTATGAATTATTGAGTAGGCCTATATAAGTCTGCTTGTGTAGACTGAAAAATATCCTGAAACAACTGTATTAAGTGTACGTGACTCGAATCCCACCCTGGGCACCCCCTGCTGTGTGCCCGTTGATACCTGGGACAGCTCGTGGACTCTCCTCTAATAAGCAATTTTAGAAAATATTTAGATGGATGGATAATTTGAAATAAAATATATTAGTGGTAAAATTTGTATACTTGTGTAATCATTGCATAATTTCACTGTAACTATTGTTAAAATTCATATTCAAAATTAATATGCTTATTTTTTTCCGCAATTGCTTGAAAGTTTCCCTTTAACAGTTTTCCACTGATTATTTTTTTTTTTTTAAATTGCAGCATTTGCTTGTTCATGTTTTTCCTGGTGGGGGGGGGGGGCTATTGATACACAAATAATTATGAATTATGATTTGAACTTTTAATCTAATAGACTCTCCTTGTAACCCAAATAGGAAACTGCAATTTAGTTTTGCTTTTGTCATATTACTGCATAGTATGTTTTTTTTTTTTCTTCATTCTACTTTTCTCTAAAAACATTAGCTTTGACTGCTTGAAGATGTATCTTTTCTCAAACTAGAATTAGTACTAAATCAGACACATTTGTATTCTTGCTTTGGAGTGCCATTTCATGTATAATAACAGGTTTTGATATAATTTACAAACTGACTTATACTGTGACATGGTAATTAAATTCTACCAACAAATATATTTGTATTTATAAGGGATTTTAGCCGATATTGTTGTATTACTTTCTAGTTTAACAACCAGGCTTACTCTTGCTAACAAATTAATTACATGAGTCATGGTGATATTGCTTCTCTCTCACAGCAACAGCAACACTGCTTGTATTGTTATTGACAGTGTAATCGTTAATTTGGAAAGCACCCAAAAACCATAAACCTCAATCCTATTTCAAAAATATAGTTTATAAAAAATGCAGCAAATACAACGAACACCCAAGCAATGTTTTCATTCGTTCTACAAGTTCAGTAGATTCTTCCTTGTGGCTTTGATCGGTGCACAGTTTTACGATGATCTTGAATATCTCTCTCTCCTACTGTATCTGAAGAACTGAACCGAAAAATCCTACCTTGATGCAAGTGTGCCACTCTCTACAGTCCGTTACAAATGTTTCCAATGTATAGTTTGTTGTTCATGGACGGCTACATACATACTGTGCAATTCCATTGGTGCATCCTATGATCCTTCACTGATGAGTTTTTACAGTTATCAGCAAGATCGCGTTTCAGTTCCCTGAACAAATTTGTTATACTTGCTTAACCCCATAAACACAAACTGATTCTTAAGACTCTATCTCTGACCTGAACCCTTTTTATCAATCTAAGGTAGAAACCAGCACACACCTGAGGGCAGAAAAAATAATGTAACATTGTTCACGTGTGATTCATGAAATGTTCATATCTTGCCAATTACAGCGTATGATAGATCTGGCGTTGATAAATGTGGAAGCTGAAAACAGTCGTCATTTAAATGTCATGCCCCTATTTATTTTCGCTTTAGATGCCTCACTGGTAGAGAAATGTTTCTGGCTTGGAAATAGACATGTTAACATTACAAGTTAAACTGAACCAATTGCTTTTATTTGGCAGCTTTAAAAGTGGCCAAACAAGAGGTTTGGAAACAAATCACTGCTGTGGTCAACAGCGTTGCCATTGACAATAGAACTCCAGCTGAGGTCTGAATATTTTATTTATACGTCTGTGTTACGTATAACATATACTGTACATAATGGTGGTTATAATAGCCCATATTGCATTTCTTTACATTTAGGTGAGGAAAAAAAGGTCAGATGTAAAACTCAGCACCAAAAAGTGTGTTATGGCCTTTAAGCAGAGCACCAAACTGACTGCCAGCTAGCCCTTCAATTTCAGGTATAACGGAAGGTGAAGGACACACAAATGCATCACTTTTGTCCGAAAATGGTATAAAATAAATAATAATTACATATATATATATATATATATATGTCTTAACATTTTGTACTTTATATTTAAATAACTACATGATTTTTTATTTATTTCAGATCAATCTGAGTACAGTAAAGTTCCCCCTGCCTATCCTACACAGAGCCATCTGACCTTAAGCAATCTGCTACAGCTATCCACTATGCCCCATATGCGTATGTACGCAATGTTGAACCTGCGCTCTTACTCTGTTGTAGGGTTTTTCAGTGGGATTACAAGGTATTCTGTGAGAGGATAAACTTTGTCACCCAGTACATGAATCACATCAAAATATTATTCATTGGAATACTTTACTTTACAATGATAATTTAATGCAGTGCTTACTCACATGCCTTGGGAGATGAAAATGACTCGTCACTCTCCATAAAAAAATCTGTGTGATCCCAGACTAACCTCTCGTATCTTTGAGGTCTTCTAGAAGAGCCACATCTGCCATTGCCAAGATTTGTTTACTGTCAAGGTACTTGTTTAAACAGAAGACTGAATTAGAACCTAAGTGATCGCATTGCAAATCACTTAAAAGTAACCATTGAGTTGTAATAATTTCACCAGTATCCAAAATCTAAAAAGAGAAATTAATTGTACACCCAAACCTGTTAACCCTGATAACTGCAATCAATTTAAATATGACTATATATGTTACACATAGTCAATGTAGGCCTTACAAAATATTGTGAAGGCCATGGGCGTCGCCGCCATTAAATCTGAGGGGGACGTTCATAATTATTCGTTTGACACTAAATATTAGTTTTATGCCAGTGTGTCCCCCCCACATTCAAAATGCTTCTGACGCCCCATGTCACATATTTTTAAGTCAGAATACAGGATGAAAATTTGCTATGTTGCATGCCAGATCACAGTGAATCGAAAACTCTGATTGTAGCCTCTGCTCACGTCCACATTGATAAAGCTTTGCTTGAAAATAAACGTATGCCCAGTTTTCTGCTGTACATATGTTTCATACTGTAAATGAGGGCCAATGTGTTTATACTGAAACGCTAACAGTGAGAACTAATATAATTAATTATGATCCACATTTCTTCTATACAGAGAAACAGTTGATTTTCCATTATTTATCTAAATTATTCCTATAGTGCATTTTATTTTTGCAGTAAATACCACTCACACAGCCTTCTGTTAGCACGTCTCATGAAAGAATAATCCAAATGAGAATAAGTATAGGAAACTTAGAAAATTAATCAGTGCTGCTGTCTTTCAATACTGGACTTCAGAGTAAGTGTTGAGTGTGCAATGGAAAAGATTGGGATCTCAGCAGGACAAATAACACAGATTTTTACAAGGGCTTTCAAGAATAGAAACACATTATTACTCAAGACAAGTGGCTCAATGCAACTTACACTGGAAAGTGGAAAAATGAACAGGTAATAACTGCAGGAACATGATTGTTTTTATCAAAACAAATTTGATACCATGAAGTAAATATATATTTTATTTGACCACTAAAAGGAAATAACTTGGATACAACAACATTTATTTTGCAACATAATATTAAGTTCAAAAGCTATTTTCTGTGAAAAGTAAGCGTGTGTGAATGCACATTTTTCTACAAGTCTGTATGGCATAATGAAGCCTGCCAAGCTATATCATACAACACAATTAATTTTTGCTTTATATAATCTAAATTGCTCTCCAGAATTACTGACACCCTTAATTAATAATGAGCAAAACAAGTTACGTTAATGTTTATATCTGCACATTACATTTGTACACAGCAAAATGACTGGACATTTATTCAAATAGCTACAGTAACAGCAAAAAATTCTAACAAACAAATTGTAGTATACTTAACAAACTTTTATTTGTAAGGTGGCTTTTCTGATAGATCCATGTGATTAATTATTCATCAGATGAAAGAACAGTGACACTATGTAAATCAATGCAAAGTCTGAGCTGTCTAACTCTTAGTCAACTCCAATGACCACACTTTATTGTAATTTGTATAACACAGCTATATGTCACACCCTGCCCCTCCGCACAGCTTTGCCCGCCAGTGAAACTACATTCCCCAGACCTGTTATCTGTTTTTTCCAGGTCAGGATAGCAATGTGAGGATTCACAACATCAAGCCTTTTTTTTACCTGAGCATGTTTTGAAAGTTCTCAATTATATTGCTTGAATGAAGCTGTTCAGAGCGTGTGTTATTTATATAACACTTACCTGGAAAACTGAAGCACATACTGTGTAACCACGTGATTAGTTTTCGCCAAATATTGCCTTCAATTTGGCTATAAGTTTTGGTGATGTTTTGCTTGGTTTGCCCGGGACTTCATAATAAGCCTATGTATGCTACCTGCTTATTATTACAACATGTGCCGAGACCCCGGTATATTGAGCAGTAAATCAGAAATATAGCTGCCTTGTAATTCCTCTCGATTTACTTGCTAAAATTTTGGGAATGTTTTATGTTAATTATGTGCTTCTGTAAGGTGTCCTTGAGTGCCATGACAGGCGCTATTAAATAAAATGTATTATTATTATTTATTAAAATGTTGGACTGATGTCAAAAGAAATTAGCTACAGTTTCCCCAGTAAGTTCCTGGGCACATACAGATCTGACACATGACCATCATTAAGCTGATGATGACTAATATGATTACAGCTATCTTGTTCTACAAAGTGATCGTGGAAATACTTTATTAGTCTGTAAGTTGACTCAATAGGATCATGCATTTAGTGGTGTAAAACTAATGGTCAAAAATAGATTTTTTTACCAAGAAACTCTCTATATTTTTTTTGGGGCTGTACTGACGTTCTCTGTGAAGTTTTCAACAACTTTAATTCAATTATTCATTAAAAAACAATTCTTAAAATCAGTATGTAAGATACTGATTTCTGTTGGTAACAGTGGTCAGTCTTTTCTTAATAGTTCTATTACGTTTGCACTGCCAATCCAGAAGTAACATTTTAGAACATTAATTAATTACTGTTTTTGTCTCCTTTTACTTCTTGGATTGGTGGCTCCAAAGCGTGTCACAGCTGAGCTTTGATGAAGCAGTCAACTGAAGTCCTCAAATATCCCATATTGCCCATATTGGTGGTATCAATTAATGGGTAATTCCATTTAACATAGATTAAAAATATATGTGCGTTAGATGCTTTCAGAGATTTTGGTTTTTATCATTTGTATCGCCCCATTTTTTGCAGTCAACTTAGCAAAAACTTTCAATGAATGATTACTAGTCATTCATTCATACTTAATCTCTAAACTTACGTGTTAGTTTTACTGTGGGGAGGAACAATGCTGGTGCTGTGCTTAGTTGCACCCCGCTTAATACTACCTTAAAATTCCTCTCAGTGGGCAACACCAGCCCTGCTGTTCGCCGAGTCTTTAACACAAGAGTTGATACAATCATCTTCAAAATTAAATCAGCAAGAATATTTAAAGTGATATCTCATACATTGTATTAGGACTGCTGAATCATTGAATGACCTCTGACTTGGAAGGTAATATCTAGTGTTCGTGAAAACCAAACGATGTTTCCATTGGTCCAGTATCCGAGCAAATTCCTAAGTATTGTGCTGTTGAGAATCTTATTAAGCTCATAGATTAGTGTTTATTTGCTTGTAATGCACCTAATACAAAGCTATGGAACTGGATTGTGAAACTGGAAAATTCCAATAATGAAAAGTGGCAAATGTTTATCTGATGTAAGAGGAACGAAAGGAGTGTGACAGAACAGAACATAAATAAAATGATTTTTTGTTTTATATTCTATGTGTTTATCACGTGTAAGCCTTTCATAAAAAAAGAAAGATTCAGACAGTGCAGGTGATTGTGAAGAGAGGCCTTGATTATGCTTAAACTATAGTCTCAGTCTAAGTTACGCCACTGGACAATGGTGTCAGAGAGATGCTCCAGCACGGCACCAGTAAAGGGCCAGAGCATTTCAGGTGGATATTGCATAATCACCTTAGACAGGCCTTTCAGGGAACTGGTGTTATTAGCTGTCGGGTTTCTTTTATGGGGGTGAGGTGGAACAGTCCTACTGTTGAGTTTAGTTGCTGTGCACAATATCTTGGAAGTTACCATATATAGAACAAAGCATGTGTATCACAGATGTAAAAGGACATGCAGGAGCCCTGGCTGCACTGTACTACCTGAGATATACTGGAAACATTGCGGAAGCATGAAGAGACACATGCATACATTCATAAGCAAACTGCAGTCCCATCAAGGGTCCTCCCCACAATGTGCCCCGTGCCGCCTGCGACAGGCTTGTCATGACTGCTGAAGATTAGCAGCCGAAACATAAAAAATATGATGAATAAATAAGTTAAAGATTTGTGTTTTTATTTGTGGTGAGGGACAAAGATTCATTATTTGTTGGGATATACGGATTGAAGTAAAACAGAGTGTACAGGTGTTTTGTAATAATGTTCTGGAAAACTAACAGGTGTGAATATTCCCATTTAGCTGGAAAAAAGTAGGTCACGAATCGAACTGTTACATGATAACAGCAGAAAAAAATCGCAGTGTTTTTCTGATCCGAAGCTCATGATCCTCTTTGAATGCTCCTTTTTGGTTCAGTGGAGCTCATAATAAGTGCATTTAAAATGCATATAAATCATTTTGGAATACATTGCAGAAAAACTTGGTTAAAAATCATCATGGTTAAATGATTTAATATATTATGACATAAGTGTGTTTTGTGTTTTTTCTTCAAGTAAATTACTTACCAAACACCGCTTTCTTAATTTCTAATAACTTCTTCACTTTCAGAAGTGAATAAACAATAAACAAATGTGTTGGACTGAAAATAGCATACACAATTGAATGGAAATTCATCTGATCTAATGGAAGCTGACTCTATCTAGTGTACTGCAGTGGTAAATTCTGCAAGCCATGTAGCTAATTTATGAAAATAGGATATCATAGTAATCATTAATAGTAATATTCCTTTTTCTTTGAGTGCCACAAACTTGGATCCACATGCCTGAAATCTCATTCTTCTTATGGAATTCATACTGGAATTACAGCTGGTCCCAGTTTGCCCAGATCAAATTCACTCCCACTATAAACTCTGAAGAGGTAAATTTACTTTGACCCTATTTAGAAGAACCCTATTTACAGAAGAGTAAGAAGCAGAAGAATTCAGAGACGCTGAAGGTGCTGAGAAAACAAAACATTCTGGATTCATAATTCATCCTGGAGTAGAAGTTCCGCTGATGTGTGACTGGAACAGCTACCCTCCTCTGCAATGCTGGCAGCAGGATGTGATCTGCCACGACATTCAAATCCATATACCCCATTTCAGCCAATTCCATTATCACGTCAGCCATTCTCTCATAAGATCATCATACTAAAACTTTTGGAATGAACTGTAAAACAAGACCAAAGCCAGCGGTGGGGTGAGCCGTACCTTATAAAATTAAGGTATTACACAAAGGGCTTTTGAACTGGCAGCCCCCACTAGTGGTGAACTCCCCTTTTGTAAGACAAGCAGTGGGTCACACATTATCTTTCCTACAGAATGAAAATGATTCCCTTTGGTATGAGTCGTAGGCAGTGTCCTTGCCATGTAGAAGGACAGCTTGTTGAAGAGATCCTGTTATTGTCCATGAGAGATGGGCTATAGCTCTAATACACGCTCCCCTGGAGATGTGATTTTAGTGCTTATGGCTGTGCTTATGTCTTGTTGTGAATATTTGATAATATTGCATTGAAATGATTTCCAGGTTTGATGAGTATTAGCAATCTGATTACGTGATATAGTACATTACATGGGTAGCAACCTGCTTCACTAAATTTTATAGTTATTATTGCAACAATTCTTACTTATACTGAATGTTTATAATGAAAAAGGGAATTCCGTTCCTAACCTGTGCCCTGCCATACCATACCACACCATACCATACCATACCATACCATACCATACCATACCATA
>JAABNX020000046.1:17836265-17852891 GCA_015163995.2 Mormyrus lacerda | reverse complement strand
GATGGATGGATGGATGGATGGATGTGGTCATACACTTATATGAACTGTTTTGGATGTATTTTACAAACTTCATGCAGTATGAATCTATATACAAATTGAGTTTTCTTTTCAGCCAGTGCTTTTTATATGCACACCATATTTTGAATGAAAATGTGCCTTTGAATTTTATCTGTTGCTGAATTGATTTGTATTTTGAGTATTCCTAGTTCAACTTGTATAAATACAAACAGATATGAATAGAGCATTCCTGAGCTTTTTCTTACTCATCGCTCTATTAGCATACAGCTGACAGGGACACTCAAAAATAAGCTTCAAAAGACTGACAGTCAGATTTAAAAGTAGCTAGACTTGGCTGGCACCTTTACCCACAGGTCCTTGCAGTTTTGATGCGCTGACACAGCTGCATACTTCAGGTGAAGCACCTACTTTACAGTATGTTCGCCATATTGCAGTTGAACAAGCCACATTCACATCCTTAGCCACTAAGCTACCTGCTGCTCTATATGCACAAATGTTTCCTGATATTACCTGAAACAATATAAAATACTAAGGGATCATGATCAGTCCAATGACATATCAGGAGAATCATTTCAAATAAATGAAAAACTGAAAAGCAAAATCCCATAAAAGTCACATTCCTAGGAAAAACACTTATTCAAATAAAAATGTTTATTCTACAGAATTTTATCAACTGTACAGACCACTTTGTGGTCAGAATCCACCCCTGCCATAAAAATAAAATGTCTTTGAGTTATGTACCTAACCAAATAAAGCATTCTGTTGCCTTCTTGCTCTTGCTTTTTTAGTACAAGACAACCAACTTGTGAATGAAGTAATCTTTAATGATTGTATGGGAAGAATATGTCACTAAGATATTTTACTTTCAGGTTTCAAAGGGAAAATGTATTACCTTATACTGCCCTCTAAGTTTGACAGGTAGCCAGTGCAAGCGGGTGATTAATCTGGACTAATGTGGATTAATATATTCAGACTCAGGCAACGGCTTGAACGAATGAAAGCTGCAAGGTCATGTGATAACATCTGCCAACGTCTCCACACACTACTGACTTGGAATTGAGTGAAAGACAAAGCTAATGATCCAGGAAAAGGTAAGGAAAACACAAGCCGGGGTTCTTTAGCTTTTCGAAGTGCATTTCAGATCCTTGCTTTTTGGCAATTCTCCCTCAAGACAATTTTGCTATAGTAACAAAAATGAATTTCTGACTAAAATGCAAGATACATGGCCACAAATCATGCTAGACTAGTATTTAAACCTCGTTCAGAAAATATCTTGATTATGATGGCAATGCGCACCTGACAGCACACAACAGCCTTTTGACCTCTGGTGATTTTCCATAGCATTGTCAGTCTGCCTGCATATACCACTCACACCTTACAGACCGAAACAAATCTGCAGCACAATTGTGGAGAACAGCATGAGCCGCAAGGCAAAGCCATAGTCAGCCCCCAGTTCTAGAGGCAATTGAGTACAAGCTGAGGCATGCAGGTCCTCCTCCAGATCAGCTTCAGTAGATAGAGAAAAAAATCTGTGCCCTTTTCTATGACAGTAATCCCACTATGACACTATAACTGCAAGCGAACTATATGCGAGGAGTACACCTGTCAAAAGCACACACACACACACACACACACACACACACAAAGCCACACACACACACACACAAAGCCACACACACACAAACACACACGCAAAGCCACACACACACACACACACAACCACTCATAGGCGCACACACACACACACACACAGGTTTATAATTATATCTTTGTGGGGACTCTCCATTCATTTCTATTGGGGAAAATTCTACATCATGACAACCTTAACCCATACTCAGGCCTAACTGTAATTATAACTAACCAAACAAAAGATGTTTGAATTTTAACTTTTTTGATTGCATTCACAGATTCTTGTGGGGACCTCAAAAATGGTCTGCACAATGTAAGACAGTATAAACCTAATCCAGGCACACACACACACACACATCCACACAGTTGCAATGGGAAAAAACTGAAAGTACTGCACTGTATGGTAGGTCCTCCATCCCAGCCTCATATGTATCTCCCAGTCTCATCTCATGCCACCTAAAATTCAAAGAGATTGCCCTATTTCGACATACGTCAATTTCAACATAATGTAACGCTTCTTCCTGCCCAGAGTGTGTGGTGCACTTCCTGAGCTGGGGCGGTGCAGCAACTAGCGTCTAAATAAGGCTAGCGCACACAGGAGTCGTTCACTTCACAGAGGCGGGCACCTTTATTTAATGCGAACGAAGCACACGTACTCACGGTTATAAGAATCCTGCGTACACGCAGCGTTACTTAGAGGGTCGTGGAAAAAGAGAGGGGGGCTACAACCAGCCTACTCACGTCCCCACTCTCTCTCTCACAAGAGCGCTTATATGCGGCTTAGGGCAAAAGATGAGTGCCTTAAAGGTCCTTGCCTATAACGGCCATTACAGGTCTCCCCCAGCAAAAAAAAACTGCTGCCCCCAGCCGACAAACGGAACCTGGAGGATTACCCACAATACGGTAGACTCCCATACATGGATAAGTCAACAAGTGACAACACACTATAAGGAGAAACCAGCATTCCAGTGAACAAGCCAAAAGACACACACTACCCAAAAGAAACAAAAGGGCACTTAAGAAGAAAAAAAATTGCACACACAAAGGCGGCACGGCCCACAACCAACCCCTGGGCATTTCCAACAGAAAGCAATTAAAAAAAAAACATTCAAATCATACGGGATACAAGAACGAAACCCATAAAACACATGTAAATTGTCAGGGTCGGTCCCTGTTGTCCTACTCTGTGTCCCTTCCCCGTTTTGACCAGCAAACGTTGCTGGTCATCCCGTCCTTCTTGTCTTTGTTTTCCCCTTGTTCTCTGTTGGCTTCATGGCTCAACATATTGAGCAGCTAGTTGTCTATGTTCCCCTCTGTCCTATGTTCGAATCCCACCTCCTCTGTCTTTATATTTTGCTCCCTACTGTTTCATTTGAATTTTTCTAGTTCGTGTCCGATTTTGTATTTGGTTTTGTCCCTTGTGCCCTTGCTTGTGTTTATACCTGTCTGTATTCACCAGTGTTAGTTTCTGTTTCCCTGTTCCTTGGTCTAGGTCTCTGTTTCCCTGTTCAGTTCTGTGAGTTTATTAGTTTCACCTGTTGCCCGTTCTTGTGCCTGCCCTTGTGTGTTTTCCTGATTGCTCGTTGTCCAGCACTCTTTCCTATTGGTTAATTGTCTGTCATCCTGCCTGTCATTTTCTCGTTCAGTTTTGTATTTAAGTTCCTGTCTGAGTTTTAGTCCTCAGTGGTTCATTGTTTGTTGCTGGCTGTTTATGATAGTTGGATGTCTGTTAGGTTTTTGTATATTCTGTTTGTAGTCTGACTGTCTTGAAGCCATTTGTTAATTTAGTCTTTGTTAATCCCTTTTTAGTTTTTTGATCCCTTGTGGTTCTTTTGGTTTTGTTGTTTTTGTAGTGCGTTTTGTTTTTAATAAACCCCTGTTTTCGTGTTCCTGGAGCCACCAGTGGTCGTCCACCCATATTTCTGCCTGCACCGTCCCACGGTTCGTGCCCGAGCCGCCCGGATCCATGACAGTGATTACAATTTTATTTATTTTTTAATTTTATTTTTTTTAACAGAGCCGAAGCACCAAACAACATATTGACAATGAATACAGACATCAGCCAATGACCCACAAATCACTCCCTACAGAAGGTCACATTTGCCAGTGTGGTACGGGTTCTTCCACCTATGTGTGGACCAATCAGCCATAATCCGGGGGACCAGCCTAGGTCTCAAGTGATAACCCTCCCCCAAATCAGACTCACAGGCCACGTCCCTACCCCGGTTTTATGGTGCTTGACAGGGATGTATCTGGATCGCGTTTCACTGTTGCGCTGTTCATCAAATTTCCATGAGAATGTGATTTGAATACACACTAATGCGGCTATTTAGAATGTGAATAGCGATCTTTGGGTGACAACGACACTACAGCCCTCGATGCAGGTAAAACAAAGTAAGGTTTTTTTTACTTTTTTACCAATTTAGCCTAATTTTAAAAACTTCCAATGGACAATGGACGTTTTGAAAAGAAGATAGATTACGGATTTAGTCGGTGTTTTTTTCACGTTTCTATGATAACTTATCAGCGAGTTATGAACTGAAATACATGAGAAAGATACTTGGCATCGCTGATGATGCCGTCGACCCCAGAGGGTTAATGGAAAAAGGGCCAGAGTACACAAGTGCCAATTTTGCCACCGTGTCTGGCTTTACCTTGACTAGGTAGCCAGGCCGATAGACCTCATGACGGTGTCTCCTCCAGGGAAGGCCTGGCGTGATCGTGACCATCCTGAAGTGAAGCTTTCAGATACTCGGGGTAGGGAAGTTCTGGGTCCTCCCTGCCTTTACAGGAGGGTTCAGTGATCAGATCAAAGGGGCTGGCCAGCTCACGAGCGTAGAGCATCATGGAGGGAGTGAGCCCCGTGCTCTCATGTGGCGCTGTCCTCAAGGCAAAACAAATCTGGGGAACGTACTTGTCCCATGAGGTGTGCTTGGCTTTCACATAAGCGCGGATCGCAGTCTTCAGCATGCGGTTCACATGCTCCGTCGCATTCGTCTGCGGGTGGTAAGCTGTGGTGAGCCTGTGTTCAGTCCCAAGCGTGGACAGCACACTCTCAAAGAGCCGGCTAACGAAGGGAGTACCCCTGTAGGAAATCAAATGTGAGGGAGCTCCATGTCGGGCAAAAATCTCAGATATAAATTTAGCGACTGCCACCTGAGCCGTTGACTCTCTCACCACCATCGCTTCTACCCACTTAGAAAAATAGTCCACAAAACCCAAAATGTATGCATTCCCCTGAGGGGTGCGGGGAAGTGGGCCTATGAAATCCACACCACAATATTCCCAGGCTCTCTGAGGCCAAATAGGGACCATAAGAGATGCTGGTTTCCTTTGGCTCGGCTTCTAGAGCTGGCAGACCACGCAGGAGAGGACAAATTTCTTAACGTCGGTCTCCCAACTTCTGGGATATTATCATGACCAACGTTAAGAAATTTGTCCTCTCCTGCGTGGTCTTCATTGGATGTCGGTGCATACAACTTCAGCTGCTGCACAGGGTGAAGTCCACCATGCCCCTTGGGGTCATGGAAGAACAGGAGTCCTTCCTGTACGACAAGTTTGGCTTCTCGGCCTTGTGTAAGGTATGACTCGCGTATGCAATTGCCACTTCTATGCCGTCATCATCCTTCTGCATGAGCGCGGCACCAAGCCCAGTGTCGCAAGCATCAGTATGAATAAAAAAAGGGTGCTGAAAGTCAGGAAACTGTAGAATGGGGGCAGAAATCAGACACTGTGTCAGGCTGTCCATGGCCTCCTGGCGACTGCCATCCCAGCTGAAAGACACATCAAACCGTGTCAAGGCGAACAAAGGTTCAGCTAGGCGGGCGTAATTCTGAATGAAACGCCAATAATAGCTCATAAGACCCAGAAACTGCCGTACCTGCTTCACATTACTGGGGGCTTTAAAGTCCATCACGGCCCTCAACTTGTCTCCATCCGGGGAAATGCCCCCCGGTGTGACACGATAGCCAAAAATGCTCAGCTACACTAGGCAAAACTGGCACTCAATTTCAAGGTCAAATTAGCAGACTGAAGACGGGTTAGAACCTCATGGAGGTAAACTAAGTGTTGCTCAAATGTGGGAGAGGCCATGACAATATCATCAAGATAGACAGCACAACATTTATAAATCAGACCAGATAGAACATTATTCATGAGTCTCTGAAAGGTCGCCGGGGCATTGCACAGCCCGAAAGGCAGCACTCGGAACTGAAACAAACCACAATGAGAGGCAAACGCAGTCTTTGGCCTAGATTCCTCTTCCATCACCACTTGCCAATATCCCCGTGCGAGGTCGAGGGTGGTGATAAATCTACCTCTCCCTAGAAAGTCCAGCGACTCATCAATCCTAGGGAGGGGATAAGAGTACCTTCTTGTGAGTTGGTCCAGTCCGCAATCGAAACAGAATCTGTGCTCCCCCTCGGCTTCTGTATAATGACGACTGGGGCAGCCCACGGTCCCGAGGCTGGCTGAATTATCCTTTCATTAAGCATTTTATTATATGATATGGTCTTCAAAAATGGCCTTTTTAGCTGGGGACGTCCGGTATGGGGAAAGGTGGATAGGCCTAGCATCACCCGTGTCAATGGAGTGCTCTGCTAGCCTAGTGTGACTAAGATGTCCATCAAAAAGATCACTAAATTCCTGTAGGACGTCTAACAGTGACGATTTCTGCTGCATATGCAGGGAGGCTTCCTCCACTTTCTCGTGAAGGGTACTGACCACTTGGAGGTACAAAAGACTTAGGTCCATGAACTCAGACTCTGAGAAACCCTCCGGGTCATCCACATCCATTAACAGCGGTCTGTTGTCGTTCAGCATTACTGTTCTGGAAGGAATGTGAATGCTCATTGAGGCACATTGCATAAAGTCCATGCCAAGGATCATAGGAGAGGACAACTGTGATATCGCCACAAACCGGTGGTAAAAACTCATTCCTTGAAGTCCAATTCTCAGCCAGGTCACCTCTAATGTGTTACAGGTAGTGCTGTGGGCTAAGTGGTAGGGTGGGGCTAACCGAGGCCCCAGATTTGCAGCATCGTTTTCTTTGGTTTCCTATAAGATCCGCCCTCACTGCGGATAGCGATGCGCACATGTCAAGGGTTGCTAAGACAGCATGGTTTCTACAGTTAACCTAGATCCTGAATGGCATGTTCAAATAAGATTCGGAGCACATGTCCTCTATATGTCCGAGGGAAAGCTCCTCTTGGAAGGCCACAGCAGGCCGTTGAGCCGTATTCAATTTTGCATTCAATATCAGAGATGAAAATAATAAATAAATAAATAAATTACTGCAAGCAAATAAATCAAATCACAGGACTGGAATGGAGCAATGTTCGAGCACCACTTGTAACGCTTCTTCCTGCCCGGAGTGTGTGGTGCACTTCCTGAACTGGGGCGGTGCAGCAACTAGCGGCTAAATAAGGCTAGCGCACACGGGAGTCGGTCACTGCCCCAAGGCGGGAACCTTTATTTAACCTGAACCGAACACGCGTACCCACGGTTACAAGGATCCAGCGTACACACAGCGTTACCTAGAGGGTCGTGGAAAAAGAGAGGGGGGCTACAACCAGCCTTCTCGCGTCCCCACTCTCTCTCTCTCTCTCGCCCCGCTCTCCCTCTCACAAGAGCGCTTATATGTAGCTCAGGGCAAAAGATGAGTGCCTTAAAGGTCCTTGCCTATAACGGCCATTACAATACATCCTGTCTGTCTGTGTAACACAGATTTCTAAACACCACTTTTGTTCTGAGCTGTTATTTTTTTGTGTTTGTGGCCTTCCTGTTAGCTTTAATGAGTCTGGCCAATTTCCTCTGACCTCTCTCTTTAACAAGGCATTTTCAGTCACAGTACTGCTAAGTAGTAGATGTATTTTTTGTTAATTTCACTGTTTTCTATAAACATTAGACACAACAGTGTGTGAAAATCCCAGGATGGTTGCTTCCTTTCAGGCGCCAACAATCACAGCACATTCAAAATCACTTAGATCATCTTAGTTTCTTTAATGTTTAGTTGAAGAGTAAGAGAATTCATTGTTTGTGTGCTGTATGTACTGAGTTGCAGCCATGAAGGATCAGGCTGTTGGTGTCAACTAGAAATTACATAGATACTATACAACAACCAGCCACAGAAAGTACAGTATATTAAATAACATAATTAAACTATTGAAAGCGATATAATTAATTTTTCTAAAATCTAACTAAAGCTGTAATTTGTTTCACCCATTAGAATCAGCAGTCAGGTAAATTATTGGAAGAAGTCATCATATATAAATGAAGAAAGTTATACCCCTAGCATTTAGCTTTAAAGTTCATACTATGATACAGTAGACCTGGTCAAGCCAGCTTTTCTGGAAATAGATTCCCTATTGAAAGGTCACTCCAACTTTAAGTTATTCAGAATGAAACACTGCACTGCACATTTTAATAAATGTTTCAAATAACAAGGAAAAATGAATTGTATGGTATGGTATGGTCTGGTGTGGTGTGGTATGGTATGCTGTGGTGTTGTATGGTATGGTGTGATAGTCTGGTGTGATATGGTATGGTAGGGTGTGGTATGGTATGGTATAGTGTGGTGTTGTAGGGTATGGTGTGGTGTGATACGGTATGGTAGGGTGTGGTATGGTATGGTATGGTATGGTATGGTGTGGTGTTGTAGGGTATGGTGTGGTGTGATATGGTGTGGTAGGGTGTGGTAATGGTTTGTGGGTTCAGTTCCTGCCCCTAGTTCTGTGTTTATCCTTTCCATGCTTGTGTAGATTTCCTTCAGCTAACTTGGTTTCTTTCACAGTTTAAAAACATGTAATTGGTGAAACTGGTGTCTCTAGACTGCTTGTAGTGTGTTATCATATGTATACCCTGTATTGGACTGGAATCCTGTCCAATCTGTCCCTTCCCTTGTGCCCTCAGCTTCCTGGGAAAAACTGCAGGCTCTCTGTGAGCCTGAAATAGACAGGCAAAATTAAAACTGGTCAATCTTACCTGGATTCTGCAGATATTTTATTTACAAAACTGCTATCTTTGCAGCTGGTTCTGTTATAGTTATTTATTCTAGCTACATATATAATTTTTACCTACTGGCAGTAAGGTTACAAGATAATGAATATTGATCTATCTCACATTTGCTGGAATAATAACAATAGTGATAAAATTAAATCAATGACTATTATTATCAAGTTAAAGCTTAAAGCAAGTACTTGGGAAAACAACAGAACGTAAAGATACTGTTTTGATGACACAGTTTCATTTCTGCGCATTTTTCTTTAAACAAACTCTTGAACAGATGGCATCTAAATAAACAGCATGCCAGCCCATAATCATATGTGCAATAAATGGCGCTGGTTAACTTCCTGCGGATTGCAGCAGATGGTGTACAGATGTTGTCACCTCCAAATCCAGAAAGACATCCTTGTCAAATTCCCCCATACATTCCCATTAGGATGCCTTGGTTCAAACCAGTGCCAAGCCATTATTCAAATCAAAGCAGATTCTGATTTTATCACACTGAGAGAGATCAAGGGCACAGGGGCAATTTCTGCAAGGGAATCTACCTTTGATCTGGCAAATTCAGCAACTATGTAAGACACTGCCTGATGAGACATTTGCCATATCAATGACTTGGCATTTACAACAAGATTTTTACAAGCCTGTTTAAAAATAAGTGAGGGGGCTTATTTTGTACAGCTGATTGAATGGGTATCAAAATGTTTTATTTGTCGTTAATAATATTCTGATGGTATGGCAATTTAGAGACATTGATTAAGTATTGTAGATGTTCTGTCAGTCTTAGATGGAGATATTGGGATACAGAAAGAGTATACTTTGCTTGTGCTGTATAACCTTAGCAAGGCTACAATTTCATGTGTGTGTATATATATGTGTGTGTGTGTGTGTGTGTGTGTGTGTGTTTGGTTATTCTGCTAGTCCTGTGAGCTGAAACCCTACACTTCAGGACATGGGCACGGATCACTGATACACTGAGTCACATACCACCCATGCAGTATATATCTTGAAGGTTAGAGGGTGTATACAGTAGCTTAAGTAATAAAATGTTGAAACATGGAATTAACAAGTTTAATAATATAAGTGTGAATGCGAGTCAACTGACTGGAATGTTGAATAGAACTTAGGCATTAGAAGAAGTCTGAGCATTTATTATAGAGTAGGGCAGAGAGGTGCATCCTTTCTGCAAAACTGCAAATTCATGTGGAAGTTCAATTGTCTATTTAGTTATTAATATCTATTAATCAGGGCTATATGCTCACATGCTAGGTCAAAAATTAAAAAAGGAATATATAAAACTGCATTATATAACACCATGGATTATAGTTGCAGAAAATAAGATATTTTACACAAAATATTAAGTAAATATCAGATAAAACACCTGTGTAATTCACAGATGCTCTGTGCGTTCAAAGACAGAAGATGCAAAGTTTACTATGCAAAGTTAAAAATATAAGCAGCACAGTGGTACCTACATCAAAAAACTTAATTGCTCATAGCATTAGCGACTTACACATTGTAAACCATACAACTGAATGATTTCAGCTAAGTTGCTAACTTTTGGTATATGTGCCCCAGTTCAGCAATAAAATATTCATATATTTATCAAATTATTATATGAAAGCAAAGTGCATGCAAAGTAGTTGGGAGCGAGTGTTTGAGTTGCTTGGCAACAGTCAACACCTGGCTGCTGGGAAATATTTTTTTAATAGTTTTTAAAATAAATAATCAAGCAAAGTTTTATCTGTTGTGGTTTATCAGTTATAAATGTTACTTGACTGCTGTATAAAAGCAAAAACTCAAAGGTCTATGGTTTATCACACCTGGGATTATCTTCCGCAGTCGGCCTCGTGCCTGTGACTGAATTACAGCCGTGATATATTGGAGCACATCTGCCCTCCTTCTTGTATGTTATTGCTTAAATAATTTTGAGCATTATAACATGAATGAATATATTAATATTATAATATCACATCAGTTATTAATAATAATAATGTGTTTATATGTAAACTTATACTGTATTATTAATCATAGTTTTATTAACACTTCAACTTCAAATTGATAAATCGGTATTCAGATTAATTACATCTCTCATTCTGGGAACATATATCTGGATAGTATCTGCATATCTAAAAGTATTTTGTGGAACATCTATGCTTTAGTCCTTAAAGCTTTATTAGCACTGTAAGGTTCTTTAGTAGAATAATGCAAGAGCTGAGAATGGAATGATGTAATGGCTTGGGGTTTATAAAACGGTGGACAGCTCTTTGGAATTTAGCAGAAGGAAAATGCACAGGTAACCTGACACCCGTCAGAAAAAGTTAAAAGATGAATCACACAACTTATAATCGTAAATTAAAAAAGGAATTTATTTAATTTAAGGAAGCCGGGAATTCAGGGGTTAAGCTATGATCTCGTTAACCAAAACCATAAAAAACAAAAAAATAATGACTAAATAAAAATGATTTTTTGAAAACTACCTTCAAGAGAAACAAATCTGCCACTCCCTTTGAAGAAAACCTAACACAAACAAAAGGCACTCACTCTATATAATTTCAGTTAATCATAAATGAAGTGCACTTAGAATACAAAACATCTGACACGCAGAGTGTCCATAAGGACACGGACTCTGCTGTGTACACAGCTGGGTGTTTTGCTGAGAATAGGGGTATGATCAGGTAGACACAAGTGGTAGAGCGCCCCCTATGTGTCAGTGTTTTTATTGTGTGTTCACTTTCGATCCTCCTCTCAAAACCTGATACTGGGAACAGCATCGTTAATTTATTCTGCTGTATGATGGGGAGGAAAAAAATGGGATACCCCCACATACGAGCAGCCCGTGGGTCATCACAATCACAAGCAGGTAGGACTCTTATGAACGGGCTGCAGATGGCTAATGGGCAATTTACAGACACCTGTTCCACCAACTCCATGTCTCTCGGCTGTGAGATGAAGCCCATATAACACAGGAATGCCTGACCTACTAGTGTGAGGCAACAGAGCACCGCCTAGGTGAAGCATATCATTTTTCATACAATACTTTATGTCTTGCATGCCATATGTTGTTCACCACTTGTCTGCCAAAGACAACCAAAATATCAAAATTAAAACATACTAATTTACTTGACATTGTTTTATCTCCATCAACATTATATGTAACTATGAACTATCTGAAGTTCATGTAGTAAATAGGTATAAAACCTTTCAGTCTGTCATTGAAACAAGAACTACATTTCTTGAAAACATAATCATTTGAAAGCTCTGCAGTATTCGTGATTTATTAAAGTTGATATCAATAACATAGTTTCCTGTGTACTTTTTCATCTTTTTGTTTTCCCTGAATGGATGAACATCCATCCATCCCTGTTCTGCAACCACTTATCCTACTCAGGGTGGCAGGGGGTCCGGAGTCTTTGGGCACAAAACAATGCAGGATGGGTCCCCAACCCATCGCCGGGCGCACACACTCACACACCATTCACTCACACACACACACACACCTTGACAATTTGGTAACTCCATTTAACCTCAGCATGTTTTTGGACTGAGGGGGGAAACCAGAGAATCCAGAACAAACCTCACAACAACACAGGGAGAACATGCAAACTCCACATATGGAGCCATGGTAGAGAATCAAACCCCCCTAACCACTGTGCCACCATGTTGCTCGGATGGATCAGTGATGTTCTGAAAATAATTTATCACTTCTGCTTTACTCGGTGTCTTGCTGCATGTCACACTGTTTTATGTAGAGACATTTGACATATCACAAAGCCACTACCATAATTTTTTCTGAATCCAATCGATTTTTTCAGCTTGTGAAGAATTACAAGTCATCAGGTTTGTGGCCATCATTGGAATGAGCATCACTGTGGCTTTTCAGTCATCATTTACTTAAGACATACACTAAGTGCCTTTTCCTGTTACCTAAATTGGTAACTATTGCTTTCGGCCAGGAGCAGATATCAGGTGGTATCCAACTTTCATTGAGTGTTTCAGCCCTCAACCACTATCCAATCACTCTCCTGATGGCGGGCCAGCTGTGATTGGCCAGGTCACTGCCTATCTGCTCCTGGTCTCCAGCTCTCCTCTTCCCTTTTACTCTACAACCAACAGGAGACTCGCTCGGCCTCCTCCCCCATTCTACGTGCAGCTTGCTTTTTGCTGCTCCCACTAAGGCCAAGTGCTGACAGCATCTGTCACACTGACTTAGCCGGGAAACCTCTGCAGCCAACCTCAACTGCCAGCCCTTGTCCCTGCAATCCTGGACCAAGGACTGATACTTGAGGGCCTTCCTCCCATGAGCCTCTTCACAGCCTTCCTCCCATGGCACTGTCAACTCGACCAGGAACATCTTCTGGTCAATAGTTGACCATAGTACAAGGTCTGGCCGGAGTGTTGTGAACACCACTTCTGGGAATTTCAGCCGGCTTCCCACGTCAACTGCCATCTCCCAGGAACTAGCTGTTTGCAGCAGGCTGGTCTTTGCCTTCTTGCTTGTGGAGGGCTTAGCACCCTCCTTAATAAAAGGGATTGATCTCTTCATGGTGGTGGTAGCTGGTCTCTATTTGCATCTTTCCTGCTCTTATATGTCAGCGGGGGACAAAAGAACCATATCGTGGCGCCACCTATACCGGCCTTGGGATAGAGCTGTTTTGCACCCAGATAGTATGTGTGCCAGCGTCCCTCTCTGAGTTTGCAGAGCGGATCCTCTCTCAACCCCCATGTGTGCAGGTGAGATGGCGTGGGAAGGGTGTCATAAACAGACTGCAAAAGGAAAGATAGGGCTCCAGTCTCCACAGTTCTGTCCATGAGATCTTGCGCTTAGGTATTGTCCAGGCGCCCTGGGAACCTTGTTCTACTGCTCTAGACATCCGTCCCTCTTCCTCTCGGGTTTGAACTTCTACCTGGATCATATCTCGCCTGGTTCTTGTGTTAGCCTTTCCCTATTGCTGGAAGTGTGCAGAGCCAAGGCCTTGCCTCTGGGAGCAAGGGTTACCAATGATGTCCCGCAGCTTCAAAGAGCTGATTGCTTGCTCCACCGCTGTTTTGGCTACCCATTTGTGCCCAGATCTGGTTTGGACTCCTACTTAGCTCACCAGGTCATCAAGGGAATCGCTAAGGCTTATTTGAACTCTGCATTTGGCCACTTTAAACTCCTCCACAGCCGATGACAGTGGGAGCTGAAGTTCCCAGACCAAATGTTAATTTACAAACCTTGGTGGTGAAGATTCTTCTACTATTGGTAAGAAAATATCATAATTGAGATAAACATTAATGTAAAATATGACACTTGTCACACTCCACAGAGAAGCAGGCGAAGGAAACTGTGATGATAAACAAAAAGGGATTTATTCGGGGCTGACAAACTTCAAGACAAACGTAATGTTAATGACCGGACTGGGGAAACAAACTGAAATGCGGACTTAAATACATGAAACTAATCAGGACAACTCAAAACAGCTGATGAACACGGGGATTCCACAAGGGGCTGATGAGGGGGCATGACACACATGAAAATCAGACAAACAGGTCATGACAGTGTGCCCCCCAAAAGGCACACATTCCGGGCATGCCAAAGGGGAGTGACGCGACGAGGACCGGGGATGCGGGACCTGGAAAACAAGGCAAAACATCAACGGGGCACAGGGAACAAGACAGACATGCAGACCAGACACAGGGAGACCAACTCAGACAAGAGACTACAAATCACAGGAAACTCAGACAGACACAGGGGCACCAAAAACGGGAGCACAGAACCCAAGAAGGAAGACGACGGGACAACACCAGGAGGCATACCGACAGAAGGCAGGAAGGGACCGGGTGGAAACACAGGAGGCACAAAGGTATGGGGCATGGAGGCAAAGGGTGGGGGGCAACAGGGAGCCAGGGGGGAACCCCGGCAGGCGAATGATGGAAGCCGCAGGGGCAGCAGACGACCGCGAGGCCATAGCTGGAGGGACCCCTGGCGAGTGCGAGGAGGGAGCAGAAGGGAACGAGGATGGGGCCGAGGAGGAAGGCAGAGGGACTGACGGAGGGGGCGAGTAGGAAGGCGAAGGGGACACAGGTGAAGGGGAGGAGGGAGCATGAGGCACGACAGCCGAAGGCGCAGCCGCCAGCGGCCAAGGTGAAGGCGACCGACGAGTCGGAGCCGGGGGACCCACAGTCGACCGACGAGGCAACGGAGGCGGCCGACAAGGCACTGGAAGCAAAACCGGATGCGGCTGACGAGCCGAAGCCTGGGGGACCGGAGGCGACCGCCAAGCCGTGGCCAGGGGAACCGCAGGCTAACCAGGGTGGGACCTGGCGCAGGTGTCCCCTCCCCTTCAGGGAGACAGAGAGGTGGGGACCTGGCCGGGGTCTGCCACACTGCGGTAACTGAGGGAGACAAGTCACTGGGAGAGGTCTGGGGGCAGTCAGGGAGATCTCCGATGGGTCTCACTCCAGTTCCTCCTCCGACTCCACTAGGGAGGGAGGAGCGTTGGTCCGACAGTCTGGGACCTCCTCGGGGACAAGGGCCATCGGCCCTGTGGCAGGAACAATAGTCTTGGGCAGAGCAGGAGTCGGAGCCGGCAAGATGGGCATGACAGACAGAGCAGGGAGCTCGAGCGGAGCTGGTGAGACAGGCAGAGCAGAACGACGGCAGCTGTAGGTGGCGTTGCAGGCAGAACGGTGGCAGCTGTAGGCAGCGTTGCGGGTAGACTGTCCGGGCAGGCGGCCGCAGGCATGAATACCGCTGGATTCAGAATCAGGAGGGGTTCCTCCCAACACAAAGCAAGGCAGGTAGCGGGGAGACAGACCGCTCCCAGGGAGACCTCGTGCATCTCCTCCGGTCTCCAGCTCTTCCTCTTCTTTTTTAGGCACTTTTCTGCGGGGGGTGGCGGCGTTGGCGGAACCTCTGCTAGCTCGGAGAATGGACCAAACGGCAGTCCGCGAGTGGAGGCTACCCACTGCATATTCGCCTCTGCCACCCCACTTAGCCACCAAATATGGTCGCGCACCTCCCCCAGGTTGCTGCAATGATTGGGGACACACTATTATCAGGTGAGGAGGGACACTGATGCCAGCGCGGAAACTGACTATGGTACGTTTTTCTCGTACCATACTCGATTGAATTTATAAATAACAAGTAGGGCGCAGATGCGGTGCTACTTTTGTTTATTCTGTTTGTTTATTCTTACAGACAGTAGTACAAGAGGTGCCCCCAGTGCCGAGGACAACTCAGGCGGTAATGGTGCTGTTGCGCCGAGCACATCTTTGGGCGCTGGCTGCACACATTCCCGTGCCTCAAAAACTGGGGGGGGCAACCATCCAGCCATGTGCTGACTGAAGCTGTGCTCCAGTCACAAAAAGAAATTATGAATGCTGCAAGAGATGTTGACAATGAATTAAAACATGTAAATGATACGCTGTGTGATTTTGAAGTTGTAACGCTATTCCATTTGACGGAAAATTTTGTGGCTCAGAGTCAGGTTCATCTTCATCAAGTTTTTCAGATACTGGCAAGCCACGATTTTGTGCCAGATTATGCAACACGCTACATGTGTGTACAACGTGACACACTTTTCGCGGATTGTATAGCAGCACCTAATCGGTCTTATCCAAGCAGCGCCAACAGCCTTAAACCTGCCCTACAGTGCGCTCCATCGCCACACCTGTTCATTCTGTGGGTTTGCGAGCGACGTGAGAAGCCACAAATTCAGTGGGTACCAACTGTCCCCCAAGGAACTGTCAAATGGTTAAACCAAACAAAGCTTACAGTATTGGGCCAAATTATACAGTAATATGGGAAAAATCTTCTTACCTAGGAGCCAGCCATCACGTACCACCCCATTTTCAAGTTTGCTACCAAAACTACTGTTCAAAATAAATAAATCACTGGCCCCTGATGGCATCTTACCTATAGTATTAAAAGAGATGAGGGATATTATTTGCCAACCCTTAACTTTACTGTTTCAAAAATCCTTATCTGAGGGT
>JAABNX020000046.1:17743323-17763457 GCA_015163995.2 Mormyrus lacerda | reverse complement strand
CATTTGTAAAATGTAACATCAAAATCAACCGATGACTAATATGGTATTTATGAGACATGAGTAAACATTAATGTTTGTGCACCACTGACATATTCTTCTTAAGTTACTGTATATATATAAGTAAATGTGTTGTGATTCAAAACTTTTATCTTGAATCTTTACCCTATACCCCCGAAAGTAACACTGAGATGACAGTGGGTTGTTCTGTACAGCCAGGGCTGAGTCTATATTTGGCCTCGATCTCCAACCGTTTTTCTCTCCTCATCATTATATTTCCGTATTTTGGATACTATGCATTGTGTAAAGCATATTTATGGATATTTTTGGAAAGGTGGTGCCTACAGAGGTGTTTGGAAGGACTTTGACCTTTTTTTGTACATCAGCTTTTTATATTGACTTTAAACACAAACTTTTCAGTAAAGTACTTCTATTTTTTTCTTTTTTTGAGTTGATTTTGTCCCAGCAAGATTTTATTTAATGTGCTGTATTTACAAGTTAAGTCCCATGAAGGTTTTTAGTGGTCTTGTACTATGAAACAGTTTTTTTTTAACGTTTTTACAGGGAAAAATGGAGGTCAATATGGAAGTGGTTTATAACAAGAAATACATATTCAAGGCAGCATCAACTTCAGGATTTTAAAATTTAACATTTAAGTATTTATGTATTGTGAGTCAGGGTCAGTGCAAGTCTCAAGTGCGTTATCCCTGTTTGGCCAGCAAGTGTCACTGGCTATCCTGTTCCCTCCTCTGTCTTCATCCTAAGTCTCTAGTGGGCTGAACATACGGCTCAGAGACTATTAACCTTCTGGTTATCGGTTTGAGGCCAGCCTCCTCTATTATTTTGTATTCATTGGTTTTCAGTTTCCCCAGTGTTTATTACAGTATTCTGTCATGGGTTTGCCTTGCTTGTGTCCTGCTCACTTTCGGTCCTGTTTGTATTTTTGTTCTGTGTTACTTATCCTAGTGTAGTATTACAGGTTTTTGGTTTGTTAGACTTCCCTAATTCTGGGCTAGTTATTATCAGTTATTCCACCTGTTCCCTGTTTCCCAGTGCCAGTGCTCGTTAATGATTCCATCTGTGGCTTATTGACCTGCATCCTCAGTGATTGGTTAATTTCCTTATGTTCCACACCTGGCCTATCATTAGCCTGGTTGTTTGTTATATTTAAGTGCTCGTTTCTGCTCTCTTCTCTAGTTTGTTGTTGTTCACGGTATTGCTTGTCTTAGATATTCTAGCCCTGCTCCCTGGACATAGGTAGACAGCTTCTTCAGCCCTCTCCCACATCCCTGACCAAGAGGGTGTGCAGACTCAAGACTTTTCTGGCACCTGGTGGACTTGGCTGAGTCAGGGGTTCCTGAACCTGACCCAGAGCAAGCCGTCACCACACCAGAATGTTGAGATCCCAGCCCAGGGGATGCCACCATCGCGACTGCAGATCTCTGCCCAGGTGAAGATGCCACCCGTCCCGAGCTCCCAGAGTCCAGCCCAGAAGTGGCTACCACCCATCTCAAGCTTGCTAAATTAGGACCAAGGCTGGCTCATAACTGTTGCATAAATTAGGTCAATGAACAAAGATAATCTAGGGCTAACATCAGAATTAAAAGTTTGCCCACTGCGAAAAATTTTCATTAGCCTGTAACCACTAGTACAACATTACGGCTGATGAGCACATCTGATGTTTCACCTGCAGTGTTAAGTGTTTCTGTTGAAAAACTGGAAGTGCAATGTGATTACCGTTTGTACGATTAAAATATTAAAATGGATTTTTTTTAAATTAGCTAGAAAAAGACAGTTGTTTCAGTTGAAAATAAGCACATACATTCTGGGCATCAGATCATTGGATATACAGGATGCTGATTTTCAGCACCGTCCCACTTTACTAAGTATGAGTAAATGCTGCTTTTTTCTGTTCAATGATTTGGTGTGAACTGTAGTTTAAGACCACTTAACACTTAAACTGTAATTAGTACATTATTATGATTAAGAATGTCAATCGTGACATGTACATCTGAGAATTGTCACGTTTGCCGGGGACGAGCAGGCAAGCATCGACCAAGAAAGCAGGCAGGCAGATGAACGAGTAACAAACACGAGACATTACAGTGACGGATCTGGGGAATACAGACCGAGACACAGACTAAATACACATGACAAGCTAAACTGAACAAGCCACAGGTGAGTACAATCAGGAATCAACACAAGGTAACGAGGTGGGCGTGGCACACACAAGGATCGAACGGAGCTAGGCGTGAGAAGAATAACATTTTTATACATTCTTAACAAAACGTATAACTAAGTAAATTAAACAAGGTTTAGGGTAAACGGTGAAAATGCCACTAAAATCTAGTAAAATAGTTTTCTGAGCCTTGCTTATGTTGCCAGAAAAAAGAGAAATAAGTGAATACGAAAGTTCAAACAAGGAGACCTTATGAACGCCTTCCTGCCCAATCACAGCGGTCCAAGTTCAATATAAAGAATAACTCTAACCCACTTCTTTGCCATTACAGCAATTCAGTTCTCCCACCTCCTCCCCTCCACCACCTTCGGCTCCCCGTCCTGGACCGGGTTTGGCTCCTTCGCCTCCAGCCTGGTCGCTCAGCCAGGTCTGTCGGCTTCAGAGTTGATGGAACCGACCAGGAGACAGGCTTCGCCAAATCACTCTTCTCATACTCATTTAAAATGTTTAACCAAATAAACACTCATGTCAACTCCTTGGTTGAACTAAAATAATTTTAATGTCCCCCCGTTATTTCTGAAGTGTCATGCACACATACTGGACAACAGAGTTACTGACATTTATTTCTGTGCTACAGATGCAGTAGCTCATAGCCACAGCAATAGGTTAGCACAACCGTTATGCTTGAATGCCCTTATTGTGTGGGACCTGAAATAATAAGGGGCAAGATAATTAAACTTTAAAGTGGTCTGGTGGCTGTATTTGGAGATATTCTGAATTTATTTTTTAATTAACTTTTTAATTCACAATTTTCAAGTAACAGGTACCAGATCATATCATCTTTTTTTATGGTTCAGGGGTCACCAACATGGACCCCAAGGACCACATGAGTCGACCACGAACCTGTTCTAAAAATAGCGCAACTCACCAGTGACCAGCATCTAAATTAAAATTTTATCCTGTTTGTATTCTTCTTTAATCACATTTGCATTTATATAGATTTGAAGATGACAATATCTTAAAAAAAAAAAGTAATGCTGTAATGCTGAATGGTTAAGCGGTAGCATTAGCAGGTGATGTCTCCTTTAAGAGCCCACGAACTACCACGATACTGTTGAGTGATAGGTAGCTGTAAACCATACTGCATTCTGGGCATATTGAGGCTAATGGTGAGACTGCGGGAGACGTGAGGCAGGTGTCTACCAGAAATGGATTTTATACTTGGGTGAGTTTATGTACTTTTAAAAATAGAAAAATAGTAATCTAAAAAAAGTCTCATCCAGGAAGATAAAATTGTATGAGCTGGTTTGACTGAAATGTTGGCAAGTTAGGAATACTGTGGGTAACATGTGTGGAAGCTTGTGCGTTAGGAACACCTATTTATCTAGGTAAATGCATGCGCGGAATGTTATGGCCTCTTAAATGTACTAGGGAAACCGTATTTCATATGCGTGTGCCATGATGGTTCCTCTAGACTCGAGTACAGGCCTGGAGCCGTGACGGATGTGATTTGTGGTTAAGTGGAGGAAAAGTTTAATGTGTAATTGAGAATGTATACAAATTGTATGAATGTATGCATAAGTGTACAGTGGTGATGTAATGTGTTTTTTTTTTTTTTTGATTTTCTATTCTTTTAGCATTACCACTACTGTTTTCGTTGGGTTTATGGGTGTATATATATGGTTACTGTTTGTTCAACCAATGAGGTGAACTCTCTGCTGGCTTAAAACCTACCGCTGAGCCTAAAACAAAGCAAAACACAAAACAAGACACAACACCGGTGAACTCTTTACTCGCTGTGAGGGAAGCCCGGTCTAGACACAAGGACCCATCCGAGGGAAGTACAACCTAGCCACAGGGACTTGTCTCTTGATCCGACTAGGCCAACTTCGAATGGGGTCTTCTGTCGCAGCATCTTTTATTTGCACATGGTTACACAGAAAGGCGGAAAATGATTTTATCACCATATATAGCAAAGTATGATAGATTTGTACAGGCTTGTCTCTACACCACCTTCCGGGTGGGTACAGGGAAGTAAAAGATATGCGCTTGCAGAGCAGCATCTGGACACTCTGGTTAAGCATAAGAATGTTTGCTAGATTATTCTGGGCTAATAATAACATTCTGGGCTAATAATCTTGAGGTCCTATCTTGTGCATGCAAATGACAACTTATATTCTTTAAAAGTTACCTTTTCCGGTTAATGTATATATTGGACCGGGTGTGTGTTCTTTGACCTGTAGTCTGTACGGTCAAACATTTGGTTTTATTTCAATGCACAAAAAATTATGTTTCTGTTAGCCTTATACCTTGTGTACAGGAAAAAAATTAACAATTATTTTAAAATTATTATTTTTTTGGATTCTATCAGACAAAAGACCCCAAAAATTGTATTTGTTGCTTGTGAGTTGTGAGTCCATCTCTGTCAGCTGACATATGTTTATCATACATGAAGTTTAAATAAGTTTAGGAGGATGTTTCAAACTGGCAGCCCTTCGTATGGCTCAGTACCCATGAAGTAGCTCTAGCTCTTTCAAAAAGGTTGATCCCTGCTATGGACTACCAAGCAAGAAAAAAAGCTTGGTTGAAAAGCAAGAAGGGTCATAAAAAGGCAATAATCTGCATATTTATTTTCCATTACCTACTACTTTGGATTGTTACACAAGCTTCAGCCATGACGTGGGGTACTGGGTAGAATGCCAATATATTATTAGGTGCGCACACACACGCGGACACACACACACACACACACAGGGGGAAATATAGATGCAACTAATTGACCTAAGCATTCTATTCCATTACTGGATGAAATCAATGTACCTAAACACAAGAGAACATTTATTTATTATATAAGAAGTTCCTGTGATATTAGAAATTAGAACAGCTTGAATGTTAAGCTGTGAATTAGCGGTCCCAAAATATGGAATCACGCAGCGAGTTTTGTCTGTTGATTGTTGTGTGTCTTAACAGAAAAAATGTAACAAGTACTTTATATCCTTATTGCACTACATACCTTTCCCAAGTAGCGAGGACAATGTTTGCTAATACAGACTTGTCAAAGTTGCAGTAATGGAGGAATATAATATTTTGTTTTGACTACTGTGACTGTGTACTCTGATTGGGGTCAGTGCCCCGTCCCAGGTTCCACCTGTTCGTTTTGAGATCTAGACCCCCACCCCTTTGCACCCCCCTTGCACAGGACAAGTGGCTGTGGTAAATGGATGGATTTTAACTGTGTTAAACATTTAATTGTATAAAAATGCTGTTGAAATTACCAGATGCATAAAAAAGTTACATATTTATACATACACAGCACATGGAAGGTATAAAGAAATAGACCGGGTGACGTGTCCAAGACAGGTTAAAACACAGTCGGCCTTTGTTTATCGCAGGTAATCAGTTCCAGACTCTACCGCAATAAGTGAATTTCCGTGAAGTAGGATTCTTTATAAATCAAATATTTTTGTAGTTAGAGCATAGAAAACCTGTTTACAACCTTCTAAATACAGTTTTTAACCTTATTAGAGCCCTCTAAACATGAAATAACACCCTTTAGTCACCATTAATGTTATGATTGCTGGACACAGAAGCAGGAACGGAAACAAGGAATCAGAATCGAAGGGTTTATTTGGAATCAGTCCAAATGCAGGACACAGGAACACGTAACATCAAAACGTCAATGACAGACCTGGGGTTACAGACTTTGACATGGACGTAAATACACCGGACGAATCAAACTGACAGAAAACAGCTGGTCACCATCGGAGTTGCACACCTGGATAATAAGGGGGCGTGGCACACAAGGGGATCGTACAGGCAGGTCATGACAATTACACTCGTACAGTATTACCCAATATATTAGCCAAAATAATAGATAATAAAACATATTAGACATTACAAATATATTATTGTACATTTAATTAGGAAGACCAAAAATGTGTAGCAATGTATCCGATGCGTAGCGAAGTATCATTTTCACTGTCTCGATCAACTTTTTAATGAATATACAAAAAACCACGATAGAGTGAAGCTGCGAAAGTTGAAGCACGAAGTTGTGCGGGACGACTGTACTTAAGGAAGTTTGTCCATGTCACATAGTAATGTCTCACCTCCATCAGCGTGTATGATACATTCCTCCAAAAGATAGGAGGGCAGTATTTACAAAAGTTCTGCAGTCTAATTAGTGTCTTATCGCAATTATAGAGAATTTCTACTGCCTGGGCACTGCAGGGTAAGAATATTCAATTAACGACTTCAGCAGAACTCTGGATTTACTAAAAGCAGAGGAATAGTGGCTAAACCCTCTTAATCTTTCTCTGTTCAGTGATTTACTTTGCCATTGGAAATTCTTTCAGGCACTCTGTCACTGCTGTTTTTATGGTCCAGTTGCACAAAGCAATTAAAGTAGAGTGACTGAGCTTTCCACAACCTTTACAAAAACTGTTTATCATTTTGTCAAGACAGCTGGCAGCATCAAGAAATCTAAATTTAAGAAACAACTCGACAGCCCATGCCTAAGAAACTTTGATGGATTTTCAGGATATAGGAAAAGTTAAATCAGAGGTATATACATGATTACATTTTAGATATGAATCAAAGTAGAGTTTCCTCCCAAAGGTCTGTGATACAACGCAATACACTGATACCCTGTGCTTTTTTTCAAAATTAAATGGAGTCGCATCATTAGAAAAACACTGGCAAATCAGCTCTATTGAGCTCTCATTCATAATATGACAACAGTGTAAACGCACCACAGTAAATTAAGAGAGAACAGAAGAGAACAATTAATCTAGAAAATGATCTGTATAGACAAACGAGTCATATTCCATAATTTTACATACTCCTACAAAAAGGATTATCACTAATACGCTATACTTAAAATCTATATTGAATATCTCTGGGTTGCTTATGTGCATTTACATTTTTTTGCATGATGAATGTCATACTGTATATGCAAACTCCACAAATGACATTCCTACATTCCAAGCTAGGTGGACAAAGGGGATTAGGAAGACTATAGGGCCAACATAACTGACCTTTGATTTATGACAGGTTAACAGGCCATACACACCATAGGCAAATGCACAATAAAACCAGAGCTGTAGCCACTGTTCTGGGCAGTACCAGTGACAAAGACCAGCATTTATCTGGCCACATAAGCTGCCGTGAAAATTCATTCTTATGCGGCCATGACACATTGCCCAAGTCAGCTGTCACATATGTTGTGGGTCCCAGGAATTTGGTACCATAGCAACAAATAAGATGACCTGCATTAAATAGAAATAACTGGAGCAGATGGACACGGTGCGTTCCGTTTCTCCTCCAAATTGCTTCTGAGGAAGACGGCAGAAGTGTCCCTTGCTTTTCCCTCATTCCCAACTGACGCAGAGGCAATGTTCCATTTCTCTGCTAATGCATTACCAATTGTTTATATAATTACGTACTTAAAATTGATGTTAATAATATATTAATTAAAACCCAAAGACCGTTATGGTCATATTGTGATCACCCATGTGCGTCACACATACATCAAACAGAAAAGCATTCTCTAAGTGGTCTGGAGTCAGATGACCTAAGAACCTGTTTTTCCTAGTTTCTGAAAAACATATTCAAATTATGCCATTTATTGGAATGGCACAAGAGAGCCTTCTTTCAAAGCTTGCTTATGCAGTGAGATGCGACTAAAGCACTCTTCAAGGTACTTATGGTGTGTCTTATCTCTAAATGATTTTTAAAAAGTAAGGGCAAAAGGTGCCCAAAACATCTTAGGCAAATGGATGCTAGGTAAAACAAATACCTTGCGGCAGATAAATTAGCTTTCATGTTTGCAGATAACGAACACGACAGGTAGAAAGAATACCTCAGCTATCAAAGGATGAGCCAATCAAGAGTTTCTCCATTTCTGATATTCAAAATTGAAATTCATTGATATTGCAGTGCTGGAGGTGCATCGGGCAGCATGGCATGTTGGTTTCCTGTGTTTGTTGTGTATTGTGGTGTTATTGTACTATGCATGTAATGCCATGTGTATCATCAATTAGAATAGTGAAGTGTGTACCCAGTGGGCGAGAGCAGGCGACCGGGCTGGGAGGCGATCTGGGCCTCCAGCCTGGAAACCAAGGCCTACCACTCCTGGTGGGACAGTGTGGAACAGCACGAGCTGGTGCCCCAGAGCCTGCCTCCTGCCGTGCTAAGGTCAGTACATGAGGACTCTCGGGAAGGTACAGAAACAATTCTATCTGCCCCAGCTACCAGCAGGACACCAAGAAATTTGTGCACTGTCGCGACACGTGCACAGCTTGGAAGGGGCCTAGCCGGTAGTCCCGGGCTCCCCTGCAGCCATACCTAGTGGGCGTCCCCATGGAGTACATGGGGGTGGATGTCCTAGGTCCCTTCACCCACACCAAGGCCAGGAACCACTACATACTTGTAGTCATGGACTATTTTACAAAGTTTCCCGTGGGGTATGCGGTTCCCAATCAGAGCGCCACCATCACAGCGACTAAACTGTTGGAGGAGTTTTTTTGCAGGTTCAAGGCCTCCGGGGACTTGCACAGTGACCAGGGGAGGAACTTCGAGGCGCAGCTGTTTTAGCGAGGTCTGCCGGTGGCTGGGGATCGTGAAGACCCCCCTTCACCCTCAGAGGGGCCACACAGCTGGCGATCCTCGTAGGCGAACACCAGAGTGACTGGGACACTCATCTTCCCCTAGTCCTGAGGGCGTATCGCGCGGTGGTGCAGGAGAGCACCGGTTGCACCCCCGCCGCTCTCATGTTTGGTCGTTAACTGCGGACCCTGGTGGAGCTGGAGTCCGAGC
Source organism: Mormyrus lacerda (assembly GCA_015163995.2). Lineage (NCBI taxonomy): Eukaryota > Metazoa > Chordata > Actinopteri > Osteoglossiformes > Mormyridae > Mormyrus > Mormyrus lacerda. Next base: position 17,754,465 of record JAABNX020000046.1, on the reverse strand, counting down.
TGCCGCCGACCCTGGCCAGGGATCATCAGGACGATGCCAAGGTCAGGCAGAAGAGGGCGTGTGACGTCCGCTGTCGGGGACAGGCCTTCCAGCCCGGGGACCCTGTTTGGGTGTACTGGTCCACCAGGAAGAAGAGGTGGTCACCAGCTGGATGGGTCCCGAGGAGGTCCTGGAGTGGATCTCTGAAGTGGTTTACTAGGTGCGAATACCAGAGAGGTGTTAGAAGCCAGAACTGTGCCAATGTCAGGTCGGTCGGCTCGGTCACCTGCATTTACAATGTGTTTCATTTGGCACTTAATGTTTAAATTTCAAAGCTTGATGTCCAGTAACGTACACTTCCATTCCTCATTTATTTATGTAACTTTCATTATGAAATAGTTTGGCTGTTTACTACAGATAAGTAAACAGCATCTTTCACAGATGTGATGCATTTAACAGAATGACTTTGAATGCCACAATTAAATGGTATAAAATAGATATTTAAGCCTACAGAAACCTGCATATGAATGTATATGACATCACATTTTTGTATATATTTATCCTTCTGTGCACCTTCAATAAACACTTATGCAGTAGAGGGTAGTGGTGACCCTGGAGCCTTAGAACATACAGAACACAGAGAACAGGCCCCCTGGATGGGATGCTAGTCCCAGAGACACTGCCTTCCCTAGACCATACATCACTGCACTATGAGAGGAAGCAAAAACACCTAGGGGAAACCATGTCTTTGCGCATGTAAGTTCTAAGCTAAAAATAAAAGCTGCCACAACTAGTAAAAATGAATCTTAACAAATGCTTACATTAGCATCCTTATTAAATCTGTGGCTTAATTGCTGTGCCTAAACTATTACAATTAGCAAACAATAGGCTGGATAATGCAACAGCTGACTCAGATGTAATGCAAAAACAGATGCAAATGCTTTCCATTTAACCTTTAAATCATGTTATGTTAACATATGTAGAAAAGTTAAATGGCATTAAAAACTAACACTCATTCCTCTTATAACTGCTTATCGAGTACAGGGTCGCAGAGAGCCCGGATCCTATCCCAGACAGCACAAGGTATGAGGAAGGGGGCACCCTGAATGGGGTGTTCAATGATGCACATACCCTAGAAACAATTTAGAGACACCAGTTTAACTGTATTTCAAGGAAACCAACTTAAGACAAGGACAATTCAGCCCCTTCCTTCATTATCCTATAGGTAATCCTAATAGAAAAAAGGGTTATTTATTTACTTGTTTGTTTGTTTATTTATTACAGTTGTTTTCAAGGAAGGACGCACATAGTGCTTCAGAATATAACAGGCAGACACAACATAATAGAGTTTGCATTGCAACAATAAACATTCAAATAAAAATAAGAACTGTAAGATATGAGGAAAATAGAATGAGAGAGAGGTTAGGAGCACATGCTGGTACAGAGCATTGCCGCACCCACCACACAACAAACCACCTCAGGGTTGAGAACCTGAGTGCAGCCCGGGGACCCATGCAGTGGGTGATACCTCAGCACCACACTACTCCAAATGGTAGTGTGAGAATTCAGTTTTCCAGTGGCTGGAATGCCAATCCTGCCACCGACCCCAAAATTTTCCCTGAAACTTGGGTGACCTGCTTGCAGGGCTGGATGTAGATTAACCTCATATCCAGGACAATTGTATGTTAAGGGCCTTGCTCAAGGGCCCAACAGAGTAGAATAATAAATGGTATTCAACTTTCTGATTGCTGGTACAGATTCCTGAGAGCCACCACTCTGCCAACAACGAAAATGAAATAAAATTAAAAAGTCAAATAAATTAAATAAAATCTGTTAAAAAAATATTAAGTAGCAAACAAAGACACAAAGGTTGAATGAATGATAAAAGTGTGTCTTTAAATGAGACTTCAAAATCGCTACTGATTCAGCTGGTTTAATGCTTTGTGGCTAGCTGTTCTAAACTCTAGGAGCCATCACCGAAAATGCTTCATTGCCTTATGTCTTTAGTCAGGACTTTGGAATGGCAAATAAACCATGGTCTGATGATTGTGAAGGTCTAGCTGTTTGATAGCCTACTAGCAATTCACATGCATACTCAGGAGCTAAACCATGAAAAACCTTAAAAGTGATCAATAAAGTGAAGACAAACTATTGTAATAGTAATTAGGGGTAATATGCTTAGAAACCTCTGATCTTGTAATTAGTATGGCTGCATCATTTTATACCCACTGTATATGAGTAATGGAAGAGCTGTTCAGTGTAACAATCTAAGGCATTATAATCTTCCAGGCAAGAGCTAGTAAAAGCATGTATGATCTGTTTCGTGTCTGAAAAAGACAATGTTTCTCAATTGATACAAGCTGGACTATACTAGCTTATTTACATGAGGTTTAAATTTTAAACTGAAATAGAAGAGCTCCCTTAAATTCTTAGACATTGGTTTAATATTATGTATTAATGACGCCAAGGCTTGTTTCACATCAGCTATTTTCTGTTGTGGACCAATTACCAAAATCTGTTTTGCCAGTGTTGAGCTGAAGGAATTTATAAGACATCCAGTTTCATGCATTATGAATACAGGCTAGAAGAATCAATAAATTAGACATACTGTTTGGATCCAAAGACAGGTAGAGCTGTATATCATCAGCATAATGGTGAAATTTAATTTCATATTGCTGGATGACATGCCCTAGAGGAATTTTTATAAAATATAATCAAACCTACAATGGAGCCTTGAGGCACCCCACTTAAGCACAGAGGGAGTGGAAACATCCTTGCCAACAGCAACAACAGTTCTTGATATTCCCACATACGGTGAGAATAAGGAGTGTGATTTCTGTACTGTGCTTTTATTGGAAAACCAGACTGAAATTTCTCAAAAACATTGTCTTGTCAACTGTCTTCAGTACCTACAATGCTATGACTTTTTCTATTATCTTAAATTAGTGGTTCTCGAAGTGTGGTCCGCAGACCACATATATGTGGACTAAATGGAACACAAATGACTACACAAGGATGGCTAGGTGGCTGAAGACGGGGTCAGTTAAGGGAAAGGCAAATGACACTACTGACATTAACAAGTTGCAAAAAAATGAGTCCAGAGATTCCGTTAGCTTCGAGTCCCACTCACGACATAGCATGCAACAATAGCTAGCCCTACCAAAAGAAACTCAACAGGCTAAACATGGGAAATCAACGGCAAAAGTTAAAAGGAAATACCACAGCGACTACTTAAAATTCAGATTTTTCTGGACTGGAGATGCTGAGGATCTGAATCCACACTGTGTCCTGTGCTACGACATTTTGGCCAATGAGGCAATGAAACTGGCGAAACTTAAGAGAGACCAAGAGACGAAGCACAAAGATTCCATCAGCAAACCGTTGGCATTCTTCGAGAGAACATGTGAGGAAATTAATTATTTTGTCCTCGGGGAAAATGCTAAGGCTATAGAAGCCTCTTTCAAGGTCTCTCATCTGATCGCAAAAACGGGCAAACCTTACTCATCAGACCAGACTTTAATCAAATCATCTGCGAAATTAATGGTGAATATAATGCTGGGAAACAAAGCAAGTAATGAACTTGACAAAATACCTCTGTCCAATGACACTGTCCAGCAGTGCATAATAGCCATGGCCGAAAATATCCGAAATCAGCTGATGGCACGCTTCCGCCAGAGTCCGCTTTTTTCACTGCGGCTGGATGAGTCCACGGACATCAGCAATGAGGTAAACCTTTTGTGCTATGGGAGATATATATTTGATGGTGCTGTACATGATGATTTTCTTTTTTTGTCATTCCCTACAACCAATCACCACAGGAGAGGTAGCTTTTGATTCTTTGAATACCTTCATTGACCAGAATGGCCTTGATTGTAACAGGTGTGTCCGCATTCGCACCGACGGTGGAACTTCGATGACTGCATAACACGAAGGCTTGGTTATGCATGTACACGCAGTCGCTCCATTTGCCACAGCAACGCACTGTTATATTCACCGAGAGCAGCTGGCAGTGAAGAAAATGTCACAATGTCTTAAAACAATGTCTTGGATGAGGCTGTTAAAATTGATAACATGGATAAGGGCAAAGCGCTGAACACGCACATTTCTGTGTGAGGAAATGGGAAGCAAACAGACAAAACTCCTTTTCCACACAGATGTTCATTGGCTGTCCCGTGGAAAAGTTCTTACCGGTTTTTTTGAGCTGTGCGACGAGGTTAAGCTATTCATGCATCAGACTGATGAACATGTGACAGAATGCATGACTTTCAATGGCTTGTGAAGTTGTCATACCTTGCTGATATTTTCAGCTACCTCGACACAAAATTTGGGACTTCAAGGGGAAACAGTCAGTCTTTACGATACAGGACAAAATTAAATCAGTATGCATGAAGATGGAATCGTGGTGCAATCGCCTCGATCGCTTAGATTTTGACAATTTCCCTACTTTGGCAGACTTTCCCCTCACAGATGATGAGGTCCTGGACAGCGATACCATTGCAGCTTTTAAGGAGCACCTGTGTGGCCTTCACACGTTTTTGGGAAGATACATCCCAGAATTAGATATGGACTTTGAGTGGATCAGAAATCCATTTGGAGACCAAACCCACATCGAGCGTGTCAGTTCTCTGCAAGAGAGGTAGACAGCCTTGTGGACATTGCATCTGATGGATCACAAAAGATGGCATTTTGAGAAAAATCCTTGACTGACTTCTGGATCCACATCCAGCCAGACCACCCTGAGCTCGCGGAGTCTGCTTTGAAAATATTAATGCCGTTTTCAACCACCTACAACTGTGAAGGTGTTTCAACACTGGTTTGAAACCAAAACAATGCAACCAGATCAATGTGGCCCCCAGTATGAGATTAAGACTGAACCAGTTCAGAGCCAGACATTCAGTCAGTGATGCGTAACATGCAGCAGCAGCACTCCCCCATGAAGAGACAGGGGAAATGAGTTCACTGTAAAACTACCAGAAGTAGCTTGTCTGCTATTTACCATTTAATTAACAGTGTTTTGGAAAGTTTTTGTTTAGGCTGCTTTTCAACAGAGCCAGCTAAAATTAGTTTAATACAGTATATTAAATTATTGTTCATTACAGTTCGTTCATGTTGCTTGCAATTTTGAACATGTACAAGTACAAATTTAATTGATATTAAGTGTCCCGATAATCGGAGTGGGAAATTCTGTGTTTGCTTATCTTTTTAAATAAAATTATAAACCCTCTCCATAATTTGCCTTTCAAAACAATTATTAGAGCAGTTGGGGATAGACCTACCTAATTAATTCCTCACAGGCATAGGTTTTACCTGGATCTTTCCAAAAAATGTAGTTCCAAAACAAATAGGCCTCTTTTGAAGTATGTTCCTGTATATATGAGATCATGTGTGTGTGTTTGTGGGTTTTGTGGGTGGGGTGGGGGTCAGAGGGTAGCAGCACGTGGCTCGGGGAGGGGGCACGGTGGCAGGTGGCTCCTGAAAAAGTTTTTTTGGACAAAATGGTCCTTGGTCTGAAAAAGTTTGGTAAGCATTAAAGTTTTGAGATGGATCTATAATATTATATTATTAGAGTCTTACTGATAAAGGTTTTGTTTCTTCAGCAAGGGCAGTACCAAGGTAGTTTTAAAGTAGTCAAACCCCACCAGTCACCAAAGTACTATTCAGGATAGATAAAGGAATCCGGGATACTACAGTATATAACTGGCTTCCTTTACTTATTTTAGTGGGTAGGACATCTATACAACTAGATGACTATTTAAACAGATCAAAGGTACAATGATTTCTATCTCAGAAATAAGCATGAATAAACTCTGGAGCCATTCCACACATTGAACCTGACTATAAGAGTGAGGACACACAATAGATGTCTTGATTTTATTTACCAGTGAAAATTTTCAAATGTGACAGTGCTTGAAGCTGTTGTCTATAGAACAGGATTAACAAGGTTATTAATAGTTTTAAATAAAAACTAGGCTTGTTCCTATTAGTATTAAGCTGAAAGAAATGTGCTGCCCTGGCAGTCTTAACACATAATAAAGGATAATTTAAAAGTTCAAGACGCATGGTCAGTGCAGTACTGTAGCTTTCTAAGCTCTTTCTGTTTTACTGTGGTTTCTCCTCAGCATACAGATCTTGTCACTAATCCAATAGAATGTCATGCAGCATTATGACAATGTATTTGCCCCCATCCTAATTACCTCTATTTTTGCTTATCCATAACACTTAATTGGGTCTGATCGTCAAATTTACTAGAAATCTACTACAAAAACAACTTCAGTAAACACCATATATAGATTTCAATGATCGTGATTTTTTTGAATGAAAGTAATTCACTAGCACCCATATCCCCCATGTGACAAAGTAATTGCCCCCAAAATTTAATTCTTTATTCTGTCAACTTTAGCAGGAACAAATGTAATGAAATACTTGCTGTAAGAGGAAATCAGTCTTCAGCATCACTGTGGAGAAATTCTGACCCACTCTTGTGTACAGGATTGTTTTAATTTAGGCACACTGGAGGCTTTTCAACTTAATTACCCAGTTAAGGTCCCACCACAACATCTCAATGGGGTTCAAGTCAGGTCTAGGCCACTCCAAAACCAGACATTCAGAGGTCACACAGACCTGCTCTTGTGTTTCAGATCACTGTCCTGCTGCATAACCCATTTGCTCCTGACAATGGACTGAACATTCTCCTTCAATACTTTCCGGTAGGCAGCTTAATTCATGCGTCGCTCAGTTATGGCAATTCACCCAGACCATGAAGCAGCAAAGCATCCCCACCCCCTCACACTACCTCTACCATGTCTGACTGTGGGCATGACATTCCATGTGTGGAAAGCCATGCAATGAAAGGTGTTTAGTGGCTAGTGTTAGACATATCATGTTCCTCTTAATAAAAACATTTATTATTTATATAACACTTTTCATATATGAAATGCAGCCCAAAGTGCTTCATATATAATAATGATAACTGATAAATGATATGCTCTATGTAGAGTAAGTTGTCTTTGAAGGGCAGCCACCTGTAGCAGCACCCAGGGAGCTGGGGGTGAAGGGCCTCACTCAAGGACCTGCAGACATGCTGAGGTTTGAAGCAGTGACCTGCTGATTACAAGCATACAACCTTAGCCCACTGCACCACATGCTGCCCCCTAAAATGAGAGTAAAATAGGAACCAAATATGGAGAAGCTGACTAAAATAGTTTAAGCAGTCCTTTTTTGCCCAGTGTTTTAATAAACATGGAATCATGAATGCAGAGATTAACTGACTTTAGACCGACCTGCAATTTCTTAGATGCTTGTCAGCGAACTGATGAGTTTTGTATGCAGTCTTGGAGTAATTCTGCTGGGCTGGCCGCTTTTGGGCAGATTTGCCACTATTTCAAGTTTTTCCCATTTGGAGATGATGGCTCTCATGGTGGTTTGCAGGATTTAAAGGGTTTTAGAGAGGGCATTCTGCCCATTTCCTGACTGATAACTTTTAATAACTTTCTTTCTCAGGTCTTCAGGAAGTTCTTGTGATTGAAGTATAGCATGTTGCTTCTTCAGATCCCTTATCCAACTCCACATTGCTGGAATGGTTCTATTTAATTGATGTGTAGGTACAACAGTGCTGGCAGCAATCAGCTAAGTGTGTTTAGTTTAGTTTAGCCCATTATCATTTAGATTTAATCTATTGGTTTACTGACTGACTACGGGGATAATTACTTTGTCACATGGATGATGTGGTGTTGGTGAATCATTTTCCTTTAATGAATCAAATAATCAGGTTGTCCTTTGTATTAGCCTAAATTTAAGTGACTCATATAAATTCTTGGTTATATAGATATTATTATAATGATTTGAACGTGGCAGCAGCACTGGGTATGTGGGTTGAACTGGGATCTCCATGATCCAAATTTGGTCTCCAAATTCTCTGCAATGCATATGCTTTGCGCGAAATACCCTGTGTCTTGATTCTGCATCTCTCGATGTTATGAGTTGTTTGGGGAAAATATTTTTAATGGATGCATCGGATGTATGTATTATAAAGGTATTGAAACACATTTCCTTTTCATCTTTTACATTATTTAGTACTTTTCATCATTTAATCATTTAATTACAGAAAGCCACTGGTAGTGCCCCGCTATGATGTTTTCCCTGCTTTTTCACAGAAGCTAGGTGCTTTATTAATTCAACTGCTCTGGGTATTTCCTACTGCATTAATATGCTCATCTAATCGAACACTCTGGCAGTGAAAAGGATATTGAAGTAAAATTAATGAAAGTTACACTGTTTTCGACCATTTCATATATTTTAACGAATTTCTGCTTGCCAGTTACTATTGGAGAAACTGATGTGTAAACTTCCAGTGTGTTGACAATATTAACGCACTTATACAGTAGTACATTTCTGTTCAAATATATAACTATTTTAAACAAAAACTTATAAAGGGGATTATATTGCTTAAATTATTACTCATTTTGGCTTTAAAGTGAGTTGTTTTGTTGAAATGAGGTTTTGCCTAAACTCTAAAACAAGCCTTTTTGCGAAAGAACTTTATGACAATATGTGTTTCTGCCATATTATTAATGATGCACATGGTGTCCAGTGATTAAACAACTCATCTGTCCTTGCACAGTGTGAATCGTTCGTACCACTAGGCTAAAAGGTGAACAGTTGTTTTTCATAATGTTTTATTTTAGAAGTTTGAAATAAGCAGGAAAATTAGACATCTGGGTGAAATCCTAAGTGAAACACTTCCTTGACATTTCGGAGTGTACAGGTCCTTGGCCTCACCTTGCCTTTTATGCTCCCTGCTTCTCCATGGTCTGTTATTGTAACATGCTGTCCATGGCAAAAGAGGCTATAGGACCCGGAAAAAAGAGGAATCCAGTTGTACAGTATGAAGATTATTAAACGACCTTCCTCTAACTAATTATCGTACACGTTGCACAGATCACATGGGCCATTCTTGATGGCTTTACATCCAAACCAGCTATTCACAGATTGTATATATCGTATATGGTTTCCACCAACCACATGCAGTCTACAGGACATATGCAGACATATGACATGATGTCAGGACAAACGGATCTATTATGGTGTAACCACTGGTAACTATTCTGATACATCATCCAGACACAAAATCAAAAAGAATATGTCAGTCACATAATCCCCCGAACAACAGGCCACCAGTATGTTGCAGGTTGTTAGTATTGAATATTACATATAAAAACAGATTCTCATTAAACAATGTTAACATTATATCTTTTCAAAAGATTGGTTTCTCTCAAATACATTCACTGTAAAGCATAGAAAAATGTGCTGTATTACAAATGCAGATTTTTAACAAAGGATATATGGAAGGTGTGACCGTCCATTTTCCAGCCACTTATCTTTCTTAGGATTGTGGGGTATAAGTATTGTCACGTGCAGCCCTGCCCCGCTTGTCTGTTCCAGCGTTTCCCGTGGGTGTGGCCTGCTAATCAGCCGTGCCTGAAGCTTGTTAGTCTTGCCTGTTGGTCCTGCCTTCTTGTTAACCAGCAAGTGCTGCCTTGTGTTTACTTCTCTGTTTGCCATGTATATTAGCGTCTCTCAGTCCTGTGTTTCTTGTTCAGTCATTGCTCTGTACAGTATATGTGCGTGTTGCTCTGACTAGTCCCCACAATAAACTCCCCTGCTAGGGGTTTTACTTGCCGATAGCCTGCCTTTGGGTCATACTTCTCCCTCCACAACGTGACAAGTATCCTGTATGGCATAAAAAATACAAGTGATTTTTATGTGAGTAAATGCAAAATGTATTGCTAAATGTATCTAGTAATATTAGAAAACGTATTTGTATTTAAGCTTTTAAAACTAGTCATCTAATTTTAGATGACTAGTTTTCACTGGAACTAAGGGGCCAATTTTATGCAATTACAAGTACTTATTGGTATAGTGAAAGACTTATTGTTTTATAGTGCTGTTTGCTTCCATTTATACTACTTTATAAGCAATTTCGTATTTTGTAAGTATTTTTGAAGTATGATCTAATGTGCTAAACCTTAATTTATGATTTTGTTTAATTACAGTTTATATTGTTGGTACAGTACTTAATTATACTTTATTACTTAGCTTATACCGGACTGATCCACAATCATCATAATTACGTAATTGTTAGCTGAATGAGATTTTTGATATAGACCTACATTTTGCAGTGGAAAGGAGTGAACGGGTGAAACTACAAACATCCAATTTTAAATAATTTATATTTTGTCATTCAATTATTGCAGGTTGCTGACTCCACTATTAAGGATTGAAAGTCCAATTGTCCTCCCTTGCATTAAAAGAAATAATGATCACTTGCATGGAATACTGATCACTGGCATGAAATGCTGATCACTGGCATCTTTTGTTATGGTAAGAGTAGTTTTCGGACACAGTGACACTCTGTCTTAAGACATGTTATAGTGAGTTTTTTGACTATATAAATAAGCTTTCTACATGAATCATTTTCTTCCATTTGTTTACTAGATTTTCTGCCTCCACAAGTCGCATTCCTGTACAATGGCAGCGGTTGTAGTGATTGCAAAAGTTTGCCAGGCTGAGCTGCAGTACACTGTAGTGCCTTGTCAAATATGTGCATCCAAGACAATAAAGTGAACTCAATGTAAAATCACTCTGGTAAGAGCTGGTTACTACTATATTCCCACTTGAATGAATATTGAGTAGCAAATGGTATGACATGTATGAAGAACCATTCATCTTCCAACTATATGTCCTGGAGGCAACGCCAAGGCCTGGGTAGGCAATTCATCACATATCACATACACACACTACAGGCAACTTTGAAATGCCTAAATTCATTCTAATTTGCCTCATGCTTCAGCTGCATATGTAATTGTGATCTGGTTACTTGAAAGTCCTCTTTTATTCAGCATTTCTGTAATTTTGTGTATGATTATTGATATACTCTTAGTGTTGCCTATGGTATAGCGGAAGTTCTGTGGTGTCTGTACTCTGGTTTCTCCTCACAGTCCAAAAACATTGTAACATCTAAAACCTAAATCTAAAACATCTAAGCTGAACTGAATCCCACCTTGTGCCCATAGTTCCGGGAGAGGCTCCTTATCCATATGACCCTGAAAAGGACAAACAAATACTGAAAATGGATGGATGGATGGATGGATGGATGGATGGATG
>JAABNX020000046.1:17685943-17706893 GCA_015163995.2 Mormyrus lacerda | reverse complement strand
AACGGAAGATAACAGTTTTCAACATCAACAGTAAACAAAAGGAACAGCAACAGATATATGACATATGGGCTGATCTGAAAAGTTAATATGAAAAGAAAATATTAAAACAAAATGCCGGCAGTGGAATTTACACAGGAAAATACATTTTTAAAAAATAAAAATAAAATCAATGCGGGCTAAATTCGCCACGCGGGTGGGGATGATAAACTAATGATTTTTTTTACTGGGCCTTAGGTTTCATGATTGAAAAATAAGCATTGCACTCATGAAAATCAGGTGGCATGCACAGGTACACATTCACAACTCTCAATATGGATTTGCATTTCATAAAATTACAATATTGTCATAACATTTAAGTACAATTATTTTAGATGGAATTTTATCTCCATAAATAACAATTGCTATAGTTCTTAGCACAGGATAGTCTTATTTACCGGAAATAGAAGAATTGAAGAATGACATCGAGTGCCCTTCAAAAAGAATAGGAAATTTCAATAAGTGGTGTGAAATGCACTGCTAAGATAGTTCATAACAGGCTTCTTTAAGTAGGACTGAAAACCCATATAGCAAGGCAGAACATAGCTAGCTAATGAAGGCCAGACAGGAATGGGTGAGAGTCTGGAACTGGAACCCCAGAGTACCAATGACGGGTTGCTATCTATACTACATGGATAGGGTTGATCAGCCAGAAGCACCAGTCATGTGTTCCTTGCAGATCTAGTAAAAAGGGAGAACAGGCCCCCATACCCCTTTACATACAAGTGACATGGTCTAATAGTTATGAGTTACATTACTAATCGTAAAGCACGTCTACTGATCTCTACAGACTTGGGCCCTTAAATGCCTTCCTTTTTGTCTTGTCATGTTCCTTTGCATTGCTTGTCCGGCTTGTATCCTTCCTTCATTCTATTTTCATTTTCTTCAAGAAGTTGGTTATCTCCATCCACATTAATATCCCACGTAGTAATGTTCCATGCCATGGAATCAGCTTGAACTTGGCCCATTACAATAAACCATCAAAATATCTTTACATGGACCATTAGCATTGTGAGAGTGAAGGGGAAAAATCATATAGCACCTAGTTTAGTTGAAATTCTAGGTGTCATAACATGTACAGAGCTTGCTGTTAAGATGAACATGATGGTCTTGTGCCCCCATTAAGCTGTTTTGAGATTAATAGGTGATGCTATCTCAACAGACTGTGAAATTAGTTTATCAGAGCTACCCAACAGTCTTCCATGACCAGGAGAGAATGAAGTCTTTAAGGTCAGCTGCTAGAATGGTCTGGTGATGGCAATCTAAATACCACCTGGAAGGTCAATGTGTATGAACTCTTCTAATGAGTTTTAGTAATGGCTGCCCTTTAAAGTTTAATGTGTTTGCTTTTGAGTGGTAATGAAAAACAGAAGGCATTTTGAACATTTTCAGTTGAGAGTCCAGCCATTAAAACAAAGTTTTTTTTTTTCCCTTTACATATAGTTTGTTTAGAAGTGCATGCAGATGTAGCACGTAGCAGCCTACTGCTTAATCAATCTAAGGAAACACTGTCATGCCATTTACAGAGCTAGTTTGTCTTTATAAAATAAACTGCTAGTATATATAACCAAATATTGTATTCTGACTACAAAACTTCAAACAAGTGGAATTTGTATTATTTCATATGTATTGCTATTAGTATTTCAAATATTTCAGGATGTTGATTTTTGATATGAAATGTGTGTGTAAATGGGCAGGGACATAAAAGATGGGTGCTTTCAATCATCTTTTCTCCAATAGAATTATAAACAAGAATCCACAGTTCCATCCATGGAGGAAAATCTTTCCATTTCCTCGTGTAGCATGTGTTTTGGTAACGCACTTTGGTTTGGTAACGCACTGTTTGTTTTCCTGGCAGTGTTCAGTAGGGCCCATGCTGGTCTAAAAGTTTCATATTTTATTCATCTGTCCATAAAACACTGGTCCAGAACTCCAGGATGTCACAGAGTTTTGGCAAAGTTGAGATGAGTAGTCAGAGCGGTCTGCTTTGCATGAAATGGTTTTTTGGTAGCCTGCCATGTAGCCTATATTTGGTGAGAGTTTTTGGATGGTGTTATAATTAATAGTAATACTAAGCTGAAAAGAGGTATTTCTGTAAATGTCTTGATGTCATTTTCGTCTTCTTTGTGACAATTTTGTACCTTGCTCTTAGAAAGATTTTTAGAGGATGTTCAGTGGAGCCTCTCAGCCTTCAAAATGACTTTAAATCCTTTCCAGAAAGTTACAGTCTCTTATAAAAGTATAGCAAGCAGACTATGTGATAAGTTATATTGGGTATAAAGAGCCCAGATAACTTAATTAGCATAACCTTTTAACTAACTTTTAACACCTAACCAATCAAGTAAATACAGGGGATTATCTTTCTCACCCAAAAAATGAGAAAAAAAACAAATTGTGTTTTTTTTCCTGTTTTAGTATATGGTGATGTATATTTGGAATTTAGTGTTTAATTGTCATAGCTGACACACCACAGCACACAAGAACGAAATTTGCATTTAACCCATATGTGACATACTGTAGCAGGGGGCAGCTAATTCAGCACCTGGGGAGCAGTGCTTGGGGGTGGTACCTAGCTCAGGGTACCTCAGTGGTGTCTTTTGGTCGAGGATTTGAACCTGCAATCTTTTAATTACAAGTGCGCTTGCCTAACAATTAAGCCACCACTGCCCCTATGCTGCTTTCAAAGCAATTTCACCTATTGCAATGTCAAAATTTTGCAAAATTAAAGGACAAAGAAGAATATATCACAGCAAACAGAAAATGGGGACATTCAATCCTATATCATATGTGATTTAAAAAAATAAGATAGCATTCTTCACCAGCATCCCAATGATTTTTCTCTTGTTAAATACCTGAAATGTTTTCTGTTTTCTTTAGTTTTTTCTGTTTGTCCTCTTAGTTTCATCCTACTGGCACAGGGTGAAAGGACATTCATGAATAGATATTTTGTTTTGTATAGAACACAATAGTGTGAAGTTTTTTTGTAAGTGTTAGCAGATGTCGATGACAGAGACAACCACCATAGAATGTGGGCCCGTCCAGTTCTCAATAGTATATCAAGTAACTGAGTTCATAAATGCAACATGGTAACCTGGTTTTATGTCAAAAGAGGTAAAGAACTTAGCAAATAAATGGCTAAAGGAATTATATAATAAATAATACAGAACGAAATCCAGGCTTTATTGAATGCTTCTATCTTTGGACTAAATTCAGTCCTAAGATTTCACGTTCTTAAGTGTAACATTTACTGTTTTTGAATGCCACTTTTTCATCATTTGGCAATATTTGTGTTTTTAAGTCTGCTATAATTCATGGACAGTAGTATGTAACTGCAGGCTATTCCAAAGAATTATGGTATAAATAAAATATACAAGTATTTATTCATTAACTAAAATAGGATTTCTTAATAGCAAGGTGAGTCAAGCTGTAATTCTCTACATTTACACTGTTTTATGTAAACTTGACAATACTGACAGTGCTACTGTATTTCTCTTGTAACTATTAAAATATATTGCATTTATATATGTTTCCTTTATATCTAAAGCAACAGGCCTATGTTAGACAGTTTATAAAGCTTAGTGTTTGTACAATGGTTTAAATTTCCTGCAGCAGTCACATATTATTTTCTCAATCCATGAACAATGGACATATTGACTATGACCAGTGGATAGTTTCCCAAAGTTTTTAGCTAATTCATTCTTCCTGGAGAATTAGTATAGTAATCCTAGCATGAAACTAAAAATGAAAATTAAAAAGCTTGGTCGAATATAATAAGCTTTGTAATGGAATTAAGAAGAAAAAAAAACATACCGGCAAATTAGTAATGTAAACCCGTTAGTATTTATCTTTTATTGTCTCCATATTTTTTTTTTTGCATTCACTGTGCTGGATTCATTGGTATATTTTTACCATAACAACATTTTATGTATAAATCTTGAGGAGTTCCAGTTCTGTGACAAGGGTGACAGACCGTCAAGCATGCAGATACAGAGCTGCTCCTCTTCTGCAGTTCATGCACCCCCACTGTCAGAAGTACTTAAAGCAGATGAATGAATGGCCGATAAAAGAAACATGCTTTGCTACACTATTACAGTGCATTAAAATAGTACATTGACAGGTACCTAAATAATATTACCTACTTCTGCCTGTGCAATGTGCATATCAAGCTATAGTTGTAAAACAAGCATATACAATACGAAAAGTGAAGTTCTGAGTGTGCTCCCTGGGTTTGAAGATGCCCTTTTTAAATTAAAATGCTTGAACCTCTAGTCTAGGAGATAGCTGTGTTGAGAGTCTTTATTAGAAATGATAAATTATGGAAGGCATAAACGCTTGGGAAATTGTGGCATGTATCTGTCATGCTGACTATAGTCGACTGATTTCCGTAGCATAACTATTACCGCACCGTTATTAATGCTGTCATTACAGGTGTCCTTTGTATATTTGAATCATTGGAATATTATTCCATTCCCCAGCTGTGTGTACAGACTGCTTTGGTGATGTGGCGGCATCAGTTTCACCCGTCATGCAAGATAGTCACCTGTACGTGGAATAAATTACCTTGTGAAACAGTTGCAGAAAATCTCTCTCGTGCATCATAAGCACAGAAATGTGAGAAATGGCAGTTTTGCACAACTTTGTGTTTAAATTGTTGTTCTACAGGCCATTTTCCCTGGATTCAGTTGTTGGCCTGTTCTTCTGTGAAGAGTGTCAACATTACAGGCACTAATGTGCCATGTGATATGGCGCTAACTGAAATTGACCCACCAGTTACATATTATTTTTTATTAAAATATGTCAAGGGAAAATCAGCAAGCTACCAAAAATGGAAGAGAGGGGCCTCTCGGGAAGCTTTCTGCTATTGTACATTTACAGGGTTTACTTATCATAAACTCTAATTTATTAATCTATAACTACTGTAATCATTTGCTGCACTGTTTATGGTGTGTTATGCATGTATACAGCTGTGAAGAATCCAAATGAAGACCTTTAAATGCTGAGCAGGATTTTAACATTCTTATCATGAGATATGTGCATTTTGGAGGCAGTAATTGTACATTTGATGAGAAATTTAAAATGCTTTTCTGCAGCACAGATGAAACACTGATGAATGGCTGTAAAAATCTTTTCTGGAATTTGATTCTGGATATTATACGAATCACCTACTTTTTCAAAGTCTTATGGAATTCTTATTTAAGAAAACCTGCTAAAAAAGCCATTGTAAAATTCTGTAACTCAATAATGAATGCATAACTCAACAATTCTAAAGCTGTACAGCATAAGTCTCTTACTTATTATTTGAGCAATTTAAATGAAGTACTGCCACCAACATTTTTATTAGAATAGAGGGTTAGTGTCAGTTTTTCTCAAACCGAAACCTTTTCATTTTTCTGTGATTATCACAGTTATCCAACAGAATTGCATAAATTTTCTAAATTCACAAAATTTCTGAGTATTTTACTTCTATTACATTCTCCGTCTGTCTTGATTTCTGCTGTAACACATATTCTCTTATAGATTACTTTCTAATGTATACTGTATTTGAATACCTGTCCTACAGTATATTTAATATATCACTATCTGTAGAAGGTGATGTTCAAAACCGGTTTGTTTTTTTGGAGCTCCTGAATTTTCATCTGTAAGCTTCTACACATGAATTCCACATTATTTTTCAGTTAAAAGAAAATTTTCTGCATCAGTTTTTTTGATGGCTGTCATGTCACAGTATGGTTATAATGCATTGGTACCTGACTTTCTGGGGATTACCATTTGTAGGGAATATACCTGTAACATATTTTTATTTTTTTGTTTCCATTCTAAGCCCCCCCTTTCCCCTTTAACCTGGAAGAAAAGAACACAGAGTGTTCCTGTAATAAACTCTATCTCCGTGTTTTTAATGCTTCCCCCAGCAGCTGCATCAAGCAGCACTTTATTTTGTTTACTTGGACTAATTTCAATATAGTCCCTGGGGGGGTGAGGCAAATGAGTGAAACTAATATGTTCACCATCTGCTTCCTGACTATGTGTGTGATGAAACAGATTCTTCATTAATAATGTTGTTTGCATAGTAAAAAATAAAATGGAACTCGAGAGGGAAAAATTGGACATAAAACAAAACAGCTATCAAGGAACAACAAGAAGTGTAAATGGTTGCAATGGGAGAATGCAGCAACATTCCCTGTGATGATTAGTTGTCACAGTTTTTTTCTGTGCAATGCATCAGATTTTTTTAATAATCCCATCTTGTATTGCCCTTGTAGTGGACAATGCATAAAAGCATAAAGCACGCAAAATAAAAATTTGATGAATACAAAATGCACTATTTATATCCACCCATATCTGATAAGTATCTATTCCCTGCTGTGTTGCTGGTAGCCTGCTGTGTATCGCAGAAGGCACAGGACACAAGGCAGGGGACTCCCTGATCACGTGCCACTATCTCACAATGCACATAGCTGCACACAGAAGGAACAATTTATGGACACCAATCCATCTAAACTGCAAGTTTTTGGACTGTCACACGAAAACGGAGTACCTGGAGGAATCTCAGCAATCATGGAGAGAATAAGTCAGATCTACACAATCTGTACTGGATAAGCAGTCAGAAGATGGATGTAGGTGAATGGGATTAGTATTCTATCCTAGCAAGATACTCTAAACAGTGCAGTCTACAAGAATGCAGCCATCGATGGCCTTTCCTGGTCACAATATGAAGCCCCGGCACTCTTCCTACAGTAGTATCTTTATGCAGTTTCATTTTCTCCAGTGATTGTACATATAGTAATAGATCACACAGGGAGTTAAATGCCACAGCATTAAACTAAAACTTTAACAGTATTAAAATAAGCTTAATTTAATGTTTCTTTAAACATGACCAGTAATACCTTTTCACTTTGCACGTTTTTGTTTACTTGAAGAAATGTTATAGCAGGAGTTGTCTGTACTTCAATACTGTGTTACAACATCCCTAGTAAAACATAAGGTTAAGATCCCAGCAAAATCTAAGGCCATTATGTTCACTTAGTATTTCCTAATTTTAAGGCTATCAGTGAAAATCAGTGAAAGGGGATTTGCTTTTCTTAGGCTCTGGATAATGCCAATTACTTTTCCGGTGATATATATTTATTTATTTTGGCCTAACCTCTTAATGCCTGGTTGAATATCAGCTGTAAGCATAAGAAAAGGTACACAACAGATGCTCAAAGCCCTAATTCTGTTTGCTTCACAGAAGTGCAAAGGGATTTGACAAGGCAGGCACTTTGCAGTCTGTTGGAACAGCTGCCTTTCCTCTACTGCTCTCAGTGTGAGTTATTAGTCACTAATGGATTGCACTTGAAGCGTGGGCTTTTGCATGTTTATTAAAAAGATCACAGGTTTTGTTTTCACCTAAATCCTGTCTTATTTGTTCTTGCTGTGTTTAATTTTAGCTTGGAAACACAACTCTTCCTATGATGTATGTCTATTCAGAGTGAGATGGGCAACATTATTTGTATACACGTATACATTAATGTTAATTAAAAATGTAAGTTAGAGCCCTTCTAACCTGGTATGCACACTGAAAGTGGCTAGTGTGTGCATGGCTTCTAAGTAAATGGTGAAGATGTAACATTGCAGTTGTAGTGGGCTGTTGCATCAAAGTATTTAGTCCTCCTCGACAGTTAATGTCTTCTAAAATGTTCCAAATATCCACAGTACCAGGAACAGCAATGAAAGACCTCATTGAAGTGGATGTAAAAACAAAGGTCTTGTGAAATCCATCGATCTGAAACTCTTTGGTGTTGGTGTATGGTGCTTCCAGGTTGGCTAAATGATCTGCCGGGAGGAGGGGCCCAAACGAGGATCAAAGGATGCTTTTGGGATGTTTTAAACAGACTTCAGGAACAGAGCCCTTTTCTGATCCCACCATAGGTACATCATGATGGGTACATCCTGAAATAATCTCACTTTGCCCAGACATGGCTCCATATTATTATTATTAGTATTATTGTTATTATTATTAAGGGTCCAAAGCACTATAGTGCATTGAGGCATTATTGTTTTCTTTATTATTATTATTATTATTATTATTATTATTATAATCCTCATTATCTCGTGTTTGTGCCTGATTGTTCTCACCTGTTGCTCGTTAGACTCTGCTTGTCTCGTGTATTTAGTCCGCGTCTCGGTCAGTCTTCCCCAGTTCTGTCATTGACGTTTGTTGCCGTCAGCCTGTCTGTCCCCAATAAACCCCGTTTACCTGCACTTCTGGGTTCTGTTTCGCCTGCTTCCCCACTCGCCGGATTGACTGTCATAACAGAATGACAGAATTCAGCGAAAACACAGAGTGGCAGGCCGAGCACCAGTGGCTCGGTCTGCTGCAAGAGGCTGTGTATTGGCACTCCCAGCCAGAGGTACTAGAGGATCCCGTAGCCCTGGAACTGGCCACCCAGAGCACGGATCTCCTCATGGAGGAGCGTCCGCCCGGGCATTAGTACCTCCTACAAACGGTACGCAAGTGCCTCCGACGCTTGGGAGACAACACCTGACATAGAACAGGGAAGGCGGGCAAGCAGACCCGGAAGGGAGATACAGGGGGAACAGGCAGAATGAACGGGCGAGGAGTGAACATAGGGACCACAAAGGGACGAGGAGCCAAGACAGGAGGAGCGAAGGAAGGAGGTGGAACAAAAGGGCCGGGAGCGAACACGGGAGGCACAGAGGGACGAGCAGCAGAGACAGGAGGGACATAGGGACGAGGAGCGAACAAGGGAGGCCAGACAGGCAAGGTCGGGGAAAAAGGAGAGGCGGAGGGAGCCACAGCAGGCGAGGGGTGGCAGCTGGAGGTGCCAGAGGCGACCGTGAGGCCAGAGCCGTAGGGGACATCGCAGGGGGCGAGGAGGTAGGAGGAGGGACAGGCGGAACAGGCGAGAAGGGAGTCGGAGGGGGCACCAGGAGAGGCGAGGAGGGAGTTGGAGGAGAGCAGAGCGCAGGTGAGGAGGGAGGAGCAGCCGCAGCAGGCGAAGGCATGTCCGCTGCCGGAAAAGGCGTAACCAACCAACAAGTTGGAGCAGAGGGAGCCGCAGCTGACTGACGAGCTGAGGCGGGGGAACCCACAGACGACTGGCGAGGTGGTGGAGGTGGGACCGGAGGCGGTCGATGAGTCCTAGGTGGGGGACCTGTAGGTGAGAGCAGAGTGGGAGCCGAGGGACCTGCGGGCACACCCCGAGCCCCAGCTAATGCAAGCGAAGACGAGCCAGGGGAAAGGGCGGGAAGAACCCTGGCCCTGCGCCTGTGTCCTCTCCCCTTTCGGGATACAGACAGGCGGGGTCTCAACAGTCGACCTTGCTGGGGCGAGGGCAAAGGAGTCATTAGGGAGGTCCCTGAGGGGTCCCACTTAAGCTCCTTCTCCTCCAGGGGGAAAGGAGCGGTGGTCAGACTGTCTGGGACCTCCTGGGGACTGGGACTGGTGCTGAGGTCATTGGATCAGGGTCAGGGACCGGGAGCAGCGGAGCAGCTGCAGGTGGAGCAGAGAGCTCGGGTGGAGCTGCAGGTGAAGGCGGTGCTAGGACCTTGGGGCGTAGCTGCAGGCAGGACAGGCGGAGCCGGCAAGACAGGCAGGACAGGCAGAGCTGGAGGGAGGTCGGCACTGGAGCCCCGGGTGTAGTTGTGAGCGGAGACGGCATCGGTACAGCGGGCGGAGCAGGGAACTCGGGCGGAGCAGCTGCAGTTGGAGCAGGGAGCTCGGGCGGAGCAGCTGCGAGGAACTCTGAGCCAGCAAGGGGTGCCGCAGCCTCACTGGGTGGCACAGCAGGAAGTTCAGGCGGTGCAGCAGGGGGCGCTGCAGTGACCAGCAACTCTGGGCCAACAGAAGGAGCCTCAGCAGGTGCCGGGACAGGCAGGACAGCAACGGCAGGTGCCGGCAGGACAGGAACAGCGGGCACCGGCGGGACAGGAACGGCGGGACGGGCATAGCGGCGGCTGCAGTGTCGGGCGGTGCAGCGGGCATAGCGGTGGCTGCAGCAGGCGGGAGGACCTTGGGTAGAGTGGCAGCAGCTGGCAAGAGGTCGGCAGGACATGCGCGCCCATGTGTGGGTTCATTTTCTCAAGGAGGGTCCCGCTCATGCTGGCAAGTGCCCGTAATCCGGGGTCCTCATGGAGCTCTGGTTGGGACAGCCACTAAATCACTTCTTGCAGCAGTTCGACCCGCTAGTCATTGGACTGCTGCGGTGAGTTGGTGCGGAGATCTGTCATTCTGTTACGTCGGGGCTGTGAAGCAGGTGAAACAAGCCGTGAAGTACAGCAAACGGGGTTTATTTTCAGGGAGAAAGACAAAGAACATGCAACGTCAATGACTGACCTGGGGATACAAACTCAGATGTGGATGACTAAATACACAGGACAGGCTGAATTTAACAAGTAACAGGTGATAACAATCAGGAATTAATACTAGGTAACGAGGTGGGCGTGGCACACATGAGGATCGGATGAGCCAGGCATGACATCCCATACCATTATTCCTTCTCCACCAAACTTTACAGTTGGCACAATTCAGTCAAGCATGCAACATTCTCCTGGTATCCATGAAACCCAAACTCATCCATCAGACTGTCAGACAGAGAACCATGACTTATCACTCCACATAAAATTATTCCACTGCTCCAGAGCCCAGTGGCGCCATGCTTTACACCACTTCATCTGACGCTTGGCATTGCGTTAGGTGATGTGAGGCTTGCATGCAGCTGCTCTTCCATGGAAGCTCTTTACATGAGTCTCCTGGCACAGTTTTTGTGCTGGGTTTAATGCCCGAGGAAGTTTAGAACCCTGTATTGACTGAGTCAACATGACACATGACAGCCCTGCTCTGTTACTTTACGTGGTTTGCCACTTTATGGCTGAGTTTCTGTTTATCCTAAATGCTTCTACTTTGCAATACTACCACTTACTGTTGACCGAGGAATATATAGCAGGGAAGAAATTTCACGAATTGACTTATTGCAAAGGTGGCATCCTATGACGGCACCACGTTTGAATTCATGGAGCTCTTCAGAAAGATACATTCTTTCACAAATGTTTGTAAACCTGACAGTATGGCCTGTCCTTGATTTTATACACAGTGGTAATGGGCCTGAATTCAATGAGTAAGAGGTGTGCCCCAATACTTTTGTCCATGTGTTGTGTATAAACTTTCCCAGATGAATTTCACCATTTTATTTTTCTGTGAATTTGTATGAAGAACATTCATTCTCCTACCCTCTGTTAACACTTGGTTGGAGATAAAATTGTTTTGAAGATACTTCTTTCAGAAGATGTAGCCAACACAGAATTTATTTCAGTACAATAAGTGAAGACTTCTTGACTGTAAAGCTACTGAAAGAAGCTAGTGATATTTAACAAGCCCCTAATCCATTCCCTGTTGAGCTCCTTCCCTGCATTGTTAAATAGGGAAGGGTGAGCTTGGCTGATGCAGTCAACATGGGACTCTGTTTCCCCCTTCAGGTGAACTGTAATAGTCAGCTACAGCTGGCCTTCCAAAGCATTTTTTTTCCTTGCCCCAAAGAAGTATAGCAAAATCAATCCATTGCATAATTCATTGCTACATAAGCATGACCCGCATTTTTCATGTAGATTTCAGTATAAATTCAAATGTATAGGTTTTCATATCTTTAAATTGGTGAAGGATTATTAAGCACAAATATCTGACATTGCTATCATTTATATATTAGGAATGTAACAGCACACGTATTCGTACCAAAATGTTTGGTACAGGTCTTCCCATTCCGTACGCATACGTACCGAACGAATGCAGCAAATGTGGAACCTTTGTGTGTTTGTGTGTCTCCCCCGAGCAACATTCGGAAAGAGGCAGATGAAGCTGCACCGCTACACATGCGTGTGTACGTCCTAATGTGAAGCTGGAAGCTGTTAATGTGAATACAAGTACAGCACTTTGTATTTTTTGAGACAATGATTGTGTTGTACAGTTCTATTTTATTTCTCAGCAGACTTAATGAATAATATATGGGTTATGTGCATTTAGTTTGTGTGTTCTAAACTTGTCCGTGTATATGTCTTCTGTGTATTGCTAATGCTCTAAGATTTCTGACATGCTGTGTTCACATGCAAGCTTCCTGGAATATCAATTTTACTTCGGTTTGAACAATTGGAAAGCTATCTTTCAACTAATTTTCAAGAAGTTTGGAATCAAAACTGTTTCTGTTGGTCATATTGAAAAATAAGATGTAGAGTCAAACAATTAAGTGAATAGAGTGATTGCTTAAATATAGCTCCTATGCAAATGAGAAGAAGTGATCATTGCAAAGAATACCCTTTCAGCAAGTCTAAGCATATTGTTACAAAGTGTAAAACATATTGTTCCACCTAGGCACTATGTATATCAGGATGTGCCTAAGCAGGTAATCAAGCCTGTTCTAGATGCTACTAGGAAGGAAATGGAAATTATGAAAAGAAAGTACAGAGGCATCGTAAATGCGACTCTGCAAAAATTTGCTGGCACGAGGACAATGACCTTTTGAGTGACACAGCCAGACTCTTAATGTTTTCTGTCCTCCATCAAAAGTACATTATTTAATATTTGAGCAACCAAGAAGAATGGGATAAGATTGCCTCTGTCAGTACCTTCAACTTAAGCCACATTTTATTGATGTTTTACTGTACCTCTTTGAAGGACCAGGGAATGCCAACATGTAGGAGAAAATGTTCCCAATTTGACGTCCATAAAAGGGTAAATGAAGTGAAAGGCCAGGGTACAACCAGGCAGGCTAGTAATGGAAACCAGCATAAATCTGAAGAGATTGCTCTTCAAAAACAAGAGCTTTTAACTCAACTGCACTCACCTCATCCATCCATCCATCTTCTGTAACCACTTGTCCTATTCAGGGTCGCAGAGGGTCCGGAGACTATCCCAGTGCGCAAGGCAGACACTCACCTCACACTGTGTAAATCTGTATGGAGACGAAATTAATCCCATCCCAATTCACTCCCAGTAACAGTAATGGGAGTAACAGTAATGTCTCAGATGCTAGGACAACCAAATTTTAACTTGTACATCTTCGTGGCTTTTGTAAGTAATTTTTATCTATTTTGAAAGTAAATAAAAATAAGTATAAAATAAGTATACCAAATTAAGGCTTGGGTTCAGAGATTCTTTTTGGCCCAGTAAATTGTTCAGCCAGGTTGTAGGTCTTTTCCACATCATGATAAAATGACAAAAAAAAAATTAATAAAAACCTATCACATATTTAAAAAGGGAAAAAACATGATTTTTTTCACTCAAAAGACAATCAATTAATTCCTTGATAATTGCTTTGCATTTTCGGTCGTCATTGATGTAGGAGTTCTTTGTATTGTGGGGAATCATTTTAACCCTACACTGATATTAAACCATGCAGTTAATAATATAATCCACTGTCTGTTGTAAACTAAAGCACTTTTTTATGGAACAAAGGGTAGGAAACGACATAAGGAAATCATTTCATGCACTTGATTCGTCATATTCTTCCTACATAAATGGAATTAAAGAAAATGTACGTTTTTGTATGGAAATGGGGTATTTCGGCTGTTTTTCCCCTTCATGTATGTGTGACTGCTGAGAAGTAAAACTGAGAGCCAGGCATCGGTAATGACAGAATGGCTGTGGTTTATCATCAACAGTATCTTTGTGTCATATTTCACTGTTGGTACAGGCACATCTCAAAAGCTAAAAGAGGCTAAATCACATCACCAAATCACCAAATGTATCTCATTTTCCATAATACCCACATCATTTCTAAGGTTGGTGTGCTGTTTATAAAAAAAAAGACCTCTATTCAGTGCATCACCGATTTCTCGAAATGGAAGAAACCCATTATTGCTGTGGGTACCTGGCTCTATCAGATTTTAATTATTTGCTTTGTGTTTCTGATTTTTTATTTTTTTTTGTATTATTGAATGTTGGCTACCATTAATAGTGAGCGGTCCTGCAACATAAAATGCTATTTCCTGTATAAAGAATTGCCTTCAGGCAATGATTAGATCATCTGGCCCTGTGAATAGATACTTTGAACAGCTTTCAGTTTAAATTTATGTCACCTTTTAACAAATTTAAATTGTATCTGGGTTTCGAAGGATGTTGAATTTTCATTGTATACTGAATATGTACAATTGAGTGTGAAAAAAATGCCATTTTGCTTTTTCATTTTATTAATGTTTCATGAAAATATATAGATATAATGGCTAAATTGGTTTAATAAGTATACTTATTAGTAACAATTAACATTTTGTAGACACACAACCACAATAGGCACTTTATTAGGTACACCTTGAAAGTACAGATTGGGCCCACTTTTGCCTCCAAAATTGCTTCTAGACAAGTTGTATATTCAGGACAGACTTTTGGCACGCCATTGTTGTACAGTACAGAGCTGCTATTTTTGCATTTGTAGCCTTGTTGTTAGTGTTAACAAGTCTGACCATTATTATTAGCGAGGTATTTTCAGCCACAGGAATGCCACTGACTAGTTTGTTTGTTGCGTTATTCTCTGTATACTCTATGAATGAATTAAAGAAATTTACATTTATGTAACATTTTTCAAAACACCCAAAGCACTTTACAAGAGCAATGGGGAGCCACTTCAGCCAACACCACTGTGTAGCCCCACCCCGGGTGATGTGATGGCTGCCCGTCTGCGCCAGTACGCTCAGCACACAGTAGCTAAGGTGGTGAAGGGACAGGAGACAATTCACCGGTTAGATATAGGGGGTGATTAGGAGGGCAGTTTTGAAAGAGCCACAGTGGGAAATTTTGGCCAGGACCTCGAGGTCCCACCTCTGCTCTCTCCAAAGACGCCCAGGGATCGTTTATGACCTCAGAGAGTCAGGACCTCAGTCTTACGTCTTATCCGGAGGACAGCACCATTTGTACAGCACAGTGTCCCCTCCACCATATAGTTAAAGCTCACATCACATCCTCACTACACGCTACACTTGACCCGCACAGATCCGCAGACAATGCAATACCACTCACACTGCACAGTGCCCTCTCCCACCTGGACCAGGTAAACATATACGTGTGGATGCTGACTACAGTTCTGCTTTCAACACCGTAATTCCATCCAGGCTTGTCATGGATCGTCATGATCTGGGCATCAGAGCCTCCCTGTATAACTGGATCCTAGACTTCCTGACAGGCAGACCACAAGTGGTACGGATTAACAATGTCACCTCCTCCACAGTGACACTCAGCACCGACACCCCCTAGGGATGTGTGCTCAGCCCCCTGCTGTACATCCTGTTCACCCAAGGAGCTCATTGTAGACTACTGGAGACTGCAGGGAGGAGGACATGCCCCCATCCTCATTGAGGGAACAGAGGTGGACAGAGACGGCTGTTTCAGATACTTGGAGATCAATATCAGTGAGGATCTAAGCTGGTCACACCATGTAAAAGCAGCAAGACAGCGTCTCTCTTCCTATGGCGGCTGGGGAGGTTTGGCATGAACTCCAGAGTACTCACAAACTTCTACTGATGTACCATAGAGATTATTCTGTCTGGCTGTACCAGGACCTGGTATGGCAGTTGTAATGCTTTGGACTGCAAATCTCAATTGCGTAGGGCTGGGCGATATGATGAGAAATCAATATCACGATGAATTGAGGATTATACCTCGATTACGATTAATGAACAATTGTTTTTTTGCCCTCATCTTTCATCTTCGTTTGCACTGTGAATATGCTCAATGATTAAAGCTTTATTTATGATTTTAAAATAATGGAAGAGAACACACACAGATTAACCATTTGTTTATTCATTGAATATTCAGAAAAACAGAAATCAAAGTACCATTTGCTTAAAATAAAAATGTTTTAGTTTTAATGTAAAAAGCCAGTTACCAAAAATAGTAGAAAATAAATATTTTTAATTTCTTACAAACAAAATAAACTCTTTATAGTAATCACATCCATCCGGGTGAAATTGATTATTGTAAGCAAATTCATTATAACCAGTGTTATTATTATTTTTTAATTCTTTATATCTCTGGCAGATTACCATCTATTTGACTGTTTATTTATTACCCGAATGAGCTTCGCTATTTGCTGAATTTTATTTCAACATACAGTGCAGTTGTTTCAAACACTTCTCAAATTACAGTACTGCTTAAATTAAATTACTTAACTGTGTATAATACAAATGCGCTACAGTACCGCATCTCGTTGGCTTGTTTTTTGGCAGTTTATCATAAACTTTGATGAGTCTATATTTATGATATAATTCCTAGAAAATGACTTTCTTTTTACTGACGTGTTTTCTGTGCAGGCAGCATTAGCCTCAGCTAGCCAGATGTAGACAGATTACTGGAAGGAAAGTAGGCAAGTTAAAAGGAAGAAGAATTATTTTTTTTTACAAATGTTGTCATGTATAAAAAGACCCAAAATGAACACTGTAAGCAAACTACTTGATTAGTATGAGCACATTATTTAAACAGTATTTGTACATGAATGATTCTGTCCCAAGCTTTTTAATCCATGTAAACGATTGATCATTATAACCAGGATTACTGTAAGCGGTTTCCACTGTATTTTAAATATTGCTACAGTACTGTTGAAATCGATAGGTGCTATTACCTTTCATAGCTGAAACTGTTTTTTTGCTTGTATGTTTGTATTTACATAAAACATGTTCATGTCGTCTTTACTAAAGCCACAATGTGTCGCATACAGTAGTATGTTTTTAACGGGACAATACAAGAACACATACTGGGGAAAGTACTGCACTCACCAATTTCTTTTTAAGTATTAACAGAATAAAAAAATAATAAAATAAAAACAACCTACAAGGGCAAGGGTACGTCGATTCATTTTCAATTAATTGCCCAGGCCTACTACAGAGGGTGGTCAGATCGATGCAGAGTGCATCACCAAGTCTGAACTGCCAGCCATACAGGACCTCTACAGACAGCACTGCAGGGGGAAGATACAGTGGATCCTCTCTGATCCCAGGTTTCCCAGCCACAGATTCTTCACACTCCTGCCGTCCAGCAGGCAGTACAAGAGCATCCAGACCCGCACCAGCAGGTTCAAGGACATTTTCTTCCTGCAAGCCATTTGGCTACTGAACAGCTGAATTACTGAATACTTTGCATGTCCTTCCCTTTAACAGTGTTCCTTCTCTGACCTTAGAGCTACAGTTACTTAAAACTTACCTTTTGTACATACACTGGGCTGTATATATACAGGTACATGTACACACTGCACTTTTTTATTATTTCACTATGATCTACTTGTACTCTTGCTACTTTATTTTATTCTAAGGTTAAGGTTACTTTTTTGTCATCAACGGCTTTATACAAGTACAATGTGCGATGAGACAACGTTTCCCCATGGTTCCAGTGCAACATCTAATAACACTGAACGTCACATTCAACAGGGTAAAAGGTGCAAACAGCAATTTCTGTTACTTAAGTGTGTTTTTATTGTTAAAAGTTATTTTAATGTGAAAACTTTTTTTCAAAAAATTTCATTACAGATAATGATGTTCCATTGTTAACTGTATATGACAATAAACTCACTGCACTTGGTCATTGGGATCCACACTGACGGGGTAATCTGTTGGCCACATCAACACCTCTTTCAGCATCACACCGGCTTTTCCTGCCAGTCTCCCATCCAAGTACTAGCCAGGCCCCAAACTGCTTAGTTTCAGTGGGTGCACCTAGTCAGAGCTGCGGATGCCTGCCGGCCATACACTCGGCACTGTAATGTGTTGCAATCTGAGCAAGTGTTTTTTTCGTAGCTGTTAGGAATTGTCACTGCAATCAAAACATTGGCTTAGATCTTGCATTTTAACCATTGTAATTACTCAGCCTTATTTGAACCTCCTCCTTTTTTTGTCTGTGTGCTGTACATAGTAAGTTGTAGAGTCATGACTTACTTGTTTTTGAATGGGTGCTGCATGATTTGCTGTTTGCAGACTGTTTGTAATAACCCCCCATAAACTGGCCAGTGAGTGTACTTTCTACAAAAAGCCAAAAACAAGAAAAATCATGAGCATTAGTCTGCAGTAAAAGCTATTGTATATATATCCTCTTACTCATTGCTGTGGCAAATCTAATTTAAGTTCACCAGGTACCTCAATAAGCTGCAAAAATGGTTGATTTCCTCTTTTGTGCAATGACGTTTCATCTTTCAGCAGGACAATGGTCTAAAGTATCTGGTCTACAATGGAGGGGCAAAACAATAAACGAATGTCCTTTAGTGGCCCAGCCAAAGACCTGATTGTTTTGTAAGATTTGAATAAAAAAAAATACCCTAAGTGGGTTTTCAGTGCTGATTTATACACGCCTAAAGGATTTGCATCTGACTTTTTTTAGTTCAGCATTTTTAAATGATTAATATATGTGTTGCCTGTGAGTGCATGTGGTTTGTGTGATCTAACCATGTTTTTTTCTGGGTGTTTTCTTCTGTAATCAAAAAATATGTGTTTGAGGTGAATTGATGCTTTTAAACTTCAATGCGTGTGTTTGAGTTTGTGAGTGTGATGGCATCTCCTCTATGATCCCATGTCCTGTGTTTTAAGGCTTCACCACAAACCAGTACTGGATGGATTATTAGTATATGTATTACTTAGTTAATTTACTAAATTTAAATACTCATTTAAATTAAAAGGAAAGCAGGTGTCTGTGCTGTGTCTCTGAGAACTAATTAAAAACTATTTTGCTTTTTCTTTTTTTGGATGGAAATTGGATTTTTGGGTTGTTCTGTGTTGACTAACTTTGCACAAGGCATTTTAAATTAGTATGTTAATATTAACATTATATATTTTTGGTAAAACTGCATTCCATTTATAGACCAGTTGTCTTCTAGAAGTCTTCAGGGAAAGATCATCCCATCTTCCCATTGCTTATCTTGCTGAGGGTTGTGGAAACAACAGGCTGAGCAGATCAGACCAGACCAGACCTTTACCCTCCAAGGCCACAGGCAGTAGCTCATTCTGGGGGATCCTCACATGATACCAAGCCAGCAGGGAGATATAGCCCCTCCAGCTTGTCCAAGGTCTGCCCTGCAGCCCACAGCTCCCTTCGGAGCTGACCAGCCGACATCCTTAAAAATGTCTGAACCGGCTCAGCTGATTCTTCTCAGTTTCAATTTTGTGGTCCCTCTAGATCTCAAAATCTCCTCACCCTGTCATGGTGGGTGAGTTTGGCAACCCTGTGGAGAAACCTCATTTCAGCCGCTGGTACTCACCACCATGTTTTTTCGTTCCTTACCCACAGCTTGTAATTACAGGTGAGGATAGGGACATAGGTTGGCCAAGGAAGGACAGCTATAAATAACTCGGTGAATTCTGAATGTGAAGTTCTTTTCTTAGAGGTATGATCTGAGGGAGTTTGATATTTGGAGGGAACTACATTAACCTCACGCAGGGGAAATGCAATGTATAACTTGGCATTGCAATGGGCACACACATACAATAGTCACATAGTGAAAGTATGCAATGTAAGAAAGATTATTTTAAAATAATAAAGATTTCATCATTAAAAAAAAGACTAATACTGTGTAGGGTACAGCTTCACAACTAAACATAATAGAAAAAAATAACAGATCCATATGATTAAATGATTTTGTCTGATATAGGACTACAGTCTCTGTTAGATATAGGTTTCATCCTCTCACTCCGCACACGCAGAGTATTGGACTCAGTAATGCACAGATTCATAATGAAAGAAGAGGAAAAAAAGAAAAGGAAGGCACTCATCTGTTTATACTGTATCATGACAGAAATACGTTAAATAGCAAAAGGCACTGTTATGAACTGTAATCACAAAACCTCAAAGTATCGCAATGTGATTTTTTTTTTTGCCAATATTGTTCAGCCCAAAATAGATATCTGTCCATGTGACATTACTCAGGAAGTGGTGAAAGCTGCAGAGGGCATTGGACAGACTGAAGCATCGCAGAGAGAATGAAATGTGATTTTGATTCTGAGAAGTAAGAATGACAAGGTGGGATTTATTTCTACTGTATGTCCTTTTGAAGTGTAACCCCCACCCCAACCACAAGTAGTTGAAAGATGGGTGGATGGATAGGTGGATGGATGGTAAACTCAGGTTAAATTGTATATTGTACAGTATATATGTTATATATGAGAGACACTTTAAGTTATTTAATTCATTATCAGTTAATTAAATCCGATGTACAGGAAGGTCCTTCATGTAGGAATATCAACTAGGAAACCATTTAGCCAATTCACTAATTAGCTAATTGGTTTCTTAACATTATTAACCAAGATTTCTTGCCTACAAAAACGTTTTGTTACAAATTCAGTGACAAATCGGGGTTTAGGGTTAAATAACAAGTTAAATAATAAGTGCAATAAAATTAAATATACAAATATATTTAATTTACAAATACCTTTGAGGAATGGGGAAGAATATCAAGTCCAGATGATGCTTAATGAGTTAAGGAATCAAGAACACAACTTATCTATACATGGTAGTCTAAGAACAAAAGAAAACAAAATTTTACAAATGCCATCAGAACTCAACTTTTCTGGTGATAAAAATATTATGATTCTCTGAATTCTGTCATTTTACTTCCAAAACTAACTGCAGAGAATTAGAATTAAGAAAAAGTAATGTCAAAAAAGTCGGAAGCATTAGCCATGTAGAATCAGATAATAATCCTTACAATATCCCTGGCACTCTCAATGAGACTGAGGTCACAAAGTAACGATGTATTAATATGCATTACAAATTTAATGGAAGTATCCAACAGTGTTAACTATACTTTAATGATGTGATGAGATGTGCAGCACTATTTTATGGACACGCACTAACAGAGATTAGAACTGGAATGTGAATTGTAAATCAATCCTGTTTATTAACTGCTTACTTTCTAAATGTACCTGCGGTGCACATATGTTTTAAATAAATAAATAAATA
>JAABNX020000046.1:17664358-17677095 GCA_015163995.2 Mormyrus lacerda | reverse complement strand
TGTCATACAAAGAATTGTACAGTTTATACCTTGAACAAAGAGTTGTTCTTGAGAAACTTTAACATGCATATATCATCTGTATTGCATTGGAAAAGCAATGGAAATACATAGAATACGTAGAACAATATATCCTATCTGCACATTTTTTTCTGAAAAAAAAAGACGGTCTGGAGTCTTGTGCCGAGGGCCTTCCTCTGTAGTACGAAGGGTATTTAATTTTCCATAACGGACTGCCCCTTCAGAGTTAAAGTGGATTGCAAGAGGAATTGCCTGTTCCTCCTGTTTCACTGTTGCTTGTCAAGCTTGTGAGGGACAGATTGCTTCAATAAGTGGGACCTACATTCTGGGAAGATGTGAAATCACAATTACGTGATCTTATGCAGTCTTGGGAATTCAGGGGTGAGGGTAATTGTAAGTTAATGATCCATCCATCCATCTTCCACCCACTTTTCTCCTTCCTGATCAGTGAGCACCCCTGCTTCATGCACTATCCTGCCTGGAATAAACGCCAGGCTTCTGCAATACTCTGTAAGTTAGTGGCTCCTATTAAAATTTACAGACCCTAGAATGCTGGCTTTTACAAAGGAAATTAGTTATCCAATGATCAATAAATGTGTCATCTCTGAAAGTTAGTTATACAGACCTCATCTTTTTGCTTTCATGACTTGCTACTTTACTGATGGTGTCAGTGGTTACTTGGATGTGTCCGTCTCAATAATACGCATTATAATTCAACAAGCGCAGAAGCAAGCTGTTATTAATGCTGAGCAGTTGGCACCCATAAACGCACAAGAACAGCCAGCTGGTCATTGTCAATAAAATACATTGGTTTATTGAAAGCAAAGCTAAAATTTAATGACAGCTATTACATACATCTATTTAAAGTGTCAGTTCATTCTAGAGTTCATAAGACATAAATTAAGGCCAGATGATTATATGCCTGTTAGGTACCACTGTTTGATACTCAGCCATTTTATAGTTTTATTCAGTTCATATAATTTTTTTATGTTATACAATTAGTATTGATGTCATTATTATTGGTTATAAGTAGTTTCACATATAGCTAATATGTAAGAATTAGATGCACATTAAATACAACCCAAAAATATTTATTTACCACGGTTATGCATGATTTTGCAATATAACCGCAACTCCATCTAAACCTAATTGCAAACCAGACCCAAACCTTTGCTCTAATCGTAAGAGCAAACTCTTGCTAATTCTAGCTTCACCTTTAATTGCTTTAATTGTAGCCACCCAGGAGGCATCCGCACCAGATGTCCAAACCACCTCAACTGACTCCTTTCGACGTGGAGAAGCAGCGGTTCTACTCTGAGGCCCTCCTGGATATCCGAACTTCTCACCCTATCCTTAAGGGGGAGCCCGGACACCCTGCGGAGAAACCTCATTTCAGCCACTTATATTCACGATCTACTTCTTTCGGTCATTACCCATAGCTCATGACCATAGGTGAGGGTAGGGACAAAGATGGACCAATAAATCAAGAGCTTTGCTTTCAGGTTCTGTTCTTTCTTAGCCACGTCGAACCGGTTAAGCACCTGCAAAACTGCAGACACCGCTCCTATTCGTCTGTCCAGCTCTCGATCTCGCCTACCCTCACTCGTGAACAAAACCTCTAGATACTTTAACTCCTCCACTTGAGGCAGTACCTCTTCCCTGACCTGAAGAGGGCAATTCACCCATTTCCAGCTGAGAGCCATGGTCTCGGACTTGGAGCTGCTAATCCTCATCCCCGCTGCTTTGCACACGGCTGCGAACCGCCCCAGAGCACACTGGAGATCTCCAGCAGATGAAGCCAACAGGACGACATCGTCCACAAAAAGCAGCGAGGCAATCCTGACGCCACCAAACTGGACACCCTCAACACCTGGCTGCACCTAGAAATTCTGTCCATAAATATTACAAACATGACCAATGACAAAGGGCAGTCCTGGCGGAGCCCAACCCACACTGGGAACACGTCTGACTTATTACCGGCAATACGGACCAAGCTTCTGCTCCATTCATACAGGGACCGAATCGCCCACAACAGTGACCCCGGAACCCCATACTCCCAAAGCACCCCCCACCTTTTCAAAGTCCACAAAACACATGTAGACTGGATAGGCAAACTCCCAGGCTCCCTCCATTACCCTCGCAAGGGTATAAAGCTGGTCCAGTGTTCCACGGCCTGGACGGAAAATGCATTGTTCCTCCTGAATCTGAGATTCGACTATCGATCTCACGCTCCTCTCCAGTACCCCGGAATAGACTTTCCCAGAAAGGCTGAGAAGTGCGATCCCCCTGTAGTTGGAACACACCCTCCGGTCCCCTTTCTTAAATATGGGCTCCACCACCCCAGTCTACCAATCCAGTGGCACTGTCCCTGACCTCCACGTGCTGTTGAGAAGGCGTGTCAGCCATGACAGCCCCACAACATCCAGAGCCTTTAGGTACTCCGGGTGGATCTCGTCCACCCCCGGGGCCCGGCCACCATGTAGCTCTTTAACCACCCTGACCACCTCAGCTGCAGTGATGGGCAAGCCCCCCCCAGCACCCTCGGGCTCTGTGCCCTCAGAAGTCTCAAAGGCAGTGTGCGTAGATGCATCTGAGGAAGAGTTGAGGAGGTTCTCAAAGTATTCCTTCCATCTCCAGGTAATGTCCCCAGGTGAGGTCAACAGCACCCCATCCCCCCTGTAAATAGTAGGAACCAGGAGCTGTTTCTCCCTCCTGATATTCTGGATGGTTTGCCAGAACCTTTTTGAGGCTAACCGAAAGTCATTTTCCATGGCCTCAGCAAATTCTTCCCATGCCTGGGTTTTTGATTTCGCAACTGCCTGGCACTGACAACCCTGCAGCCACAGCTCTGTACGGCCGCTTCCACAATAGAGTGTCCATTCAGACTCAATGTCTCCAACCTCCCCTGGGATGCAGCTGGAATTCTACCAGAAGTGCAAGTTAAAGCTCCGGCGAACAGGAGCCTCTGCCAGACGTTCCCAGCAGACCCTCTCTATATGCTTGGGCCTACCAGGCTTCCTCCCCCACCACCTGAGCCAACTCACCACCAGGTGGTGATCAGTTGACAGCTCTGCACCTCTCTTTACCCAAGTGTCCAAGACAGAAGGCCACAGATCAGATGATACTAATATGAAATCGATCATTGACCTGTAGCCCCAGGCATGTTTGTACCATGTCCACTTATGTATACCCTTATGCTTGAACATGGTGTTTGTTATGGACAAACTATGCATTGCACAGAAGTCCAATAACAGAACACCACTCAGGGATGCCGTCCCCCCTCCATGCCACACTGTTATTGCCCATGTGAGCGTTGAAGTTCTTCAGCAAAATGATGGAATCCCCTCATGGCGCACTAACCAGCACACCAGTAAAGGAGTCCAAGAAGACCGGGTATTGTGAACCATCATTCACAGATGACAGTCAGAGACCTATCCCCGACCCGAAGGCGAAGAGAGACAGCCCTCTCATTCACCGGGGTAAACTCCGTTGTTAATGCACTGAGCCATGGGGCCACCAGTAGCCCCACGCCCGCCTGGCACCGCTCACCCGCCACAACTCCAGAAGAAAAGAGCGTCCAGCCCCTCTCCAGGAGGTTGGTTCCAAAAACCCACGCTATGCATTGAGGTGAGCCTGGCTACATCTAGTCAGTATCTCTCAACCTCACACACAAGCTTAGGCTCCTTCCCCACCAGAGAGGTGAAATTCCATGTCCCAAAAGCCAGTTTAGTCAGGACCGCCAGGGCCTCCCTTGTTCATCACCCGATCCGCAATGCACCTAATCCCTGGCATTCCCCTTGTGGGTGGTGGGACAGTCCTGCATGCCTCTTTTGGACTGGGCCCGGCCAGGCCCCACGGACCAAGGCCCGGCCACCAGGCACCTGCCAACGGGCCCCTCCACCAGGCCTGGCTCCAGGGTGAGGCCCCGGTGACCCTAGTTCGGTTGAGGGAAATGAGACCTTGGTAGAACTCTTTGTCATAAGGATTCTTTAGGCGTTTTTAGGTTAGAGTTGCCATTAGGGATAAAGCTTGATGTAGGATTAGGAAGGATCCAAGGTTAGGGCTGCTTTTTGGTTTAAGCCCAGGGTTAGGTTTGCCTTTAGGATTGAGGTTAGAGGTAGAATTAGGGTTAGAGTTTGGTTCAGGTTAGGGTCAGAGCTAAGGTTAGGATTATTGTTATGTTTAGAGCTTGGGATAGTCTTCCCATTGTAATTATAGCTAGGGTTAGATTTAGCATTCAGGTTGGGGCTAGGTTTAGGATTAGTGATGCCATTGAGGTTAGAGCAAGATATAGAATTAGTTGCCAGTTGGATTGGAGATTGAGGTAGTGTTAGGAATGTTGTTAGAGTGGAATGTTGTCTCGGTGGAACCTACATATGTGGACAGTGGTGGCTTGATGGTTAGGGAAGCACACTTGTAATCAAACCACTGAGGTACCCTGAGCA
Source organism: Mormyrus lacerda (assembly GCA_015163995.2). Taxonomy (NCBI): domain Eukaryota; kingdom Metazoa; phylum Chordata; class Actinopteri; order Osteoglossiformes; family Mormyridae; genus Mormyrus; species Mormyrus lacerda. The sequence continues at coordinate 17,672,632 of JAABNX020000046.1, read as the reverse complement.
AGGTACCATCCCCAAGCACTGCTCCCCAGGTGCTGAATTAGCTGTCTCCTGCTATGTCACGAAAGTCACATATGGGTTAAATGCAGAGGACACATTTCGTTGTTGCGCACTGTGTGCTGTGCTGTGGTGTGTTAATGACCACTGATCTCTAAATTCTAGAGTTAAGGTTAGGCTTGTCATTAGAGGTCAAGCTATGGCTATAGTTTTCCTATGGTGCCATAATGTTACAATGTTAGGGCAAGTAACAACACAACATTGTAGTGCAATATTAAGGAAAAACAGGGTAATTTCAACGTGCTCTCAGATTGACCTCATTCCAGCATTGGGAAGTTCAACAGTCAGTTGCAATGATAGCTTATTTTGATTTAAGAGATAATGACTTTTAGCAAAGGTCATTTGATTCTGGCTGACTTTTTCTCCACATTTAGTTGTTCAGGATTTCATTGGTAGCAGCATGGTGACACTCTGGAATTTGAGGCTGGAATCCTGTCATATACTGTATATGTGAAGTTGTCATTCAGATTTCCTCTGGTCACTCCTACAGTCAAAAGGCATGCAGTGAGGAAAATTTGTGTCTCTAAATTTCCCAGAGTGTATGCATGCGTGGTGGGTATCCCTGTGATGGGCTAGCATTCTGGTAAGGGTCTGTTTCTCACTCATAACTTCCTGTGTCATCTTTGTTAGATTGTCAGTTCAATTCAGGTGTTGGAAAGTTACACTGCACAGGTACATAGGGTCAGGAAATATAATTCAATATATGCAGGAGTTGGCTGTTTGCATTAATCAGCAGGTGTACCTAATAAACTGACCCCTGAGTGCCTATTCTAACTGGCACCAGTAACCTAATCTGCGTTGTGTTTTATATCACGTAATTATTCACATGTTAAATAAACAAGGCTATGCTTCAATTTTTTATTTTAGGAATACAGTGATCCCCTGCTATATCGCAGTTCAGCCATCGTGCCCTCGGTATATCGCAAATTTTTCTCTGATGAATAAGTTATTTTTTAAATATCATGTATTTTGCTGGTGGTCCGATTGTTGTGAGCAAACTTTTTGTGAACCCATAGTGAGCTTAAAATAATTTTATTTTTACATATTCCATTATGTATATATATATATATATATATATATATATATATAGAGAGAGAGAGAGAGAGAGAGAGAGAGAGAGAGATGTGTATATATACATATACGTTACATATTATTATTATTATTATTATTATTATTATTATTATTATTATTATTATTGCTATGTTACTCATATCCTTAGCCCGTCATCCACATATGTTTTTATAAAGTGCCTTTTAATAAGTTTAGATGTGTTTAAAGCGCGTGGAAGCGGTATTTTAAGGCTTAAACTATATATATATATAAAAAAAATGCTAATTTATATAGTCTTTCTATATCGCGAATTTTCACCTATCGCTAATGGGTCTGGAGCGTAACTGTAATTCAAATGTTTAATGTGACATTCACTTTAGTAGAAGCGGCCGTCGACAAAAGTGTGACTAATCTACAACTTATTTTAAAATTACATTAAAATTACATTTAGAATTAAATTACCTCTATAGGTAATAATTGACCATGGCCTTAAATGAACAGGCAGTTCCTAGGTTAAGAATCTTCAATTTATGGACAACTCATACTTACGAATGGACTGGCATAAAGCCTATTATATTAAAAAGTTGGGTTAAATACAGTACAATGCATTGTAATGAGCGGAAGCACTACTTTGTGATGCTCATGTAAATATTGGCCAGCTTCAGCTTCAGAGATTTGTTGGCTTGAGATACAGTACCATATGTAGTTACTTTAATTATTACTGTATTATTATTATTATTGTTCCGACTTACCTACAAATTTGACTTAAAGACAGACTTAGGGAACAGATCACCTGGGTACAGCCTCTATTCCAGGCTCTTTGATAGCCTAATCCAAGCTTCTCACAGACTACACAGTGCTGTAGTCTGATACAGAGAGAACTATGAATCTGATTCTACCCACACTTCAGACATAATGGAAAACAATTCTGCAAGTGTTAAGTTTCTCCTGTTGGTTATTAAACATGTAAATGATATTATAGTACACCTTTTGTAATGTTCATTATTGCATCGAAATGCCATTACACAAATGTAATCAAAGAACATTTTTTTAGCCTGGAGCGCTGATGACGATAAAAAAGACTGATTTTGACTTCAAAGCATAAATAGTATTTTAAAATTAATTTAAATTTTAAATCAGTCTTAGCATGTTAAATATCCTCAAGTTTTAATAAAATAATATATTTGAAAAATTAAAAAAAACATCATGGATGGCCTTCTGTTTTGCGTGTGTGGAGTTGTCTTGTTCTCCTCGCGTTGCATAGGGTTCCTCCAGGTACTCTGGCTTCTTCTCACAGGCCATGCAGTCAGGCTACCTGGCATCTCCATAGTGTAAGCTTGTGTGTTAGTGTGGGCGTGTATGTGCCCTGCAATGGACTGGCATCCTGTCCCTCGTGGACTCCAGCCTTGGGCACTGTGCTGCCAGGTATACCAGGTATGACAGGTCACCAGAATAAGTGGTTCAAAGACAGATGGATAGATTGATATAAAACTAAATATTTAACAATTAAAATAGATCTTACTTGTTTATTTTGTGTTGTTATTCAACTGAATTTGAATTTACTTCTTCATTCAATGTTTGGCTCCATCTCTGTTATTCTCTAATCTCCAGTCCCCTTCCTCTGCCTGCCTCCCTCTATGCTTCAGTATGGATCCTTTCACCCCCCCCACCTTTCTGTTGCCTCAGTTCTCTTTGCTGCTACCCTCTGTCTCAGTGATTGCTAACACCGTCATTTATTTCTCCTTTTCTTACTGTAGAGTTCTTTCATGTGAGATGTACGAAACCGACTCTCCGCTTAGAGTCTCCATGCTGCTATTCGCTGTGACCATCCCGTTCTCACCAAATGAGTTGATGATGAAAGCAGGACCATAAATGGCCCATTTCTCTAGGCTGTGCACTAGCAGGGCAAAATGAAACTGATAATTAGCCATTATATAATAATACAAACCTTCGTAAGGCAAATACTTATTTTAACTTCTGTAAAATGAACACTTTTATGAGATACTGATGTTGTTTCTATGAAGAAATTCTACCTAAATATGTCATACAGAAGAAGAACATTAATGTAAATGCAAAAATGCTAAAAATATGAAGATGAAATATCTAGTGTCTCCTAGTGTTCGTCCATGTTCCGTAATCGCTTGTCTTATTCACGGTTGTAGCCAGTCTGAAGCCTATGGGTAAACTCACGAATATGGACTCCAATTCACCTCAGCATGTTTTTAGATACTTGGGGAAACCAGAGGACCAAGAGAAACCTCATAATGGCATGGCGAGAACAAGCAATCTCCACACACATGGAGCCAGAGGTCTGAGGCAACAGCGTTATCCACTGCATCCCTGTGCCACCCTTGTGTCTTAGCGTGTACGCTCATATTCATTAAATATATAACCAGCTACAGTAGATAACTTCTTTAATTGTTCTACCTATCTTTCTGTTTAATTTTAGACTAACTACTGTATAAGCTAAATGCATTAATTTAGAAGTTGCACTTCTGGTTATTATTAAGGATAATATAAAGGGAGTACAATGGCAATGATTAATGTGGCTTGAGGTCATTCTTAATTAACTGAAATTAATTATGAATCACTGATGCAATCAGGCAAATCTGTCTATAGAAGCATAGCTTAAAGAATCTTAACTAAGCTATCCCACTCAGCTAAGCTAAATTCAAGCTATAGATGCGATCTAAGCCATCTTAAATTCATGTCAGCACTTAAAGTGTCATATTTCATGCTTCTATCCTTACTTTTCAATCAGCAGGAATGATGCGGTACTGAGATTTCATTTTGAAGGCTGTAAGTGAGAATTAAAGGATGCACTTACATTTGCACACGACGTAGAGCCTTCAACACGCCAGTAAAATGTTGGTTTCAGGGCAGGTTTGCATTAGTTATCCTGCATTGCTTCATTTTAATTATTTTGGAAAATGTTGGTTTTTATGTAACTGATCATTCCAAAGTTGACTAGGTGGACTTGCTGAGTCTTTTTATATTTGTTCCATAATTGATCATCGATAAACTTCAGTAAGTGTAAGTTCACTAATGGCTTCATTATATCTAGAAAAAAAAGCCTTGGTACCCTTGCTATCTCTTCAAATGTCTTCCCCATTTTTGCTGAAAGCTTTGAACTTGTTTCATGGAAGCTGCTTCACTCTATCACTTATTGTATTCCAATAAATTGCAGAGTAAACTGGAGCTATTACCTGTTAAACTGAAGGAAATATTGTGTAGTGACAGATACAGAATTCAAATAACTAGCGTCTTTCAGAGAAATGTGCACATTCATAAGATTTCTTAACATATATTGTAATGATGTTTACCTTCAAAGTGCATTGTTCATAATCTGATCGGTGTGATAAATTTTACGGTCCACACAAACCAGTGTTGGCGGACCAGCTGCTCAGTGGGTAGCAGGGGGAGATCTAATGAATAAGATCTTTAAAGCACGGTGACAAACTAGGCTGGCAAGGAGTTCACAGAAGTAAACATCGATTTACTTTATTCCTTAGATGTTTGGTGTTTTTGTCTGTAATAGCCCAATGCCACAATTGTAACTCTTAATGGTATGTTTTGGGGCAAATAAAATTAGCTCATCACCCTAAAAGCTTTTGGTGAATTAGTACATGTATTAGGCATCCACAATGTGAGCAGAAACTGTTCTTTTGGAATATGCAATTAAAGGTTTCTTCTAAAGGACCTTGTCTGAATAATGATACAGTTTTTCATCTTTTCCTGTCATCTTGTAACTTAAGAAAGGCTTTTTCACTCCATAGCAAAACTAGCTGGGAATGATTGATATTTAGGCAAACATGGCCATCAAATTAAAAAAGGAGGTGTTAAAATGGTACAAAACCCTAAAGTGTTTAATGTGTTTGTACAGGTAACATATGCACACTTCTCAAAATCATGGAGCACCGACACTCTCACACAAACAGTGCCACCTAGTGCACAGGAAGACATCGATATTCTGTTCTTTTTCACCCTCTCATGTACTATGAAGTTGTATTCTTTCACCTTGGCACTTTTTATACCATCATCTTCTGGTAATAGCAGACAGATTTTTCAGCAGTGTCATTTTTGTCTATCTTATGCAACAATCTCTATTATGTTAAAAAATAGCTGAGCTATATAAATTAAACACATGGAGATAAAATGATGAATGTTACATTGATATAGTGCTTTCAAGACACCAAAAGCGTTTACAGAATCAGTGGGAAGCCACTTCAACCAACTGCATTATGTGGCACCCACCTGGATGATGCAATGACAGCCATTTTGCAGCAGTACACTCACCACACAGTAGCTAAGGTGGTGAAGGGGCGGGAGATACTTCACCAATTAGATTTAGAGAATAAGAAGCTGGCCAGGTTTGCAAGCATTACAACAGGCAAATTTAGCCTGAATATCAGGGTACCACCCCTACTGTTTCGACCTCAGAATCTCAGGGTCAGGACCTTGACTTCCTCCGAAAGATGGCACCATTTTTACAGCACAGTGTCTCCGTCACAGCCCTGGGGCATTGGGATCCACACAGACCACAGGATGGGCTAACCTGTTAGCCACACCAACACCTCTTCCAGCAGCAACCCTGCTTTCCTAGTTGGTCTCCCATCCAAGTCCTGGCCAGGCCCAGACCTACTTAACTTAAGATTAAGTTCAGTCCAGGATTTCCTGGACTGAACTGATAAAAATAACAGAATTACCATACTATTTTTCTTTGTAATTGCATAACTAGCATCTCTAAATCTCTAATGTTGAAGATTTTAAATAAGAAAGTGACTTTTCATTCTATATTTGTGGGTACCTATGGTGGAAATGATTCTAGGAAAGCTTTTCATTTGGCTTTGGTAGGGATCACATTTTAACTTTCCCGCTCTATGACCAGAAAATCTCCCAAACTATAATCAGCCTATATGGCAGCGTCCTATTGGATTCCATGTTAGAGTCGTTCTATTAATCTCTCAATGTAATAATGAAGAGATACTTTCCTCTTTCACTAAATCAATGAATCATGCATCCTGCAGATAGAGACAGGAAGCCCTAGCATCTGACAGTATGTGCCACCACCCAGGTGTGGAGGTGCAGACGATCTTATTTGATAAGCATTCAGCCTCTGAGTCATCTCTCTCTTGGTTTGGTTCTGCAGCCTCTGTGGGAATCCAAAGATTCTCATCCTTACACACCATTTGTGAGAGAAGCTGGGAATGTAAACAATATGAAATGTCCTCTGCTAGCGCCAGTAGGGCACAACAAGTGATAAAAATGCCAACTTTTTGTTCTTTTATGCTATTGTACATAGTATAGTGGGCCATTCTCTCACTGTGCTATCCAGTGAGTAAAGTCAGAACTCGACAGCAGTGAAACTAAGCTCTAAAGTATATTAGCAACTGGACTCTTTGCTCATTGTTAGTCTTCTGTCTGGCGGATTAGAACATCCCACAGCTGTTTGTTCAGTACTGCAGTGCGTGTGCGTCCATATGATCAGATTAAGGATTACGTGATGAAAAACACCTACTGATCAAGATGCATAATATTTGTCTACATCAAGCATTATGTTTTCTTGAAGTTTGTTTCTAACATCTGTACCCAGTAGTTTTTTTTAAGCTCGGAAAAAAGGGATCTGTCTTTTTGAGATGCATCTCTTTAGGTTTACTGAAGGCTTTATGACATCTGTGCTGTGCAATTGATGTAACTACGGTTCAGGTAAAAGAATTTCCCTCTTCGCCCATTTAGGTTCAGCATTTTATAGAGTTCTGTGATGCTCGGATTGCCAGGATCACAGTGGCTTTGTTGCGTGATGTGGTAATCACAGATAAATTCCTTCTGTGTGCTGTTAAAAACTTGACTTCCCTCCCTATTCAATGACAAAAGACGTTATAACTTTTAAGCATAATATTTAATTATAGGCATTTTCAAAGCAAAATACTTGAGAATTTGACTGAAACACACGCTAGGAAAAAAGAGGCTCGGCATAAAAAAGAAAAACAAATCCTCTAAAGCTGAAAGAAACAAACTGAAATATAACCTGATTGAAGAATGTTTTGTTCTTGCAGAAATTCAACAGATGGGCTGGAATCCTCTGCAACAGACATAAAACAGCATATCCTTCTCTGGAGCAGTTATCATGTTAAAGACGAATGTGATATCATGTTTGCATAAGTAAATGAAAAACAGATACTGTTGACTGCAGCCCATTGTTCTACATGTGATTCTGGTCCAACACAAAGGCAGGAGGATCGTGATAAGCAGAAAAAAGCTGCTGCATATGGGAATTTCACTGCTGCTTATTTTAGTTCCACTGATGACGAGCAAATTACTTGGTTCAATTACTGAAGTTCACTTGAGTGAGAGAGGTAATTTATACGTAAAAGTGTCATCTTGAACCCAATGAACTGCACACGAATCCGCCTTCTGTTCTAAAATGAATTTCTGGTCTGAAATGAATATTGCAAAGCATTCAGACAAGGCGGGGTGAGGGCAAACTCACGTGTTCGTCTCATTGGTGGGTGATGCAAATCTTCTCTCAAGGTGTTTGTGCTGGCATGGCTTTCAGGTGGAGTTGTACTGTTTTTGGTCAAGCAATCCTATTCGATTGTTGTGTTAGTGTTTCCCGGACATGGCTGACACCAGTGTGAATTTAGCTAAACTGACTATCTGGCCAAGGATAGAACCAATGTCTTCTGGTAATGTTGCCTTAAACCAGTGTTTCTCAGCCCAGTCCTCGTGCACCCCCAGCGGTCCAGGTTTTTGCTCTCTCCAAATTCCTTGCCAATTAGGAGAGAGCAAAAACATGGACCGTCTGGGGGTCCGAGAGGATTGGGTTGAGGAACACTTCCTTAAATATGAATGTTTTCACTTTCTTGCTGTTCTTGAGTGCAAATACATTTTAAATTTTGCAAGGTGCCTGTTGTGAAATTAAATTAAACAATCAAATGTAATAATATTATTGCCATTTTTTTTTTATATTGTCTTTTTCAAAATGATCTGTTTTTAGTTGACATCCGATACAAAAAGAATTATGGCTAATTTTGTGCTTACCATGCTATTTAGTAGACTGTGAGTGATACAAAACAGATGAGAAAAGAATGGGATATAAAGTGCAACAATAAAAAAGTTAAAATTAATATCAACTTATATTCTGTATTTTCTATTTATGTTAGTAGTGTT
>JAABNX020000046.1:17648534-17664309 GCA_015163995.2 Mormyrus lacerda | reverse complement strand
ATAATTAAAAAGGAAATTTAATAAATAATAAAGGAAAATTAATAAATAGGAAATGAAATGTCATCATAAGCCAGGAAAAACAGTCATATTTGGCATCCTTTGGAAAAGTCTTATGAAGAATCACTGTATCATTTATTAAATTTGGCCATAGTTCTTCATACTGTATATATATTGTATATACATGATAGATAATGAAGTAAGACTCAAAGAATGCATTCAGGGCCTGCAGTCCCTGTAGCTAGAGGTTTCAGAACACTTTAACCTCCTCTGAGGAAAGTTGTCCTTTTATATCAGGAAACAAGAAGACACCAGAAAGGAGCATGTCCTCTCTCATCAGCCTCATCTAAGGCTTGATCCAAAAGGGGCTCTCTCTGTGCTTATGGGCCTCTATGTGTTTTCAGCTTTATAGCACCATAGAAGCGACGAAAAAGCAACATTTCAGAATAGGTGAATAGAATAGCTAACATAAGGCAGGCCCTTAAAATTTGGATCATGTATTTTCAAAAAGCAGTTTCTTGTTTAATAGATGTATTTCTTGCATGTGGTCTGCAGCAATGCTAAATATTGTCCCTAATCTAGACAGTATATACTGTAATAGAAGCGGAGTTTTAAATATGTTGGATTGCTGGATAAATACCAACACCTTTATGCAAGGCTGGAAGTGACAAATTTGCCTTAGGCAAATAACTCAACGCAACCCCCAGAATTATCTAGTGAAGCAATTTGATTTACTTGCCTCAGTATGTCCCACTTCCATTGGGACCCTCTGTGATGAATATAAATTGAGCTGTAAAAATGTTACATTTTGTTGACAAAGAGGTTTAGCAGAAGTTCGTTGTGTAATCAAGCAGAGACATTTTAAGACCAGTAAACGGTGCATAATAAGGTGGTTCTCCAGGGAAAGTATTACTATGCTATGCAGAATGTGGATGAATATCCAAGTGGGGAATGCATGGAACAGTATGAGAGATAATCAGAGAAAGAATAAACAAGAAAATGGCAGCATAATATATGGCCCATCTCTTTATTGGCAGTTCACACATTGACGTAAATGCATTTTAATATGAATATTCTCCATGTTGTCTGGGTCAGCGGCCGTCCATCCCTGTCCTATATTTTATGTCTCTGTTTGGCCAGCAGGTTATGGTTATGGTGTTTTTAGTTTGCCAATCATTGTTTTCCTTTTTTTTTTGACCCCTTGTCGTCCCTTTTTTGTGTTTTCCCCTTTGGTGTTCGGTTCAGTTTATTTTAACCTCTGTCTCGGAGTGGCAAGTGGGTTGTCACCCTCTTTCCGTGTTCACCACGCCACTCCACTGTGACACACATATTCATTACATGCTACATGCGTCAATTCAGGTGTGAATGCACGCATGTATATCTGCAAAAATCTACATACATCCCTATGATTACAAGAAAGCTGACATTTTCAATGGTAAAATATTATTTCTGGTATTTATTTATACATGCAGCTGAACTTACACACAGTCTAGTCTTATTATAATTTGAGAAGAAGTAGAGTTTAATATTGCTGTGACCAAGGTGTGAGCAGCATAGAGCAGTGGTTTGCATTATAGCCTAACAGCCAACGCTGTGCATGTGGAGTTTATACAGTATGTTATCCGAAGTCTCCTCTCGGTTCCTTGGATTACTCAATCCAAAAACGTGGGGTTAGGTGAGGTGATGTCTCTAAATTGGCCACAGTGTGTGTGCTCTGTGATCGACTAGCACTGCCTTGCAGGGTGTTTCCTGCCATATGACCAATGCTCACTTTGACTCTGAAAACAGGTAGAGAGGGATGGATGCACAGGAAGCAAAATTCCAACAAATTCCAATTTTATAAGGAGGGTAGAAGGATACCACGATTGTAGGGGGAAGCTTATCAGAAATTGCCCAAATACACTGTTTTAAAAATATTAAAGAGAAGAATTAAAGAGAAGAGAAAAATATCACGTCCCCGTCACTGGCTTTCACTGCTTCTTCCCTTCAATATTTTAGAGTAAAATGAGTATTTGAGTATTTTTCAGTAAAATGTACCTATAATTGCAGTCTAATGCAAAGCCGAACTCTAATCAGGGTCCCACAAAAAGTTTAAAGAGCCCTTCAAAGCACTAATTAAGATCACCTTGGAGAATCTGTCCCAGCTAGAGGTACAGATGTACAAAACAATGATGGTTGTATAGCCTCTGTGGAATTTACTATGCGACTGTACTGAGAGGTACCTTGGAGGTCTGTGAAGACTGGTAGCAGACAGAGTATGAAATGACCCACCTTTATAGGAGGTCTACAGACTTCTGTACAGGTACCGGTTTCAAAGGAGTAAACATAATTAATGCATTTAACTGCACAACAGAGTTTTATAAGGTAAATTAAACCAAAGAACTTCCAGAAGGGAAATTTTAACCATCTTCTTCTAGATATTAGAAGGTGAATCTGCCAGTGTAATAAATTGAAAAAACATACTACTGTACACTTCCTGTCATGATCCGCTCCGTTCAAGCCTCCCATGTGCCACGCCCCCTCATTCCCCACGTGTATTTCCCCGATTGTTTTCGCCTGTGTCGTGTTAATCCCCAGTTAGTGGTGTATAAGAGTCCACGTCTCCCCTAGTCCGATGTCGGTCATTGTTGTGTATGTTGTATGTCAATGTGTCGTGCCAGTTGATTAAACCCCCGTTTCCCCGTCCTTCTGGCTAGTTTCATTTCCTTGCCCGCTCGCCTTGCCAGCCGTATGTGACACTTCCCATCTTTTATCGTTTTAATATTTCTTATTACCTTCTCTTTATATTTTTCAACTTTTTAAACTGAATTTCTGAACGTATTATTAGCATAAATGCCTAGAAGTCTTTACATTGCAAGCAGCATAAAATATATATATAACAGTGATTAAATGTCCTTGTATAGTTTAAGACTATACATAATTGTGTATAATTGGACTATAATTGTGTTATAATGGGGCCAAATATCCAACATGCTGCATTGTTCCATATAACATAATTTCTGGCTGTGTTATACAGAAGTTAGAAAACCTTTAATAAATGGGCTGAGTTGTGATGATATAGGTGCGACTGCATAACTGCCTGCATTCACTTCTAATGCCTGTGCAGTGGCGTGGTTTGACTTTTCCAGTGCTCCCTCACACTCAGTCATCACCTCTTTTTCCTGCCCGTTCATCACTTGTCCATTTCTTTAATGTGCTCAGAAATAGTGATATGCGATGGCAGACTGCAAAGCAGAAGAAATGGTCTGCTGTCAAAAACTAATACAGTATGCGCCTTAAAAATGTGGATTTTCAACGAAGGGCATATATTGTTGGAATCGCTATAAAAATAAACGTAGGAACAGTGTCATAATTTTGCATTAAGAGGTGATAGGAGCAAAATCTGAAATTATACACATGGGTTGCTAATATTTATTGAATAACATGGTGTGAATCTATCTGAGTCACACAACATTATGTAATTTGAAGAAAGCAATGCCATTGTCCCAGGCTATCTGACATAAAATAATGAACTTACATTTCTTTCTCTTCAAGCACATTTAATAAATGCAAACTTTATTTATTCTACACGATTAGAGTAAGTATTTTGGTTGTGAATAAAATTCTCTTCAGATGCTGAAAAAAAGGATTTCGGCTTAACCGTGAGGACCAGCCGTATCATCTGCACGGGTTTGACTGATGAATGACATTAATGACTTTGAGAGAATCCTAAAAGACAAATAACATTTTGTTAAAGTATGACATAAAAATGAATCACATAAATCAGATGTGTAAGCATATATAAGCACACATAAATATCTCTTTAAAGAATGGAGACTTGGGACACTAATCTCAGTGAAATTTAGTAACATTTCATGTTAGTCAATCTGCCTGATGCAAATATCTTATATGGTCGTTCCCTTTGCACATTTAATGAATAGCTGCAGAAAGAAAGTATATAGTGAAATATTTCAAAACATTTCAAACACGCAGTTCATCTTTATCCTGCTAATTTAATAGTTGCCTGCTCTTATGTTCCCCACGAGACAACTCTAATTCAGAGATGAAAAGTACGCCGACATATATTCAGTCAGTTGGCTCAACAATGAGCCAAAATGGTTATATTTTCATAATTTTGGTTGTTAATTGTCTGTAAGCTACTATAAGTCATGACACTACTTTCAGATGCACGTAAGAGCTGATGAGCAAAATGAGCAATTGATATAGTGACACTTTTGCTATAGACACAATTTGACAAAGAACAGACAGGCTAACAAATGCCAGATTCAGTTACAATGTGCATAGCAAAAAATAGAAACTGAAGCAGTGCTCCTCTTGTAACAGCTGTGTTTAACTGAAGTGTGTAGGGCGTTGTTACTCTTACTGTTTCCTTGACTCAAATGCTCTCAAAGGCAGGCTTTGTCATGGAGGCTGATGAAAGCCACAGGCTATTGCATTATTGCATCACATGTTCATGCAAGTCAGTTCAGGGTTACATAAAGAATATCTTTATTAGCCCTGTAAAACACAATCCTACACTTCAGAAACCATATTCCAGGTGTGTGCCACTGACATCAGTGTCTTTGCAGATCCAGATGCAACATTTATCCTACACTATGATTAGAACATTAGGCTGCTCTTGCTAGAGGCAGGAACCATCTGATGAGAAGGTAGACGGTATGCTAAAGATTTTATATGAGCCCAGGTGTGTAAGAAGCAGCCAACCAGCGGCACTCTGAGTGGTCAGAAATCTTCCGTCGACTTGCACAAAGCACTGCCATAATAGCCAGGTGTGCCTTCATGCTCTGTTGGGAGGAAACCCTTCTGCTTCATTAAAAAGTGATGACTCAGTGTTTCTGACAAGATTGTAAGATGCTGCTGTGCATTCAAATTCCCACCCACAATGACGGGACTTCTCACTCTATTTCCACCCCTTTGCTGTAATGTTAGTATTCATATCTGAGTTCAGGTTTATTTTTTTTGTACATTCTGTTTTTCTGTGTACATCGTTATTTTGAGTATTTTCTATATTTTACATATTTTTATCTAATACCCCATGTTGTATTATGAGAGTTCTGATGCAATGAGTGCTGATGGACAAGGTAACAATGACCATGGTACTAAAAGGGTTTCTTAGTGGCAGTTCCTGATTGAAGCACTTGTGCGTGACATTGTGTGGCCATTTTGGCTCATATAACTAACCATATTTATTAGTGGCTCATAAAAAGAATGTTGAATTTACAGAAGAACAGTGGATAAATAAGGTAAAGGTATAATTTATACATATAAATATGTAATATTGTTATTATTAATAATAATAATAATAATAATACATACATACATACATAGTTCAGTTAGCATATTAATGTTTTTCAGTGTCAATCACTGTATTTTGTAATATTTTAATTATATACTGTAATATCCACTATGCAAGTTATGCATTTTCCTATGAATACGGGTCATCACATTATATTTAACTTTTATTATTTTTTTGTAAACATACATGCTTACAAATTTACGTTACATTTGTTTTTCAACCAGGGACCTTTTCCTAATAATGTGATTCTGATTTAGATCCTGGACGTTTACTGCAGTAACTCTTCATATACAGTATAAACAATATAAATTATTCATTTTTTTCCCCAAACACGAATCATCTGGAATTTCTAAATTTAAAGAAAACATCCATATCATTCCGGATAGCACAATAAGGACATGTCTCCTTTCTTTTTTAATTTGTTAAAAGGCAGAGGTTTTCAGCATTTTCCAGGGAAAACAGATGATGGCAGTGTTTTGTAGAAAATCGGCGTTCCTGCAATGCCATTATGATGCCCTGGACCTGTGTAGGAGGCTGTTAGTCACTGTTTCTTATATCTATTTTTTAAAGGGCCTCATCCACACGTATCCCACACATCTACATACACCCATATTTCTCACTTGAGTAAAATTGCCAGCACATGTACATATATATTAAAAACTGTAACACTCATGCTTTACATTTACATAACGGTCTGTCATTCATACCTTTAAGTGTGTCCAGTTTTACATGTTTTAGAGACTGTATCTGCAGCTGAGTTGTACAGCAATGTAGCTGTGATGTGTGGAATCTTCTCGCATATGATTCTATGTCCCCCGCAATACAGAACAGTCATTGTTAAGAGTGCGTTAAGGATGCCTTTGAATGTTACCAGCAGCGTCGTGATGCAGTCTGCTACCCGTGCAGCAGCACGCCAGTGAACAGAAGCAGTGGGCTTTTCACGGTTGGCCCAGAAACCACACGTGAGGAGGGCTAACGAGATGCCTGACAGCTAATTACCCCGAGCAGCGGCTGGGATTGTCCTTCCAAGTGAAGCTGAAAGCTGGTGTTGGGGTTAAGCTCAGGGAGAAAGCAGAGGTGCTGACACTTTCTCTCCCTGCTCAGAATGCAGCACCGAGGATGACCACCCTGATGGGTCCCCCTGCCTCCAAACTCCATGCCATGGGACCTGTGCTAGCCCACCAGTGAGGACCTACCTCCTTCCCATATCCATCTTACACGTATTCCTATGTAAACTCCACCCTTTCTGGAAATTCCTGTATATCCACATTTCTTGTGCCTCCTTCTTCACTACATAGCACAGGCAAAGAATAAGCATTTACTTAGATCAGGGCTGTCAAACTGCAGTCCTGGGTGGCCGGAGCCCTGTGTAGCTTAGTTCTTTCCCTGTTCCAGCACAGACGATTCAGCTCAAGAGCTGTGTGGTAATTAGCACCAGAGTTGAATCAGGTGTGTTAAATGAGGGTGAACCAAAAACTGTGTAGGGCTCCGGCCCACCAGGACTGGAGTTTGAGACCCCTGACTTAGATCCTTTGTTCTTCTCCTTATCTTACCTCTGGATCTTTATAAGTTATGTAAACAGATTCAAATCTTTGATCATCTAGTGAGTTTATGCCAAACGCATTATCTCTGCTAATCCACTCTATGAAATTCATCCATTCATCTCTTTGAAATTTATTTGTGGATTATGGTTGATTATTGGTTGGAGGATAACTAAAATAAAGATACTCTTGGCATAAGGCCGAATCCACCGGTCTGCGATCAAGAGTGTTGAAATGCTGCATCTGGTAGAATGACTCTCAAATCAGCTAATCGTTTGAGCTTCTTAAATGACATGTGCAAAATATTTTTTATGTTTCTAGTTTGAGATGTTTGACAGAGTTTTGGATTTTGTTCTCATGCATGTGTGGCTTGTGAGGTTGAGTTGATGCAGCAGTCAGCCTTCTGTCAAGAAAGAACAGGAGAACAATTTTTTGTGATAAAGAACAATTTCACTGATTAATGTCTCAAAAAAATATTGTGGGGGAAAGATGGCAAGATGACAGAAGATAAAAAGCACTGCTTAAGGATAATGGATAAAACTAATTCTGATATAATGACATTTTACCTCCACCCCAAATATTGTCCTGAATAATGTTACTATATAATAAAACAATATAGGTCAGTGTAAGGCTCACTTTATTTGCAGTCTTCATCTGCCATTTATTACAATAGCAAAAGTGGTGCTTTATGATTTCATTCATTCATATATCAATTAATGAATTTATTTATGTATTATAAGAAACTACTATAAAATGAAACAATATACATTTTTTGTAGTTCGGGATATTGTGATATGACAAGGAATGTTTTGTTAGAAAATGTGTGGAAAAACTTCACAAATAAAGTTGACGGCATTCACCTACACATCACAGTCCCTGTCATGATGTTTATCATCCATTTATCTTGAACATCTTTCATAAAAGTCATTCTTGACAAACGTACTGTAATGTCTTTAATGGTCGCTTCTGATTTTAATGATATTATCATTATTATTATTATTATTACTACTACTACTACTACTACTACTACTAATAATAATAATAATAATAATAATAATAATAATATCCATGGCAGTGTGGAGGAAACCCATACAACATAAGGGAATTACTGTGAGCTCGTCTTGATAATGCAAATATTGTTAAAGTGCATAATGTATCTGGCGTAAAGCTTTGAACTTGCCTGATGAATGTCTAGTAGTGGTTTGATCTTGCTGTAAGAATGTAGTGCATATTCTACAAAGGGGAGAGAACAAGGTCATTGAATAATACGACTTCCTTCATAGTGGATTACAGAATGCCTATGTAGACTCTTGTATATTCCGGAACATTAAGTGACTATAGTATAATCTTATGCTGAACATTGTCATTTGAAATGGCTGCATTGCATCACTTTGCTTGGCACTGTACAGTACAATGAACTAAGCAAAGGCGCTTTGAACAACTGAGGTTCAGAAGGGTTTTTTGGAGGCAAAACCATTAACTAGTTAGTTATGGTTAGGGAAGGGGGTTTCACAACTTTGGAGGTCACCACAGAAGAGCTGATTCCAGGAAATCTAACCAAAAACAGAGGAGCTCCATTGCAGGTACAGTATGAGGTGTCCTTCACAAGGTTGTTAGCAAGAAATGTACGAAGAGACGTGGAGCAGTTTGTATGTGGACAGCAAAGTCATGCATCACTGGTCCCAGAACAATTTGTAACGGAGGCCTGAGATCCAAGTGCAGAGTTAGCAGGTTTAATGAATTGTATTCTGGGATAAAAAGCACATATAGTATTCTAAGAAACGTAGGTCAAACACAGAAACAATCCAGAGCAATGTGTATAGCAAATCCAAATCATAGCTAAGGGTAGATGGTAAGTGACATTCTATAAACCAGTAGTGATCGACCAGAAGTACACAAAGTGAACCCAATTCACATGCAAACCCAAATTCCTGACCTTAGCAACTTATCTTATTGTTTTAGTTACTGCCTCACAAGTTACACTGTAGTAGTAATTATAAGAATATATATTTTATTTATTTATTTATTTATTTTCTTCATGCATTTGTTTTAAAAACCTGAAAAAAATGCAAGGCAGAACAATACCAAGCAATTGGATTGTGATGATTTCAGGTTCCCATAGCAATGTCCAGTCTCCTTCTAGCAGACTATTTAATTAATAAAGCTAAGCTACATCTAACTGGAGGCTGACACTGCAACACATTAATCCAGCCTGCAGGCAGAGTCATATTTTAACTCAATGGTTATAGGCAGCACTCAGCTGCTTCTTTTGTTTTTAATGATCATTTTTCTGTTTTTTGGTATGTTTAAGTTTCCATTTAAACAGTACAAAATATCTATATATACCTATAATGTTTTCTTACACCTCCAAAGTGGGGGGATTCCAGCCTATGTGTGTGTCACCTCCTTGTGCCGTGTGAGATCTCTCCAGGTACTCTGGTATCTTCCTGCACTCAAAAATCATGTGTTTAAGTGAATTGTTGTGATAGACTGACATCCTGTCACCAGGAGCAGGAAGTTTGAACATGTAACCCCTGCTCTTAGTTCCCTGCACTGACTTCCTGTTCAAGACTGACTTCAAAATTCTCCTACGTACATGTAAGGTCTTGCATATGCCTACCTAACAGAATTACCTCAGGTTTACAAACTGCATTGTCCACACAGATCACCGAACGCAAGTTTCCTTGTTGTTCCCCATAAACATAAAATGACAGGGCCCCTATATTGTGGAATGGTTTGCCTGCCTATGTTCAGAACGCTGAATCATTCTCATTCTTTAAATTACGACTGAAGACCTATTACTTCAGTTTAGCTTACGCGCAACTTGCCACATAACACACTGTAACTATGGCTACTGGTGCTGCTATACATGCCATTTTTATCTATTACGCTTGTCCATTAATGTGTCTATGCATGTTCTGACCACCCGTGCTCTCCGCCCTCCCTCGTGTCTGGATGGTGCCTGGGGTGGGCACCATCTGAGCTGGAGGCCTCGTTCAGTCCCATGGAGGGGTGACATTGTGAATGTGACTTACAAACTGTAGCATCCTGGGTGCAGACTTCAATCTGCACCCTACACATGCCGGCGTGGAGAACTGACTCATTGATGAACTGTGGCTTTGACCTTAATCATAGCTTACACCTTGTTTTTAGCAAGCAAGCCCTCTCTTTCTTTTTCTATAACGTCAGCATGCCCGGGGGGGTTACGCAGTCAGTTGACCTTGGACCCCCCGGGTTTTTTCTCTCTCCCCACTTGGGAGATTTTGGTTCCTCTCCTCCCTTTTCACCTGGCTTCCTTGCCTATTTGCTTGCTTTCAGAGACTAACAGGGACTCTCAAATCTGAGTATAGCCGTAATATTCTAAAGATTAGATGTTATGCTTCATTTAGCAGAAACTGTTCAGATGAATTTACAGGGTAAACGCAAATTTAGTATTTTATCCTATAAATTATTTGAGAACAGTATGAATATCCTAAACATCATGCATTCCGAAAATTAAGGCTTCTGTAGAGACTTATGGGATCTAAGAACTGAGAAACATGTTCCAGCAAGTATAAGCTAGAGAGTAGTGGGTGGAAATGTACAGTACTGTGCATCCATAATTTATTGTACATAACCTATTCCACAGTGAGATTTACATGTCGAACGGTCGTAATGAGAAAGTACTAGGCTTAAATGTTTACTCCAAGTCAATCAAATGTATCATTAACAAATACAAAATATTCAGCAAAATATAGAAAGAGCTTCAATGAATTGCATTGAAATCTAGCAGATGGCAGAGATGACAGACCATATGATTTTCAGATATAGTCAGAGAAGGATTAAAACTATGACAAAAAGGTTGTTAAATCAGTCTGGGGCTAGTGTTTGTATCCATGAAGAAAGATTTTAAAGCAATTTTATAGTAAATATATAGTTTTACATGTTAATTGAAACTGTACTGTACAGTGTAGAAAATGTGATGAGCAAGCAGTTACCATTTAATTTTCAGATGGGCTTAAATACAACTCCCATGTTTTTTTTAATCTTATTAGCTACAATTAGATGTTTTTGTTGAGGATTTTAACACAGTACCAAACTGTATATTCTTGGGGTTGCAGGTTATAAATGTGTTTTCTAAACCCAACAGGACAGAAGAATATTTCTATTACTATATATCTTACGATGCAATTAGTTTCAAGTTTTATCATATAAAGATAACAATGTAGCATCATTACCTGTAATGAAATTCTTAGACTCGTGTTCCCATAATAAATCAAATATACCTCAGAAATAATCTAAGCAACAAGCTGATGCAATTAATATTAAACTTAATATAAAAACATGCGATCATTTCCATAATTAATCAAGTGCAGTATAAGATCTAAACAGATCATAACCATAATCAATATGTACAGCTTCCATAAAATTGCATGTAAAAAAGAGGTCTCCCATGACCCAGACCCTGCTAAGCAACAGACAATAGATGTATGGATATTAAGGGTCTACTTTTAGAGACTGCACAGGATATGCTATTATTCTTGTTAACAATGATTATTTGAAATATGCCAGGACAGACAAATTGTCATTTGAAAGCAAACAGAGGGAGAAGGGAACTATTTGCAGTGAGGCATAAAAACACATAGTGGCTTTGACATGCTTCACTCCTGTTCTCAACATCATGCAAAATTGAATACCTATCACAAAGAATATATTTACATTCCTGCACAGACAAACTTCTAAAGACTTCTAAGACTTTTACTTGGCCAGGTTCAAGTCCAGGTTGGCATGGCCGTGTGGAAGATGGCTTCGCGCAGGTTAGCTACTGCACCGTTGAAGCCAGATGTATGGACGAGCGGCTCGTCCAGGTAGACAATGCAGCGGCCCTTGGGCATCGCCCGCTGTATCCTCTCCATCACCCACTGGAAGATAGTGGGGGCATTGCAGTCAGAAGGGGAGAATCCTGTTTGGCAAACGCATTTAGCCTGTGGTACTCCACACAGTATCACCAAAATCCATCCTTCATCTTCGCCAGGATGGTCGGGGAGGCACAGAGACTCCCGGTAGGCCTCTTTGGTAGGCCTCTTTGGTAGGCCTCTTTGCGCATTTTCATATTTGTGTGGGTCTTTCTCACCCTCATGAATGTGAGGGGGTGACTGTGAATTGCATTAAAATGGAAATAAAACTTAATTCAATTACCTAGTTTCAAATAGCAGTTCAGTGAACTCAGTGCCTGTTTTTGTACTTCTCTCTTTCGGCTGCCCATCCTTCATCCTAAATCGAACCCTGCACTTGGATTGCTTCATTCGACCTGAATACTGAAAGAACTGTTCATTGACATTTGGAACAATATGTTTCTCATGAGAAATATTTTCTTTGTAGTATGAACGTTGTACATACATCAAATGGAAATTCTAAAACAGTATACAAACAGTGAGAGTATGACTGACATGACTACTGTTGATTGTTACCTAGGTGGTTTGAAATTACATTTTGGGCGATAAGCAGACATTCTGGAAAGGGCATTCAATTACCATCTCCAGTTCAGTAAATATCATATAACTCACTGGGGGGTTCATAAAGACACTCTATTGGCCATTTAGAGTGCTTTAGTGCCCTCAAAACATCTTTGCTAAAATAATCCCTCACCTTCTTCCAAGTTGCTGGGATAGCCGTGTCGCAGCTTTGAGAGAAAAGTCACTGGAGAGCAGATGTCTTAATATGAACGTGGGATGAAACCAGAAGATATTTCACATTATTATTCTGGCCTCATAAACAGAGTGGAGAAATAAAATTCCTTTTAAATATTTCTTCAGATATCAAGTGTATGCTGTCCACCTTAGAGAACTTTCAAACATATATGCAGTTTCACTTGTATGAGAAGAATGTAGGCAAAATAACATATAACTGTATTACTGTGGGAGAGAACGAGTTGTGGCTCATGCTTTCTTTATGATAGAAATGGAAGTTCCCCCTTCATTGACAGTGCACTGCCAGAGATAACTATCAGTAGCACAAATCGGGAAATCACCGATCCACAGCTCCTGCACCAGATGCCAAAGAAAACACAAAACACAAATGCTTCATGGGATGTCATTGTTGTCATAGGCTGCATGCCACATTCCCCAGGGTCCCCGGCGTACCTTCTACTCCTGTTGTGGCCTTGTCCACAGATGCTTGTATAGCAGGATCAGGTCTTGCCAGGGGATATGTGGTCAGACAATCCCTGTGCAGAACCACAACCTTTTGTCACTCAGGCAACTACAAGTAGTAAATGACACTAGAAAGGTGCTTCTCCGACTGCTACGTCTCGCAAATAGCACTGTGGACCCAAACTGAGTCTTCAATGCTAAATTCCTGCCCAGGGCTTCATGCATTGCAGGTGAGCTTCTGTCAGACTATCACTGCATTTTGATACTGTCAAACCAAGTTGTGCGCCCCCGTCAAACATTCTCAGAGACACCTGGCTTTCTTGGTACCTCTAGGTCTGGGGGCAGCCTGAACACCAAATTCCACTGGGATGTGCAACACACCAGTCACCTGTTTCGGAGGGGGCAACGAGAGAGGGCTTAGGCATTGTCATCGAGACTGCCTACTCCGTGCTGGGCCTCAAAGTACCCCATGAAGTCCCGCACCAGGCGGGCCAGCTGTCACTTAGGGTTGAGGAAGCTTAATAACCAATGATGCCCTGCATCTGTTGGAAATAGGCCAGGACATGGTCCATCAGTTTTTTTGACCATGGCTTTTCATTACCCAGAAGTGCCTTAGACTGTAACCAATGGTGACTGTAGTCTTGGGATCACTGCCATTAGTCACTAGGAAAGTCCAAAAAGCTGAACCACTTTGATCAGGCAATGTGATCTAGTACATCATCGATAAAGGTTAGTCAGTACAAGTTCTTCTAGCTCACAGCATTCAGATGCTGGAATTTCACACAAAAATTGGCAAGACCTGCCCCTCTTCTTCACCAGGATTGTCAGCGCAGTCCATGGATTGCTGAAAGCTTTGATGACCACCCGAGCCACCATTGCAATTTCCTCAATCTTCTGCTCCGCAATCTGTCATTTGGCGACCTGTGAGTTAGCAGACGGATGGGTTGGACATCTCCAGTTTCTATCTAATGTTGGATGCGTGCTGTTGATCACCTCTGGTCATCTCAAGCTGCAGAGATGTCGAAAAGCCCATCTAACAGTGTCCTCAATCGGCCCTGCTGCTTCACCTACTGGCCCACACTGCTCCACTGCCACAGCCCTCAAACTGCCAGCACCATCTTCCAGTACGGTACGGCTATCACGGCATCACCCTAGTGCTGTGCTTGGGGAATTGACTGCACATCAAAGAGTACCGAAAGAGTTGGGGGGGCCAGGTGGTCCCTGTCTCCGCCATCTGCCCCCATTCATGTCGGTTCTGCTTGTGGCTGTCAAATAGTGGTCTTGAATGCATCTATGTGAGTCCCCAGATGGCACAGCAAGTCCAGCCCACCAATGCAGGGGTCTCGAATGTCAGCCAGCTGCACCTCCTGATCCGTCGGTTACCCCACCAGTGTGATGCTGAGCAGCTTCCTTCTGTCTTCATTGGCTGGCTTTGCACGTGCTGGTGACAAACTTGAGCTGGACCTCCATCACTTCCCAACCCAGTGGGGTCAGCTGTTCGGGGTCTGAGAGGACGCCCAGGCTGATGAGTGTGATGGTGGACTCTGTGTCCACCAGAGCTTGGTATCAGGTGCAACTCCCTAACACAGTCCATGTTAAGGCCCCGCTTGTGACCCAGCTGGCCCACTTGATGAAATTGGGGCAATAGCTTCTGTAGTTGCAGAAGGAGCTTTGTGGGTATGGATGTGCTGATTGATATTGAAATAGATTATTTTTATTTGAAGCGTTTCATTTTGAAAATCGATGCTAACATAACGGTATTGGTTTTTACCTGTCAATTAGAATGTTCATATTATTATAGGGAAGAGAGCATGAATTACTAGTGAGCAGGGCTGCCCATAAGAGGGGAGAAAGGAAAAGGGGGCCAGACACTCTGGAAATCCCTGCAGACCTGCTCCCTGGCAAAAAGTGATATTATTATGATGTAAATTTTAGGGCTGTGCTCACACGAGAACATCGGTATCAAGATCAGTATCAGCACTACCACAGTGGACTGTATTGAAATCGAAATGAATGGAAAATCAGTGGTACTGCCTACTCCTCTCCCTGGCAGGCAGTACAGTGTGGCTGGTGGCATCAGCCCGCTCTCCTTATGCCAAAGCCTCAGTCAGTGTAGCAGCTCGTGTTTGCTCTGGTGTTAATGCAGTGACAAAGGCACGGGGAACAACGTGGGTAGCCCCACCATGCATATTTGCAGAGACTGGCAGTGAATATACCCAGTTTCTTGCTTTTCTGTCTCCACCAACTCGCTGGCTTTCCTCTCATGGTCTCTTCAGATGGCCGCTGGTGGAAACGCTGCTCCAGCGCCTTGACCAGAGTGGTGTAATCCAGCTGTGCATCCATGGTGAGGCAGAGGAGAAGCTCCTTGTAGTGCCAGCACCAGGTGGACATATTCCCTAAGGAAGACCAACCATTGTAAGCAAGGAAGGGCACCAGAGATGTCTTTCCACTGTAGTGGGGAAACTTCACAGCGGTCTTAGCTCTGCCAATTGCCGATTTCAAATTTGGCAATGCCTCTTGGCGCAGAGCCACTGCTCCCAATGCTGCCTGGTACCGGCAGCACAGCACACTAACTCGGGTCACCCTGGGAAGGCACAGTTGCTCTGGTCCCCCTTTGCCTTTGCCACTGTCTTCCTTGCAGCATGCTGAGGTTCTCAGACAAAGCTGATGAATCCAGGGACGGATTATGGGTTGTGTGGGCCCCTGGGCAAAACGTTCGCGAGGGCCCCCCCACCCCACCAGCACCACCACCACAACCACCACAATTCAAGGGCCCTTGGCAGCCAAACGCCCTCCCTCCATGTTTCCAT
>JAABNX020000046.1:17544905-17577494 GCA_015163995.2 Mormyrus lacerda | reverse complement strand
ACCCCACCTAGAATATTGTGTGCAGGTTTGGTCACCATACCTTAAGAAGGACATTGCTGCCTTAGAAAAGGTACAACGGACGGTTACGAGAATGATCTTAGAGGAATGTCTTATGAGGAGAGGTTATGTGAACAGAAACGACATGCAGATGTCGTTCTGATGTGAAGTGGATTGTCTTATGAGGAGAGGTTAGCTGAGCTGAATCTGTTTAGCCTTGAGCAAAGGAGACTAAGGGGGGACATGTTCCAGGTATATAAGATTCTAACAGGTCTGGATACTGTTCAGCCAAATGGCTATTTCAATATTAGTTTAAATACTATAAGTGGGTATCAGTGGAAATTAGCGGGAGAACATTTTAAAACAAATCTGAGAAAGCACTTCTTTACACAGCGTGTAGTTAGAGTATGGAATAGTCTTCCTGCTAGTGTTGCGGAAGCTAAAACCCTGGGTTCCTTTAAATCAGAGCGAGATAACATTTTAACAACACTGAGCTATTAGTTAAGTTCTCCCCAAACTAGCTTGATGGGCTGAATAGCCTCCTCTTGTTTGTAAATTTCTTATGTTCTTATGTTCCCATGTATTTAAAGCAACTGCTCTGATGAGAAATAAATGAATACTTAATATAGTATTTGTGATATTTGCAGGATTAGTTTGGCATTAGATTGGCTATTGGCATTATTTTTTATTAGCCAATCAACTAATGTTTTTGAATTTATGATCCTGTGTATGTGCATATAAATGTCGTAATATTATAGGTTATGTAAGTCAGTTAAGTTCTATAAGGTGGAAGCGTTTGCCTGGAGAGACGTCATAATGCTGAGGAGTGTCTGCTGTCTCTTCTTGCCAGCACCACCAAAACCACCTGCATGGCTGAAAAGAAAGTTCATCTCCCATCATGCACCCTGCTGTATGGAAAATAGTCAAGCCTTGGCTATTTTCATCAGGCCCAGAACATTAGCAGCGTGATAGATGAGCCGGCTATTGCCCTGAATGAGGTGTACTGTGTCTGTTTGTTGTAGGACAGCACAGTCCCTGTTTGAAAACCACAGTTTAGTTCAATTTAGTATTAAAGTTAATATTTTCCAGCAGCCCGTGTCCCCAAATTTTCAGACAGTAAGAGGCGTTTTTATAAGCACCCTTATAACAACAGTTTAGCTTGATATATTGCCGTATCTCATACTTTCCAATGTTCTGTTATGCAACCCTATGTCCCAAAATTATGGTGAGTCAACTGACACTAGGGTTAGATTTTCAATGGTTATGGCCTTTATAGACATCAAAAGAGGTGTTTATGATAGTTCAGGGTTCCCGTATAACGGAAACCACAGGTTAACTCAGTTTAATAGGATATTTCATACTTTCCAACAGCCTTCTGTCACCCTAAGTCCCCAAATTAGGGCTAGGCAACTGTAGCTAGTGTTAGGATTAGAAAGGTTATGGCTTTTTCAGACATCAAAACCTGCTTTTATGATACTTCCGGACATGTATACAGTATAATGGGAAACTACAGTTCAACTCGATTTAATGGTATATTTTATACTTTACAACAGCCTGTTGTGTCATCCTAAGTCCCCAAACTTGGGTTCAGCAACTGAAACCAGTGTAAGGTTTAGAAATGTCATGAGTGTATCCAAGAAAGGAAGAAAATATCTTCAGACCGGCAGGAATTAGGTGGGATTCTGGCCTTGGCTGGACATGAGGTTTCACGGCAGATATACCAGTGAATTTATTCATCCACTAAAATGCGAGTTTCCCCTACAATTGTTGCTGTATTATTTGCCTTGTTTGAAGAAGATGGCATACATTGTCATTTTGACTTGTTGTATGAAACACCAATGGACATCAGTTTGCAAAGTGATTTTAACTTTTCATACTTTGCATTTATAATAACTATAAAAATTGTGTTCTATTTAGGTGCAAGAGAAAAAAAAACTAATTTCTGGAAAACAGATTGAGCTCCCCTTCCTTACCCTAACAGCAAACTATTTGACAGGTAGAAAGGGAACTTGTACTGCTTTTACAGTAGCTGTTATTTTGTATCAGTTTTGCGATTGACAGGGTTTGTGATCAAGAAAGTATGGTTTTTGTTTGAACTCCTTGGTTTCAGGTATTCAGCGGTGTAATTTAATCAAGAATCATGATGCTATGAGATCCATTCTGATTATGTACTTCTGTGATTTTACCTTAGCTGACTCAGACATCTTAACAGTTTTACACAAATCTACAAAGGGCCTTTCTTTACTCCTAACAAAATTATCTCTGTTTATCGTAAATATTCTGATAATTTACCTGCTCTGCAAGGGGTATAAATATGGGGAATAGCCTCCCACTACAAAATTTATATACTGTTCCTCCTTAAATTTGTTACAATTCATCCTTAATTATGTTATTTAGAAATGATAGTTTCAGTCTTGTTTTACGTTTCTGGTTCAATAGGGCACTCCCCATTATACAGCCATACATGCCTGTTTTAACAAGTCAAACTGTAGAATGTGGCTGAGAAAGTTACTGGTCTTAAAACCTGACTGTGTCCCATTATGCTTGAAATGGGGCTAAGGGGCCTTTTCTTTCTCTGTCAAATAAGGCTGTGAGTCATTCGCTGCATAAAATAAGTGCACTTCAGCAGCACTTTACCAGCACTCCACACAATACCCTCAATAAAAATCACGTCTAGCAGAAATTAACTCTTCCTTATGCCAGTGGGGCACACACCATTTAATAGGGACAGTCTATAAATCACAACTCAAATGGAGAACATTAAAGATTCATTTTTACACAAAAGAAGACTAGGACCTCTATGTGAAATGTGAGTATACAAAACATGCTTCCATCTGTCTACCATCCATAACTGCGTATCCAATACAGGATTTTTTTTTCCATTTTTATTAAGCTTTATTTTTCACTCTATTGTAAAATTGTGCACTACTGTATGTGTGTCGCGTGTGTATGTGTTTATATAAATATATATGTGTGTGTGTGTTTATGTATACACACACACACATACACAAATATAAATACAATGTTTTTTTAATCTTTTGTATTTCTAAATTAAGAAAATCCATCTTATTAAATGACATAGAGAAAGTCGTCCATGCGTGCATTACTCTCAGAAGAGATTACTCTAATGCCGTACTGTCAGGGTGTCAGATGTACGGTAAAAGCCTCTCGAGCTAATACTGACTGTCTTGCAAAGCCCATGAGTCTGAGTGGTTCTGCTGGACCTGTCCCTGACTTGGGCCGGTTGTTTTGGCAGCCACTCTGCGAGTGACGGTGGCACCCGGGGCTGATATCAGCTCCGCCTCAGCGCCCACGGTCACGTCAGTGGCGTTTAGCGTCGGTCTAATCAGCCTCAGCTGCACGCGCTTCAGCTGACTGTGCAGAAACATAAGCACAGAATGAAACCGGGAAGGTCAGTTGCAGACTCACTAGCAGTCAGCTAATGAGAGCTTCCATTTCTCTGTTTACAGTGGATAAGTCCCTCGTAAGACAGTTTATATATGTGTGTTTGTGCACAGGCTTATACTGCTATGAATAAATCCATCTTCTAACTGCTTATCTGGTCAGGCTTGCAGGGGTCCTGGAGCCAATCCCAGGCAGGACAGGGCAGAAGGCTAGAGACTCCCTGAATGGAATGATAGTCCACTGCAGGGTACTAATCATTAAAATGCTATTAGCCTTATGTCTAATATTGCAGTTATTTGTTCAAGTGGTTGTTTTGAGGTTTTCCTCTGGTTCCATCTCTTACCATGATCTAGCATGAATCTGAGCATTCGATAAACCATTCATGTTGACAGAGAGTGTCTGCCGTGATGCATCACCTGGCTCATGAAGACACCACATCAAGGTTATCTCCAAGGCTTGATTTGGAAACTGTCACAATGCTAGACATAATTTGCCATCATGTGGCTTCTCTGACACATTGACTAAACATCCAGTTTATCACAATCAGCATACAGGCCTCTGACACTTGGGGCCAATGGGGGTGGTATCTGGCGTGCTTTTTGCCTCAATTTCCCAGCTGTAATTCAGCAAGCTAGGACATGTACCAGCTACACCCCTGCTCATTATCTTCTTTGAAATCCCTCCCTACTATATCACTCCCCCACTCCCACAACCGTAATTTAATCACGGAATGCAGCAAATGAAAGTAAAATTTATGTCATATGGAATTGAATTAGCTAAGTAAAGCCTAACTTTGCATACAGGAAATATAGACTCTGGGTGTATTCCAGTGTCACATTACTCCTCTACTACAGCCAGTGCAGATTTCCTTCTGTTTCTTTTCTTGCACCAGGTTGTGACGTCTCTGTTATTTTCAGCATAGTTAAAAAAATGCAGACTGTGAACATTTTCATGTGACCAAGTACAAAGTCATATTTGAATGATTCTAGCCGCGGAATTCACCAGCCATAAAATAGGAATGAAAAGACTAATTGATCTTTAAAGCTCAAAATCCACTTGCACACTGCTCAGATCTATCTCTCAACTGCTTATCCTGGTCAGGGGGTCACTGCTGGACCTAATGTCGGATGTCAAGCAGGCAGCACAGAGAACAAGGCTGGGGTCCCATCTCGTTGTAATATTTGGTGGAAAGCTTGCCATATCCAGGTATACAAAGTGCACAGTGATTTATTCATTGTAGAATTAAAAGGTCTTGTTCTTGACACTGCATTTCTGTTACACACTATTTAACTGTTATCAAAGCTGTATTCCTTAGTTCAACAGCAAATGTATTATTGTAACAAGCTTGTTGGTCATGTCTGTTTGAATGAAAGAGTCTCAGTTCCCTTCGGAAGTCCTGCCTTTATTGCACAGACCAGTGGCAAGCACTCTCACCCTGCTATTAGTGGCGTAGACAGAGCAAGACAACTATTTATGTAACATGCACCCTCGGGTGACACATTAATAAAACACATGCATTTTACAATGGTTCGATGTACAGTATGACACTATTTATAAGATAAAATATGCGGGAGATACACATTAACAACAGAATAGTACACACTATTGGCACCATGCAAGGCATACCAGTAGCCTGCATAATTAATGTACTGACCGGCCTCACCGAGTCACAATGTTTATTTTGCAATGAGGAGCGTGTGCAGGTTGGACCGGTAATAAGATTCTAATGGAAATATAAGGAGTGACACTTTTGTGTATGTTGGGCCTTGTCTGCTGTGTATATAACAGCTCTCTTGATATTTAGCATTTGCTGGGAGAGAAGCTAAAATAATATATTAGCTTTGTTTTCCTATAGTGCTACAGTGGTGCAATGGTTAACATTGTTGCGTTTTACCTCTGGGACCAGGGTTTGAGTCTCTACGTGTGTGGAGTGCACGTTCTCCTTCGGAGTTGCCAAATTGTCCATAAGTATGAATCGTTTGTGTAAGCCGTCCTGGGTTTTTCCTGCCTTGTAAGCCGTCCTAGGTTTTTCCCTGCCTTGTATCCGTACCTGCTAGGTTGGATTCTGGGCCCCAGAAACCCTGCATAGGACAAGCGAGTATATAGAATAGATGGGGAAGGTTGGGGGTGGGATCTATTGCCATGCTGCACTGTAATTTAACAATTAAACAGTGTTTTCTTTATGCATTTTATTATATGCATTGGAATAACAAATTACCTTAAATGGTTTATGAAATGCATCCAGCGGCTGGGAGGGCGGAGCTTGCAAGTGAGCTGGGTGGTCTACCCCTGGGGCCTATTTGGGCAAAAGCCTGAAAGAGTTACATGAGGCCGTCCTGTGGGCCCACCACGTGCAAGAGGGCCATGGGGGTCTGGTGCTATGCGGATTGGGCAGCAGTCAGTAGGAAAGGAGCCTGAGCATTGTAGAGAGATACCGTCTAGATATAGTTTGGTTCACGTCAATGAAGGTCATACGCTCTGGAATCAGTCCTGTAGAGGCTGGACTGGATTTGGCCTTGGTTGGAAGCACAGGCGAGGTGTGGACCTAATTATTAGCCCCCTAGTTTGGTACCAGAACATTGGAGTTTGCTCCAGTGAATGAGATGGTCGCCTCCCTTCAAGTTGGCAGACAAGGGTCTATACTTATGCACAGAGCAGCTCCCCTCTTGGAAACTTTGGGTGTGGTGCCAGAAGGCTCCTCCTCTGGGGATTCCATTGTTCTATTGGGGGACTTTAACACTCATGTGGGTAATGACAGTGAAACCTAGAGGGGTCTGATTGCAAGGGATGCCTTGACCAATCTGTACCTGAGAATTGTTTAGTGCTAGCCTTTTGTGCTAGACTTTTATGCTAGCCACAGTTTGTCCATAACATGCATCAGGGTTAAGCATAAGGGTTTTTATAACTGTACTTGGCAAAAGGATACCCTGTGCTGTTGATGAATGATCAATTTTGTAGTTGTATCATCAGATATGCGACTGTATGTTTTGGTCATCTGGATGAAGAGAGGAGCTGAGCTTTGAACTGATTGTTATCTGGTGGTCAGTTAGATGAGATGGCAGGGAAAAATGCCTGATTTGGTAGGTCCAACATTTAGTCAGGGTTTGCTGGGAGCATCTGGCAGAGGCCCCTGTTCAGGAGATCTCCAACTCCTACCTCCGGCAGAACTTCTCTTGCATTCCAAGGGAGGCTGGGGACATTGATCCTGAGTGGGCCATATTCCATGTCTGCATTGCTGAAGCCGCTATGTAGAGCTGTGGCTGTAAGTTTGTTGATGCCTGTTGCAGTGGCAACTCCCAAAGCCGGCGGTGGACACTAGCAGTGAAGGGAGTCCTCAGTCTGAAGAAGGCCTTCTGAGCTTCATTAGCTTTTGGGACCCTGGAGCTAGCTGACCGGTATTGGCAGGGACGATCAGAGTGCGGCATTGGCAGTTGCGGAAAGTCCATGAAAAATGACTTTCGGTCACCTCTAAGAATTTCTGGCAAATTCTGTCAGGTGACGTGGGAAGGGAAGGCAGGGTTTGCCAGTTACTGTATCTTTACAGCAGGGATGGAGTCCTATTGACCTGGGGATATAGTCGGATGGTGGAAGGAGCACTTCAAGGACCTCCCGAATCCCTTAAAAAAACTCCTCAGTGGTGAGACTCCAGGAATGGATGAGATTCTGCCTGAGTTCTCGAAGGCTCTGCATATTGTTAGGTCTTAGCTGAGATGCCTCTTCAGCATTGCATAGAGATCAGGGACAGCGATTCTGGATTGGCAGATGAGGGGGTGGTCCCAGTCTTTAAGAATGGGGACTGGGGGGTGTGTTCCACCGTCAGAGGGATCGTACTCTTCTCCCTTTGTCCCATTACCCACTATTGACTGCATACATTTGTCCCTTTGTCTCCATACATAACTCTTCTCCCTTTATCTCCATACCCACGCTTCCCTGTAGAACTCTCATCCAGTGTGCCTCTAGCATTCTCGCTGATCACATTTGTCGCAGTGCTGTGTTATAAAAGTGTATAGAAAGCATGATTTTTATTGCTCTGTCATCCCTTGATAAATGATATTCTTTTGAGAATTATCCTAAAACACCAGAATCCCTTTCAGTCGAGTGAGAGAGAGAGAGGGAGAGAGTACAGTACTGTACTGTACAGTGATGTAAATAATGTAAAATGTACTTTACCAACATTAAATATGGTAACAATAATGTCATACTATACGTAATTTATCAATTCAATTTTACCATATGAACGTACTCAACACGTTATATATGGTTAGTTATTATCCATGGCTTTTGCCATCTGCGCATGACTGTTTGTGTGTCCACGACGCATGTAAATATTATTATTATTATAATGCTGGTCTTTTAGGATGTTTGGTCTCATGTTAGAGGCATTGATAATGAAATGACTGACACTGACTGACTGAATATGCACAATGCTTTCCCTCTGCTTGCATTACCCCTTGATTTTCACTGTATTTTTGCATTAGGCTCTTGGCCAGTAGATTATAGTGAGTCTGTCTGTGCTGTTCACCAGGGAAGCCTGATCGCCCTGCTGCTGCTGATCCTGCTCTTTGCCATGGTCCTGTACGCACGGCGGCACTGGTGTAAACGCCGTCGTGTGCCCCAGAAGAGAGGGAGCACGGAGGCGACCCACGAGATTCACTACATCCCGTCTGTGCTGCTGGGGCCGCAGGGTCGTGACGGCTTCCATAACAGCCGCCCGCAGCCGCCCGATCCCGTCATCAGCATGCCCATTCGGGAGACGCCCATCCTGGACGATTATGACTGCGAGGAGGACGAGTGTCTGGGCCAACACATTGACCGGCTGCACAACCAGCTGCGCAGCCAGGCTGCTGACTACAAGGGGGAGGAAATTTACAGCACCAAAGTGGCCCACACCATGGAGAGAATGTACAAGACAGAAGACAGCCATAAACTTGGACCTGATCAGAGAGGTAAGTTCTGTCTCCATTCGGCATAGTCTGTCT
Organism: Mormyrus lacerda; assembly: GCA_015163995.2. Classification (NCBI taxonomy): domain Eukaryota; kingdom Metazoa; phylum Chordata; class Actinopteri; order Osteoglossiformes; family Mormyridae; genus Mormyrus; species Mormyrus lacerda. The sequence continues at coordinate 17,569,113 of JAABNX020000046.1, read as the reverse complement.
TTTAGCGGTTTAACACAGCAGGCATAGACAGACAGACTGACAGATTGATTTCTGTCGGTCTCTCTGTCTGTCTATATAGAAATTGATATACTTTGCTTATAATCATACATTCATTTTCAATATATAGTGGCTCCAACAATCACCCCTTTGGGCTCATCCATCCAGGTCTAAATATATCTTATTTGCAGTTTCATTTAAACATTCCAGGCTCCAGGATACAGATTTTCTTTTTCCCACTTCAGTAAAGCTTCTTCTGTATACTTTGGGTCACTGTCCATCTGGAAGATGAATCTCAGAACTCCCAGGCTTCTTGCAGACTGCAGCATATGTTCCTGTAAGATTTCTCTGTTCCCAGCACCATGCATTTTGCTTTTCATGAGCTTTCAGTACATGAGACAGAGAAGGGTCCCTGTGACGCGATGCTGCCAGCGCGCTTCCCTGTGTACTGTAGCGTCCGTGCTCACGGTGATGCTCATTATTAGCCTGGTGCCAAACATAGAGCTTAGCACTGATGCCAAATGTTCCATGTTAGTTTCGTCAGACCATGAAATCATCTTGGCCTCTCAGTCTCCCACGTGCCTACTGGCATTCTCCAGTTAAAGAGCTTACGCTTTTTTTTTCCAGCCACTCCGTCCAGATTAAAGTATCCCGCTTACCGTTGTCTACAGTTTTAGCCTTGGCAGCTTGTGACTCCTTAATAGATGCCGTGTTGGCATGTTTGTCGCTCTTTTTGCGCAAATACTTTTTAAGGATGACCTATTTTCGATTCCGTACTCTAGATGTACCATATCTTTCTGAAAGATGCGTAATTGCTCCGCAGCATATCCAGTATGTTTGAAATCATCACATCATTTCCCTGTTGGTGTTTTTGATCTCTTCTAGTTTTACCTCTTGCAGTTAAATTGAATCAATTATTGTTTTTTTTTTCTTCTTCCTGCTGATGAAATGACATTAAATTATTAGTTGTTTAAATAACCGGCTTCATAGTGCAATAATGTCTGTACAGATTAAAATTTGGTGTGTTGGGATTTTTACTGCCTGAGGATTATGTTTATACAGTATGGTGTCAAGTGGTTGGTGGATGGATGGATGATGAAGGCTAATGTTTTTTTTTACTAATTTTTAAGTGCCAGAACGTTTTTCTCATGCCCAGGGATCAAGCTCGTGGCAGTATATATTATCACCCTTTAAAATTGTAATGATGTGTGTTACAGTCAGGGGAGTTTCTTGTTGTACCTTCCACTAGTCATTCCAACTTCAATAGTGCAGTGTAAAGTACAACTTTACTTCCTCATCCAGAATATATTGTGTTTTGTAAAACCAGATTTCATCATACAGCCACATTTTTCCCCTCTTTAATAATGGAGAAAAAAAACGGTAAACTTCATATTACGTTTTGTATGTTGATTAGCTAATGATCAGGAAGGCATTTTCTTATGTTAGGGAGTAAGTACAGAGCAGGATCAAAACAGTGCATGTTTTATTTTGCTGTATTTATGTTTATTTTCCGTTTCAGTGTACAGACAGGGTCAAACAGAAGACAAACACATTAGAAATTAATAAACCTCTATACAGTTTTCTTTTGCAGTTGTCATTTAGAATCTTTATAGTTTCTTCATTTCAGTTCTAAGAATAATCACAATGGTTTTCAATTCATTTTTATAGATCACCAAAACTTTAAAGAATTAACCCAATTAAATAATCTGCTAGAGTAAAACAAAGTGCACCATATAAGGAGTAATTTGATACTTTTCAGGATGTCAATGGTAATCATATTATAGATTTTGTTTAATAATCCTTTACATTTTGGTTGGGTTAATTCTTTAAAGTTTTGGTAATCTCTAAATCTGAATTTTATTTTTCTTGGGATGTGAATTTCAGTAAATCATCTTGCATTCAGATGAAAGTTGCGGCTCTGAGCATCATTCACCAGTTTTCTGCACCTTTACCACAATTTGTAAATGCATATGAGCAACGATTCTGCTTTTGTTCTGCTGACGTCAGACCGAAGGATAAGCGGCGTGTATATTAAAACCATCCTACTTTTCTCTTCACAGTAGTTTCATTCAGGTACAACATGGATAATGAGAAAAAAATGATGGTGAAGCTGTTCACATTGGACCCGTGAAAGGCTCCAGAATCCCATACTCAACGGCACATTTTTATTTAAACTTTAGACTTAATCCCAGAAAGTATTTGGGTCATGTTTTTAAGTCATTGACTTTTTGAAAGTTTTCTTAGCACTAAAAAGTGAGAGACAAAGAAACAGGGAAAAGAATGTGATGTTAAGTAACATGGGCCTTCTAAAAGATCCCTGTTCCATATGATTAGGCGTCTCGGTGGTGGACATGTTGCCTCCCAGGTTTCAAGTTCAAATCCCAACTCTGTTGTGTAACCCACACAACCCTCTCTCTGGGTTAGGGCATAATAAATGATAACAACTTATCTTTGTATAAAAAAGTAAACGATGAGAAACTTCGATAAACTGTAAATAAGGAACACTGCTTCAAATTACATATCAAACAATCACGTCACAGAAAAGAATGTAATTCCAACCAGTCATATAGTATGCCCAACATACAGGCAGTGCAGCAAGGTTGATAGTGTTAGTGGAGCACGCCCCATGCTACTGTTTTTCATTCGATTATGGAAGAAGTGTCAGTGAAGAAAGCAGTAACTCAACACCCACAACATCTTTTACTGATGTATTGTGGATAAACATGGTAAAAGACGTTGGTGGTGTGGCAGTAGGCCTGCTTTGGCTATTTAAAGTCTGACTCGTAACAAACTGCTTCTGTGTTTTGTAAACTCTGCCAAAAACTTATGCAAACAAAAATGTAAATACTGTAAACTTATGGAAATACTGCAGAAATGGAAATACTGTCATGCCTGAAGCACTGCCATTCAACAGAACATGGAGAAGCACTTGCAGTCACCAGTGGTCAACACCCTGTTGAATTCTGATGGACGATTTGATCAAAATGCAATTTTTACCATGGACATGGTATTTAAATACTTAGCCTACTTTTTTTCCCCCTCAATCAAAATATTTTGACACGGACACAGATGAGTCTTGCCAAGGGAATATTTGTTTGTTTATGGACAGGTTGAAGATACCTGTCAAATACATAAACAGCCATGGTTTTCACTTTCAGTCTGAAGAAATATGAGAGCCCCCAGGTCCTCATGATAAAATTTAGGTGGCATATTATGAGACAAATCATGTTCCATTTTGGTTCAAAATGGTACCCAGCATTTTACTCTCTCTCCTTAAAACAGGAGGGATGACATCCCTGTCTGCAATTTCACATCCACCCCCGCTTTGTAACAAGCAGAGAAAAAGCTGGCCAATAAACCATGCTGTCAGCGTTTTTTAGTGCTACGCTATATAAAAAAAAAAGGTTAATTTTGCATGATTTCTTTATTAATTTGCTGTCTTTTTCATGTTCTGAATCTGTTTTAAAGGGAATCCTTTTCTTAAATTCAAGAAAAAAACGCAGCCTGAAATTAAAGAACTGATATGAAAAGTATATCGTAATAAAATTTTTGCCCTACTCAGGGTGTTCCTGTATACCAGACTGGTATTACATTTTTCTTTCAGGATACACATGAGGGACAGTTTAGTGTTCAGTGATGTCATATTAGCTCCACAGAGAGAAAATGAATGGAATTTCTACTCTTCTGTGCTGCTATGCATTCTCTTTCTGTGTACATGAAAAATGGAAATAGTGAAAGAAGTGTCACGCCTGCATTCTCCACGCAGTTAAAATTGTGAAGTTTCCCTAGGCGCTGCATATATAACCTGCAGTGGGAGTCTGGAATTTACCTGTTTCTTTTCTGAAACTTGTCAAGGGAAAGTTTGTTTGTTCTTGCAAGTGATGAGCTCACACAGTAAGTTAGACTCCCCGCAGAGCAGAAATGCAACGAGAGCAAATGGATGCCGTCCACTCCGTTTCATGTTCCTTTGATCTTGTATCGTGGCTGATGGATTCTTAAAACAATACTAGATACTAAAACCTTACCTTGCAGCACACAAAATAGGCTTACAGCGCACATTTTTGAGTTTTCATTTTATTCTAGCATTCAGTCTGAGCATAAGCAATTCAGTCATCGTTTTTCAAAAACATTTCTGAGTTTTATGTTGTTTTAGTCTATTTGGTTTCTAATTATTTCTGACACGCTACACAGGAATACAGGAGCTAAACTAACCACAATAACTCTTTGCTGCTGCCTTTGTCAAAGGGTCCATGTTTATGACAACTGTTTGTTTGTGTCCTGCTAACATCCCATGCGGCATGTTTCTCTGATGAATAGGATAGAAAAATGTCACCAACTACACCAAAAATATAAGGAAGCAGCTGCCTTGAAGACTAAAAATAATTCTGTTTTTTCCTTCACTCTTGATGACTCTTTACTGTACAAGTATTCTGTGTTATGACTGCACTAAGATTTTTTTTATTATTAATCTGATACATTTTACAGTTTAACCAAGCTAAATTTTGACTAGAAAAAGGCACCATTAATTTGAAAGTGGGAACAATTGAAAGTGGAACGAGTTTCCATCAAATTATGCACTGAATGTTATACATATTCAAACATTGAGTACTCTATTAAAAACACTTTAATCCATGGCTTTAATCCGTGGTATGGACTTTGTTTTATTGTCATGACTGTGTTAAGCATGTGAGGAAAATCTTTACCAGCAACAAAGATAACATAGATGGTTATACCATGTCCTAGTTATATTTATACAGTATAGTGATAAATTTATATATCACCAAACACAAGACAGACACACAATGCTGTGCATATCAGACACAGAATACGGGGGATGAAGGCCAGGAAGCTCGAATCTGTGCTATTTTAAGTCGGCTTAGGCTGTGGCATTGTGTCAGCTCCCACTGTTAATACATGAAGACGCGTTATTTATTTAGCACAAGAACACATATGAAGCATGGAAATTATGTTATCTTCAGTTTATACAATTAAATCACTTATTATTCTTCGTTTCAGTTATACTTATAGATTATGTTTATCTGTGTTTAACATAGTTTCACATTTCATAAAGTAAACAGTTGAAAATATGTTGAACCGAGTAATTCTTAAATTTTTGGTTGCTGAATTTCAACTAGGGCATTTTACAGATGTATACGTCATTTGTTGTATCACATGCACTTTGTCTGCCTCTTGATTGATTTCACAAATGGATTTAATCCTGTTTAATATCTAACAATATGGGGAACATTTACCATCATTCTTAAAAATTAAAAATAGGTTTTAGTCTAGGTAATAAAAATTAATGTATATGAATGTCAGTGTTATGGAATGTGTTTTCTGAAAACCACCACATTACTATGGCCCACTGCACTGATTGCATTAGTGTCTTTGTAATTAACAGTTATCATCTGTCTGTCTGTCTGGAATAGCCACATATGACACCCACTTCAAGTCAGAGTGTCACACTGCCACTTTAAAAATGTATGATTTTATATTTTACACCCCTTCCCCTTAGTGATGCTGTTCTTCCAAGATTGCAAAATGAAACATTTTTCTGAAGCATGCAGGGCACCTGTGCCACTCGCAAATACACCCCCATTGTTTTATTTTTTCTTTTAACCATCTTTGCATATCAGGGGAAACACGTGGAGAGAGTGAGAATTGGTGTGCATGTGCATTAGAGTTATATTAATTTCTGGGCACCGAATGGCCCCCACAATGTAATGAAAACCTGCTGTTTTGATATTTTTTGGGTTCCCACAAAGATCCGTGAATGCAATCAAAAACATTTATTAATTATTTAATAATGATTCATAAACCGGTCATATAAATAAAATATGAGTAAAAGGTTGTGTCCCATTATGATCTCAATCAATTGCCCAACTAACTAACAAATAACTAACAAAATGGCTTGTTCATCATCCATTGTTTTGAGATGGCAGTGTAGTTTCCTATGAAATTATTTGTGAAGATTATCCTACAAGCTTTTTGCATCTCCCATGCTTGTTTATCATAAAGGGCTCGTTTCCTGTTGTGCAGGGGGCAAGCGACACAAAAGTGTCCAGGAGCTACGATAGTTCCTGGTCCAAACAGCCCAGGAACCTGAATTTCTGTGAGAAAGTGCCGCACGAAACACTCGTAAAGCACAACAACAGCTTGAAGCATATTCAGCGTCAGGTGCATTGACAGAATAGTGACTGGCCAAATACCATATATTTATATTGCATGCATATCCGAAGTATTGCATCCTAAAAGGAAAAATAGAATTATGAAACCAGAATTGAGTGTTGCATATAGTTGTGACTGCAGACTAAGAGTTTATTTGTTTAGAACAGCTATTGTCAACCCATGGGTCGCCCAAATCCCAAATTTGAGTCACAGCAAGTTATGAAAGGGTCTCAAGGCAGAACTGGAAATGTAGTCATTTTATAGCCATCAAGCTCCTATGCTGATCCACAATCAGATTCCCAGCCCCAATCCTGTTTTTTCTGTACTGTCGCTGCTAGTTTTTCCTCGACTGCCCCATTTGAGGTTCGAATGGGTAGAGTTGAACACATCTCAACCCATACAAGTTTTAGCAGGAATGGTTGAGGTCCAAGATTTGGGTCAAGGTACAAGTAAAACAAAAAAAATAAAATTGATAGATTCATTCGATGTCCAAATTGGTCAAGATAAGAGGTGTTCAAGTTTCAAGGTTCTACTGTACTTTGGCTTTTTCCCCCTCTTCGTTCAGAACAATTGTTTAAACAAACAAATAAGCCTAACCAATAGATGTAGTGTAAATTTTAGTATTACTGTATTACTACCATGGACTGAAAGTTTTTAGAATGCATACTGGTAAAATAATGCAATCAGCTGCATAGTTCAAGAAAACTTATATGCTACAGTGTAAGCTGCGATGCATTATTCCAAACCAATTGCTGTTCCCTGGCACTAAAAACACATGCATGTAACCCATTAAGTATAGAATGTTTACCAATTAGGTGAGTGTCATGGTCTGGTAGTTTCTCTGGGGACCCCTGGCCTAGTGTATGTGGTGTATGCATGTGTATGAAAATACCGAATGGTTTGGAATTCAAAATTGAGTGTTTCACGATCCACCCGGAAACATGCGATGCATTCAGTGTTAGCTGAAGTAGATAAAGATGAGGTTGTTACTGTCTGTCACACTCTGCCAAAAACATGCACTGCGGTTCAGGATTGCCAGACCACACTATTTCCTTTAAATCTATTTTCCACTCATTTTTTTATTTTGATTTAAGTGTATGACAGTGTAGACCCTATATATTGTCAGTTCAGTAATATATATATAGTTGCAGTACAACACAAGTGTTTTTTTCTTTTTTTAGATTTTTTTTTCTTTTTCTCTTTTTTTGTCTGTGTGGCTATAAAAAAAAGGAGAAATGCAATCTTCTCTCATCAATTCACCCACGGATATCAAACAGAGCGTAGCAGGCATCAACTCCTGCAGCCCTTAATTCTAACATTTGAGTGACACACTACCATTATTTGAAGTCATCTTTGGTTATTTCCATAGGGGTCAAGCCTGTCTGTTGAACGTTTCCTACTTGTTTCAGCCTCAGCCAATCAAACTTTCCAGCATTTTGTAAAAGCCGTACTCCAGAATGTTCCCATTTACAATCATGATGTGACGAGGTGAATTATAACACTGGGAGATAATTTGTATAGAAGGGAAGCACTGGGAACACTGGGAAGCACTTGTATAGAAGACAGATGAGGGATTCAACAATAGATAAATGGAGTTATTAACAGGAGGGCAAGAACAAGAGGTAAGACAAGCGATTAACAAGTGTGGTTTGTTAGGGACACGCTAGGAAGGAAACAGGAGGTGGGCAAGGCGTGACACATTCTCTGTTTATCATGTTTATACTGTATATTGCCAGTATTTTGTTATTATTACCACTAAAGCCAAGTGCTCAAATATGCATTACGTATAATGTTTCAGTGTTTCTGAAATGATTTCTATTACCTAAATCTTATTGTAATAGGAACCAAATAAACACAGGTAAGCGAGGGGGCAGCCTTACAATGATGGAAAATAAAACCAGGAAAAGACTTACTCAGTCTGTTCCATACGTGAATGGTTTATTGCACCTCCTCCCAAGAATTGAAATATGGTGACTGTACTTTCTCAGCATGCACACACTGCTGGGTGTGCGGCTGCTTAGTATGGCTCACGGGTCTGTACATGACTGGCAAGTGAATGGAAGAGTTTTGGAAGCCTCCACTTTAAGATCTCTACAAAATTTTCATGGGACCTCGTTCACCATGCGGAAATCAAATATTCAGTGGTAATTATGGAACATGGGCAGATAGATGTGTGGTCACCTTGACCTCTAAACGTAATTCGAAAGGTGTTTTTCTTTTTTATTTTATTAAAAAAAAAAAAAAAGACATTCTGTCTTTTTTCAGTGTTCATGGCTTTAAGACAGTACCAGGCCTGCTGATTCTAAGTTCATTATCTCATTCTCTCTGTGGAAATCTCAAGTTCCCTTTGAGCAGGACTCTTGAGACAGAATTAAGTTGGATCAATAGCTTTTAACACTGCCAGCTGTAATTGGTGAATTGTGCCCTTTTTTTTCCATTTCCAGAATTATTCTGGCATCTTTTGACATAATACTCTTGGAATGGCCAATAAGAAGTAGTTTACATAGAGGCGAGGCTGAGAGTCTAAAACTAAAAGAAACAATTTATAACTGTATCTGTTTAGCTTACATGTATCTATAATTATGGGGTAGGTCATTGTTTTGTGGATTTTGTAAGCTGATGTTACATAAACTTCTTTTTGTGGTATCATTGCCAGTTAGGTTTTACGTAAGCCTGAAAGTCACAACATTCATCTTGGTGGATGTAGCACTATGAGCAATTTAGAGTCACCAATTAAGCACAATAGTGCTTTTGAAATGCGAGAGCAAAAAGGACTACAGATCTTACCTGAACTTTGATAACCACAGACTATTATGTTTACTGAAGATGTAAAATTACATTATACGGACAAAAGTATTGGGAGCCACCTCATAATCGTTGAATTGAGTTGTTTCATTCAGACTACAGGTATATAAAATCAAACCATGAAGTGAGGTTTGCAAACATTTGTGGAAGAATGGGACATTCTGAAAAGCTGAGTGAATTCAAGCATGTTACTCTCATAGGATGCCGCCTTTAGAATAAGTAATTTCATGAAATTTCTTCCCTGCTAGATATTCCAAGGTCAACTGTAAATGGTATTATTACAAAGTGTAAGCATTTGGGAACAACAGAAACTTAACCAAGTGCTAGACCACATAAAGTAACAGAATGGGGTTGTCAGGCACTGAGGTGTATAGTACGTAAAAGTTACTAACACTCTGAAGACTCAGTAATTGCAGAGTTCCAAACTTCCTCTGGCATTAACCCCAGCACAAAAACTGTGCTTCATGAAATGGGCTTCCATGGCCGAGTAGCTGTACTGTATACAAGCCTCACATCACCAAGTGCAATGCCAAACGGATAGAGTGGTGTAAAGCATGTGACCACTGGCCTCTGGAGCAGTGGAAATGTGTTCTGTAGAGTGACAAATCACGTTACTTTGTCTGGCAGTCTGCTGGACGAGTCTGGTTTTGGTGGATACCAGGATAACGTTACCTGCTTGTCTGTAAAGTTTGGTGGAGGATAGATAATGGTATGGGGTTGTTTTTCAGGGGTTGGGCTTGGCCCCTTAGTTCCAATAAAGAGAACTCTTAATGCTTCAGCATACCAAGACATTATGGATGATTCTCTGCTTCAAACTTTGTGGGAACAGTTTGGGAAAGGCCCTGTTCTGTTCCAGCATGACTGTACCTCAGTGGACAATGCAGGGTCAATAAAAATATGGTTGGTGTGGAAGAACTTGACTGGTCTGCACAGAGCCCAGACCTTAACCCCATCAAACACCTTGGGGATCAACTAGGACGGAGATTGCAAGCCAGGCTTTCAGGTCCAACATCAGTGCTTGACCTCACAAATGCTTAGGGGATTCTGGCTGAATTCTCAGAGACACACCCCAAGATCCCGTGGAAGGCCTCCCCATAAGAGTGGCAGCAGTTATAGCTGCAATGGGGGGACCAGCTCCATATTGATGCCTGTGTATTTAGAAGGGGATGTCATAAAAGGTCCCGTAGGTGTAATGACCAGGTGTTCTAATATCTATATCCGTATGGTGTATCAGACAATTCACCCATATTATTGCATATTTATGCTGGGTAAATATGTTAAGGTTGAACTGATGCAGAAATACTTTAATTTTAGTACTGATGACAATTGCCTTTAACTAGGTTTATGATTCTTCTCTTTGGAATCTATTTCATGTTATCGAAATATCTAGGCTAGTGCAATACGAAGTGTCCGCTTGCCATGGAGGCATGCAATCAGCATAAATTTGTTTAAAAACACTGAGTTTTACTAGGTTGCTATGGAAAAAATGTCTTAAAACTGAAACCTTAAAATAACTTCTGATGAAGATCTATCTGTCCACAAAAGGTAACAAATTTAAATTAATAAACTTCTGCTGTCTTCTCACTATGCAGATGGCACCGTCCCCTTAAAAGCCCTACACAGTAAAGTTGTTTTAGTTTAATCAAATTCCTGTTTTATTGATTCGATGATACAGCTAACAAATCCTTTACACTAATCTCAAAAAGGAGATTGGTAAAAAAAAAAAAAAAATACCCAAGACAGCATCTCCGAAGTGCCAAATTATCTAAAATGGATAAATGTCCCTCATTTCTTGATAAACGCTTATGTTAAGTTTTATTCCAGCTTTCTGCAAATCCTCAAACCCAACATCAGCAGCTCAAAGTGCTGTCACAACAACAGTTTTTGCATCACAGCAGCGGCGTGGTCTTTTCATTGCTTACTACTTTTTTTTTTAAACTGTCTTCTATCCAGTTTGTCACCTCTGGCTTTGGTCATAGATCAAACATTGCTGGGCATAAACCTAATGTGCTTAGATAAAACACCAAAGCTAAGAATGCTGATTAAGTCAAATGTAATAAAAGGGCAAAATCAATTTTCTGTTGTCTGTTTTGTCATCATTAGCATTTTCTAAATGTGGGAATGTCCAGTGAGAGTTTAAAGTATTTGGATTGGGCAGACAGATTAAATAGAAGCACTATATATAAATACAAATGACCACATGGCACACATAAATGAGAAAGAAAATAGATGATGTATATTCACTTGGTCATGTTATGGCACTGAGGCAAGCCTTCAGTAGGTGAGTTATTTCCTACATTTCTTGAATTAATTAGCTTGAAGCTGGTGACTTGGTGCTATATTTGAACAAACAGCCTACGCACGTCTACAGTAACAAATAAATGGTCAGTCATCAGTTTTCCATACCCGCCTGTCTTGTGCAGGGTCCGGGGATCTGGAGCCTGTTCTGGAAGGGGCCTTAGCCCATTGCAGTGCACTCACATCACCTTAGCATGTTTTTGGACACAGGATAACCCAGAGGAAATCCCGTGACACTACGCAGAGAGCATGCGACCTCTAAACACATAGAGGCAGGATAGAGACTGGAACCTTGGTCTCCACCATTCTGCTGTCTCCTGAATCAAGATTACAGTGGAAATGTTCAATACTGTATACATACTGTATACTGAATTGACAAGTATAGATACTCGTGTTATTCCTGAACACGAGAAACTAAAAATCTGTTTATATGAATAAGTGGGATAATGTGTACTTTGAAAATAGAAAATTGGACGACTTTTCTCATTATCTTTTTTTTTTTGGTTAGTTCTAACCAAGGTTCTTTGGCAATTTTCTGGCCTGCGTGCTTCTGTCCTCTATCTTTCAGCCGTTGCAGTTTACCTACCTGCCCATCACTCTCTCCCAAGTAAAATATTTTACTTGCAAAATCTTTAGAATTCTATCCTGCCTATTCTATAAATGTCAAAACGAATAATTCACAGGAGAATGACTTAGAATAAGAATGACTTATAGAATGGATTTCACAGCCTTTCCACTACATGCGCTAAAGTTATGGCTTCATCTTCACAAAGAATTGCTGCAGTTGGTAATTACTATCATTGCATACTGTTTATTTTATGCTTTTATTTTGATTTAAAGATGCTTTGGCTCCGTACACATTGAGGTATTTATAACAGTTGTGTGAAACCGATGAAGTAGAATTGTATTATTTTTTTGTATAATATAGATATTAGCCTGCCTTTTCCCCATGCTGCCTAGAATAGGCTCAAGAGAAATGCTGTTTGAAAGCTATTATGTTTTTTCTATAAGGTTCAATATCCCTACATTGTTACTGATGAATTCAATAGGTCAGGAGAAGAAAAATGGCCATGATGAATGTCTATATTCTGTGACACCAGAAACTTCCATGACTACTGTCATACCATCTGCGTCGTACGCTTTTTCAATGACTCGTGGCCTTAGAGTAGTTGACTCCTGGAAGTTGAAATGCATACATGTAATATGCACTTACTATATTTATCTGTTAGACGTTTTGCATGTAGTTATAATGTTAATTCTTGTGGTCAATTCCTCTGTGGTGTTGCAAGGTCTGCATTGTTATTTGACATTTAAAAGATATTGTGTCAAACATTTTACATGCAATTCATATTCTTTTTAAGTTGGTTAAATAATAATGGAATTTATGGCCAGTTTTCTCGCATCTGTCTATATATTACACTGTCATGTATCTTCTATCAAATACAATATTGGTTTTATATACAGTACACATTTCAGTGGCTGGCAGTACCTATATGAAAACTTCCTATACACATTATGTTTTTGCAGTTTTGCAAAGCACTGTGAAATTGATGTTTTTCTTCCCTCCTGGTATTGTGTTTCCAAAGCCAACAATGACCTCATTAAACTCAAAGCGATTTTACTATGGATTTTATTTGCTGTTTAAATTTTAACAATCGGAGAAGACATGCACAAAGACTGTGTTCTGTTGAAGCGTAGATTAAATGTAGAAAATCCAGTTATTAACTACTGTCATTATTTTTATTGTGAATTAACCTTTAAAATCTCTAAAGCGACCAAGAGACAATTGTTTGTTTGCGAAAAACAAACAAAAACATAAATTCAGAAAAAGAACAAAATAATTGAGATTATTAAATAATGTTTAAATTATCCATCCATCCATTCATCCATCCATCTTCTGTATCCACTTGTCCTATTCAGGGTCGTGTGGATCCGGAGCCTGTCACGGAAGCTATAAGGGAAAGGCAGGGAATAACCCAGCACAGGGCGCCAATCTAACTCAGGGTTGTTTTAATTAATAAAAAGTAAAATGCAGTGAAATGTGTGTAAAACTGTGCAGAAAAGTTCCTCTTACTTTCAGTTGTATAAGATTTAATTTTATTCTGCTTTTCAGCAGTCTCAATCTAATCCCCTTTTTTTATCATAATATACAATGAGACACTGAATCTCTCTCTTAAAAAAGCATATTGAGAAACTTAAAGCGTGTATTTCGTCTTCTATTTGACATTTTTCACCTCTGATGGTTTTCACTTGAGTGAGCATGAGTTAATTATGTTTCCTCATGTTTAAAGAAGTGCAGTGCCAGCAATGAAATGTTGTATACGAGTTTTTTTTTTTTTTTACATCTCTGAAAATGAGATGACAGTTCTGAATAACAATTCTGCCTTTGTAAGTACATACTCCTCTTTGTCCAAATATATAGTTTATCTCCAAGCTTTATTCGACTTGTGCATCACTGTATAGATTTGTCTGTGCATGTCTTGTTTGCCCTCCGAGCCTGTCCAGGACAGAATGTGTCGATGTCCCGTCTGGAGTCATGCTCTGTGTCTGTCTTTGATATGAATGTCATTGTAACACTGCATCACTGTGAAAACATTTGTAGTGGTTGACCCCAAACAAGAAACAGTGGAGACCTTGATGCTGAAGTTCAAGGAGAGCTTCCGCACCAACACACCGGTAGAGATCACACACTTGCAGCAGGTGGCATGCAGCTCCTACACTGGCAGGAAGAGGCGACGCAGTCACTCGAGAGGTAGGCCACATGTGCTGATGTCAGCGTGAATGTGCTGAACCTGCTTCTGGCTACCTGCTGAGCCTCTCGGTTTGGTCTGCATGCTCCAGTGGAAGCTTATGTGTTTGTCAGGTGTATCATCTGTTTATGACAGAAATCAATGCAAAAACGGCTGATCTTATTTTATTTTTTTTTACCAATATATGTAGTTTTATAAAAGAGTCTAACTGTTATAATTTGAGAAATAAACTGCATTACAGGAGTATATCTACTGGAATAGTGATACTTTATTGATTCTCATTGGGAAATTGTCTTTTCACCTTTCTCATCTTACTCTCTATGAGACACCAACACAAATACAGGCTACAGCAAGCTTGGTGGTCCCAGCACAGAGTCAGCCAATGTCTGGCACCTGTTGAGCAATTGGGATTAAGTGCCCAACAGTGGGGTTCAAACCAGTGACCTTCCAATCACTAACACAGGCTCCTAGCCTGCTGAATCACAGACCACCCAATGTATGTCAATAATCTCTTTTTTATATTATGTAAAAAATAAAAATGAGCAAAAAGAAAATTTTATAATTGAACTTTCAATTTTCAGTTATTGTCTTATTTACTATTACGGTGCTATAAATCAATATTCATTGTCGACTGACTTTTTCAAGTGAAGTCAAGTTATTTCCAGAGTGGAAAATCATCAACAACCTGCCACTGTGTCAATGTGGCACTTCCATCTGAAAGTGATGCATCACTTGTCAGCCTGCCATTCACCCACAGGAAGTGTATCCTCACTGACATACTCTGTACACTAATGCCTTTTGAGGGTGCTACAGATTATGTGCCAGCGTCTGAAATCGATGCAGGCAACTACCACACTTGATGAATCCGTCTTAGCCATTAGTTTACGTTTCAAGAGAACCCGTAGTGAATAGTTTAGCATCCTGCAGTGCCGTAAATTAAGAAGTCTGCTCCTTTTGCGATTGTTTGTGTTAGGGAGCACAAAAGCAACCATCAAGAACCAGCCAGGTAGCAGCAAGGAAAATGCTTTTTAGTTATTAAGTCCAACCAAACTGAATTGTAAGATCCTTTTCTCTTTTTATCAGGGAGTAAAAAGGAGCATTTCATCACCCAGTACCAGCAGGTTAACACATACAGCTTTAGGAAGTATTCAGCAACGTGTATCTAACATGGAGTGAATATTTTTTTGCCAAGGCCATGCATGTCCCACCTCTTCAAAACTACAGGGTGAGTCTTCAGACTGGATAAATGCTCACTGGTGAAAAGAAAATAAATAAAAGTGAAAAGAAAAAGAAAAAAAACTCCCCGTGTTGTTGTAGATATAAAATAGAAAATAAAGTTTTAAGTTATAGGTACCCACGTACTTGAGCAGTAGACGGAGAGGCTGACAATATTTTTACCAGTGAATTCCATTTATAGTCATTGTATTTGCAGGGAACATGATCAGTGCAGCAGAGGCGTATGAGTGGTCACTTGCCTGAATGGGACAAAATTTCCTCCATTGAAACCATTTAAAATTGTCCACGAGTGATATATTTTGGATGCAGACTTTGCAATAAAAAGTAGAAACTAAAGTAAAATACTGAATTTGAAAAGTCATGAATATGGGGGGAACTAAGATTAAGATAATTTCACAGAAAAATCTCCATAGATCATATTCAAGTTCATTTTAAACATTTATACTGTAATTACTGGATCTGTATTAAATGGATGGATAGAAAGGTTATTTCAGGAGACATATATACACTCTTCTCCTTTAAGGTTTACATGATCACATCCGAGTCTGCCCCTCACAACGCCATGATGCATGATCTGATCATAAGATGCATATGCAGTGCACCAGCTGACAGACTGAGAACGACAGCCTAGTTATTCTTCCCGGGAACTGTAGATTGTATATCTGCAAACATCTTGTGCAGCAGCTTTTGTTCAAGAGTGAGGTGCTCTCGGTATGGATGATTGAGGGAGTTATTGTTATATGGACAGATGAAACTAAATTGGAGCTTTTCCACATAAATGAAAATTGTAAAATGGAATGGAAAAAAAAGTTGAGATGGCAATAATTTAGCACAGACTGGCAACAAATGAGACCTCATATTCATCCTGAATCCTAATGATGGGTATATGATAATACATAATGACTCCTGTATTGTACATTTCCACAGCCTTTGCAAGGATAAATGACTGTAGGATGGATGGATGGATGGAGCACCTTAAAATCTTTCTAAAAAATGTGATATATTTCTGTGAGCTGATGCTTAATAAAGAATAGGCCTTGCAACAAGGGAACAAAGCTGAGCCTGCAAGAATGGTAGGAGTAAAATAAATTTGATGTTCTAGAAGGGAGATAAGGTCATGACCTTAACTGAATTCAAATGCTGTGGTAAGACCTGGCGTACGTCTTATCTACTCAAAACAATTCAAAAATATCAAACAAAGAGAGAAGAGGCCAAAACACTTTGAATATTAATCTGTAATTTATGAGAATTGTTAATGTCAGGCTTAATTGCTTTCTTAAATGAATGCTGTTTTTTTTAACCAAGATGACTTGTATGACACAATGTTAAGCAGAGTGGGTGCACTGATGTAAAACTTCTTGTCATAGTTTTTGCGATTCAATATTAAGAAAAAGGCTTAATAATGAATTTTGAGTGTCTGATGATTATGCATTTTAACATACTGGAGAGAAAGGTATCACTCCATTTTGTAAAGTTATTTTTTTGTATAGAATTTCTGGTACGGTTTCTCGAATCTGATCTTTTTATGGTGTGCGTGTTGTGTGCTTGTGTACAGTAACACCACATAATTTCCCTGTCATTGCTATCAAACATAACGTTCCCTCCACCTAATAATACTCAAATTTGGTATGTTTCTTCTGTGACGTTCATGACATGACACTATTTTACACTCCTTACATTAAACTCTGACAGCTAACAATTTAGAATCTCAAGAACTGCTTAAACAAACAGTTTAAACATGATTGGCAAATGTCTAAAGTTATTAGTATAATTTGTAGGTTATATTTATGAGAAGATTGTGCGTGCATGCCGGCTGACCTAAGTTAACGAAGGGGAGATTGGAGGCTGCAGCTGCCTGCCTTGGTGGTTCTTACTGCAGAGTTTTATGTGAGAGACACTGTTTCACACCATAATAGCGCCCTGGGAAGAGAACCATGTGACTGAGGAAGGACAGGGATAAACCATTTGGATTTTGCAGCCCTTTAAGTAATCATTAGGCTTACTGACCAGGTATATTATCCCATGTGGTGGCAATAAGCACAATTTATAAAGCCTGGGTAAGTAGAAATGTTCTGGAATTTCCAAGTGAATGTTGTTTTTAAATTTTTATTGCAGTTCCAAGTAAATAAGATACTGTATATGAAAGAAGGAATTATTTATTCTGTGTAGTTTTCATACTGATACAGCTTGTGCTGTGATATGCCTAGTCTGGTGTTTGATTAACTCCTGCATCTTGGGTAGAGCTAAATTTAAGACTGAAGCTTTTCAAATCTATTTTCAGATCTGTGTTTTTTCTCCTGCTGGTTCCATATGTTATCATAACAGTCTGTTTGATATAACACGGGTATCTTGTGCTTTCTCTCTCTCTCTCTTTGATAACATTTGATCAACAGTGTGTTTTTTAATACATTGTTTTTTGGCTCATCCCGCTGTTTTTGGGTGAGCCAGTTTTGAAGTGTGCAGCTACACAGTAGTGATGCTTGAACTATATGCAATGATGGATGGTTGATACTGAGAGCCAATGAGCTGCCTGTCCAGATCGTAGAGTCTTTATTTCTGCTTCTTTCCCTGGCTGAATTTACACAGTCAATTTTGAGTTGTGTACAATGTTCAAAACTGCTGTAAATTGGGATCGAACCAAGGGACCCTGCCATATATAAAGCGCCGTTTAAAGTTTTATATATAGGAGGGAAGATATATGGCCAGTAAACAGGATTTGAGAAGGATAATAATGAAAACTGTGTTACACCTGTGTAGTTTTCCTTTTCTGCTACTCAACACGAGACAGAAAATAAAATAGTTTATACTGCTTCAGGTTTACAATGTTTAAAAAAAAATACAAGGGAATACTCTGTTGGTACTCTGTTGGTACCTTTAAGGAAAGGCCACAACCTATATTTCCTTAAACTATTCCAGTGCAGTATCCAGCAGTTGAAGAAGTATTATTTTAACAGGTAATAGAAAGTGAAAATTTGTGCGGACTTCAGTGAAAGGTATGGTATGTATGCAAAGACCACCGTCTACTAGTATATGGTATCAGCACATTGAAGGCTGTTTTAAGGAAGTTTATGTATTCATTTATCTGTCGACTGAATAAGTCTGATAATAGTGTGATCTTATTATTGACTAACAGTGAATACAGTGCTATACGGTACACCTCTGAACTTTGGAAACATTGGTTTGACTGTCTCCTGAAACATTAGGGGTCTTTTATTGTGTTTCTCTTTGTTGTTTGTCTGTCTGTGAGTAATGGACCATGAGTCTGCAAATAAATAAAAAATAAATATATTCTCTTATGAATATCTGTAAAATCTCTGAGATATATCTACTAATGAAATGGCCTTACTTTGTTTAATACTCAAGTCTAGCTAAATAAATAATCTGTGCAGTCTGTCGCGGTCAGGAGTATAACAACACTAATGAGGATATGTAATGTTGAATTTATCAGGCACCTGGAGGGCTGGTTATAATTTTATAAATATATTGTATTATGTCTACGTAGCAATATCACCCATGTTCTAGCTTGCACTTGTTTGGGGTCTGGATACCAAGAAAGTCTGCTATTTAAATTGCCCTGAAGGAAACAATGAAGGTAATAAATACAAAAATCACCAGGTGCTTTTTTTTAAAAAAAAATGTCACTTTTATAAACCAAACCACGCTGCTACTTTTTGTGTGTCTTTGTTTTCTAAAACTGTTATGTCATTGGCTTTAAAATATTGTACCTTCTAAATGAAATATTAAATATTGCAAATACAATGCTTGTATGTGAAAGTCAGAGATATTTCTCCTTTTTTTGTTTGGTATCTCAGTACTGTGTTCAAATTAAAAACCAAGTTTGATAATGGAACAACAGCAGGTGGTTGTGAATTTTGGAGGGAAATAACTGTTATTTGGGGGTATGGCAGGAGGGCTTCTCCACAATTCATATTTGGCAACATAAGGGCAACCCGCTTGCACCTGACACCATATTAACCAGAGATAGCATGTTTTTAAATGTGTACTTTTATTTTGTGATATGTGCAATATGCCTTTATACTTTAAATGTACATAGAATTAATACAGTGACACATGCAGGCTTGGTTGGTGCTGAACCTTTTAGAAAGAAGCAGCATGTTCCATCCATCCATCCATCCATCCATCTATTTTCTGTATCTGCTTGTCCTATTCATGGTTGGGCTGAGGGGATCCGGAGCCTATCCTACAAGCTACGGGCACAATGCAGGGAACCAGGACGGGGGGGCCAGGCCATCACAGGGCACACTCACACGCCATTCACTCACGCATGCATACTGTCCCTACAGGCAAATTTGGTAACTTGAATTAACCTTAGTGTTTCTTTGGACTGTGGTGGGATACTGGAATACCTGGAGGAAACCCCACAATGACACGAGGAGAACATGCAGACTCCACACACATGGAGCCACCTCGGAGAGTTGATGCCTGAGGTGTGAGGCAACAGTGTTAACCACCATGCTGCACTAGCATATGAAGTCATAGAGAAAACCACCATTACAGTCCCATTTTCTGGCAGTAACATTGTGTGCGTTTATGGACAGGTGACACGTGGCTTGGACTGTCACTAGACACCCCTATGCATAGCTGATCAGAATGATAGATAATTGGGATGTTGCTTACAGCAGGGGAGAAATATCTAGATAAATGGATGCCAGGGCAGAGCAAGGCCTGTTTCTGAAAAGCAAAGAGAGACATACGCTGGCAAATGTAAACGAAACTAAAAACAGCTCTCAGAATCGTGAAGGACCATCCGTATAAATTTTAAATTGATAATAGCCGTTTTGTAAAGCAGATATTCTGTTATTGAGAGGCGGTTGTTCTTAAATAGTAATTTACTACTGTGCAGCCGCAGTATGAATTTACAATGAAGCAAAGTCCAGAAGACCACAGGGTTCAACCTTGAAACCCCTGTACAAGTAAGAGAAATAATAGAAGAATGCAGCGAATAAAACTTATTAAAGTGTTCTTTTTCCAGTTAACGATATTGATTTAAATGCCATATCTATGAAGAAAACGTGCGACACACAGCAGTTATTCCTTAATAACTGTCTTCATGTTCTTACATCTCCTACTATTATGGGGAAATCATGCTTAACTTTAGCAGCCTAAATGGACGGCAGGGCTGTTATCCTGATAGAAGGATGCGGTGAGTGCAGAGAATACTATCAAATTATGTATGGCCAGTCTCCATGTGTCTGTACAGATATACAGAAACCGCAGCATCATGTAAACGTCCGCAGCTATTTCTCATAAGATGAAAAGCACCTTGGTTTTAAAGACGGGTCGGTAGGGTCAGGGTTGTTTGCATTGCAGTCTTTAGGTTGCTGAGAAGTGCTTTGACAGATATTTTGTGTAAGACTTACTGTATGCAACACATCATGACATGCAGCACTAGGGCTAGGTCACAAATAGCTGATATTATCACATCGGTGGTTATAGGATTGAGTAAGGACATCGATATTCATAACCAGATGCACGTAACCTCTCCACTCCCCAGGTAAATAGCCATGTCTCTACAAGCATATATCTTTGTCCAGAACATACAGCCAGCATTGAAGTTTGATGATATGGTACTGAATAAGAGATTCCCGATTTTGATGGCAATCCCATTCAGGTCATATTGATGGTGTTCTCACATTTGCCTTCAGATTGATTTTCTTTGGATAAGACCTTAAGTGCTCTAAAGTCATGAAAACCTGTTCAGTAGCACAGCGGCGTCATACCTCCTGCTAGCTTAGCCTCACTGGCCTGGCACTATGTGTGACCAGTTTGCATGGACACTCCTTATTTGGAAGGCGTCCGGTTTCTTTGGTGACTCTTGATTGTGTGCACAAATGAATGTGGTTGATTGTGTGCATGCTCTCTAACAGGTTGCCATCCCGTCCAGATTGTCCCCTACCTTGCTTTTCCCGGGACAGGAAATAAGCAGTTATAATAGGTGGATGATAGGACCTTTGTGTTATGTACCCTGACCTTAGGCCGTTCACAGTAGACTCAATAAACTGAGCTACAGTGCTACATCAACCAGATTAAAATATCTATCAAAAATTCTCAAGACTCTAAAAAACAAATATAACATTTATTATACTGTACTATTAAGAAAACAGCTACAATATTTATGTCAGTTTTCTGTTCATGTTTCATAACTGTTAGTTTTGGACCCTTGGACTGCGCCTTACTTGTGTTTCAAGAAGCCATTTCTCTAAGGAAGCTGCTTGTACTGATGGCTCTCATGAGCCTTAAACAGCCCGCAGTTTATATCTGTGTAGATCCATCTGTGTAAAAACCCCAAAGCACATAAAATCTACATGGCTTCAGATTATGCGGGTCGTCAAAAAGGACATTTCAAGAAAATGCCCATACAACAAAGCCAAAGCACAAAATTAAGTAATTTGAATATTGACAGACAGAGATTAGCTTTAGAGAGCCAGTAGCCAGATGACATTTTTGCTAACAGGAGGCTTGATATCTAGATGGACCGTGCTTTTCTCCTAATCAGATAAACAACCCCTCTTCTGTGTAAATAGATAGAGTGATCATTTGCTTTCAAAGCACATTCACAATTGAACAATTAAGGCCCTCATCAGCATGGAGGTCTCCTTTAATTGTACGTGATAAAAATCGAAACTCTCAGGGGAGCTTAATCAAAATAGACTTGTCTGTGTCTGTAAGGGATACTTGACCGTACATATATTTGCATCTAATTTTTATTGCCTTAAGTTAGTTATTTCTATAGTAGTAATATTGTTAATATCACCAATATATTAAGAACTTTTTACACATTTAATAATTTTTGTATATAGGTATGAATGTGTGTGTGCGTCTGTACAGTCATGAAAAAATTAGGACACCTCATTAAATATGTAATTCTTTATTAAGAAATATCAAAATATTAAATCTTCTTTCAACTTATTTCTGTAGATACCAGGTGATGTTTGTGATGGTTTTTAATAGTCACATATCTCTACATAAAATTACAATATTTCATTAATAACATAAATTAAGTAACTCCTATTTAAGTGTTATATTCTCCATTCACACGTGATGGTAACTGTGCATTGTTTGTTTACAGTACAAACAAAAAAGTTCATCGCCATATGATTCGTCGCATCACGTATTGCATCACCTATGCAAAAACAAGAAGCTAAGATGCCAATTCCTACTCAAGAATAACATAGGAGACCCTGTACCATAATAGCTAGTATGTCCTCCTTTGGCTGAGATAACCTCAATGAGACACTTCCTATAATCATCTATCTCTCACATCAACTGGCAGAAAATTTTCCCCACTTTCCAATGCAGAATTCCTTAAGCTCTGTGGAATTTGAAGGATGTTTGCATGCACTTCCACTACAAATCACCCAACAGCATCTTAATGGGATTCAGATCCAGGCTTTGACTTGATGATTCCAGAACTTTCCATTTATTTCTTGTACGTCATTCCTTGGTAGATTTATTGGAATGTTTTGGGTCATTGTCATTGCCACCGTCACTTAAACTTCAATTTCTGGACAAATGTTTTCACATTGTCCTCAAACACCCTCTGATATGATGAAGAATTCATAGTGGATTCTATGATGGTGAGCTGGCCAGGTCCTGCTGCAGCAAAGCGTCCTCAAACCATGACATTTCCACCCCCACGCTTCACAGCTGGTATGAGGTTTTCCTCAAAAGCTGACTTTGGTTTTCGCCAAACATGTCCTCTGTTACTCCGCCTAAATAATTCAATTTCAGATTCATCTGTCCAAAGCACGTTGTTCCAAAAGTCGCTGTCTTTGTCTATGTTGTCTGGCAAACGTCAGTTTTGTTTTTGACAGCAAGGGTTTCCTCCTTGCACAGCTCCCATGTAAACCAAACTTTCTGATGATAGATGCATGTACTTTGATATCAACTGTGGCAAGAACGTCCTTCATGACTCGTGATAACATTTTAGGATTTTTGGAGACTTCTTAGGCTGAACTTGCTAGGACAGCCTGCCCTGGCCATGCTGGCAGGTGTTTAAATATTCTTCACTTGTAAATTATTTTCCAGACAGTGGAATGGCTGATTCCAAACTCTCTTGAGATCTTTTTATATCCTTCCCAGAGTCACTACAAGCTTCTTTCTGAAGGCCTCAGAGAGCTCTTTGGATCTCATCATGGTAATACCACTCACTTCAACAATCAAGAACAAACCAAACTAAATGTCTGTGGTTTAAATAAGACAGGCTCCACCAAAAAGCTCTGTAATGATGTTCGAATCATTTTCACCTGATATGGTTATGGATATCTGTGGATCCCATCTGTGGATCCCATCTATGGATATGTGAGGGTGTCCTAACTTTTTTCTCAGTGGAAATTAGCATCTTAGTTAATTTTTTTTTTCATAAATAAGTGAATTTGTTTCTTTTTTGCATAGATGATGCAATTACATCACCTTTATCTACAGATATAATTTGAAAGAAGATTTAATAGTGATATGCTGACATTTCTTAATAAAGAACGTCATAGTATTTAAGAAGTATTTAATTGGATGTCCTAATTTTTTTCACATTTTTCTGTAAAACTGTGTATGTACTGCAACCACTAAAAGAAATGTTTTAGCTCTACAAAGTACAGTGGTACCTCGACCCACAAACAGTCCTGTTCACAAAGAAATCGGGTTACAAACCAGATGTTTAAAACTTTTTGTACCGGTTCAAGATCCGTGTTTTGGGCTGTGAACACACAAACATCCCTCAAAAGCCCCCCAAAGAATGACTGAAACACGAAGTGTACATTATGCCCAAGAACGGCTGTGGGATGTATAAAAAACTTCTTGTGCATGTATGTCTTTGCTATATCTCATCAGAGGTTGAATATTGAAGGTTCAAGGTTGCTCTTATTGTCATTTCAACAATATACATGGTACAGTACACAGTGAAATGAAATAACGTTCCCCAGGACCATGGTGCTACA
>JAABNX020000046.1:17511353-17523582 GCA_015163995.2 Mormyrus lacerda | reverse complement strand
TATATAAAGTCGGCCCTCTGTATCTGCAGGTTTAACCAACGACTGAATGAAAATATCTTTTTAAATAAATAAATGTAATACAAAAATTTCCAAAAAACAAAACTTGAATTTGCTGCACATACAGTGATGTGTAGGCAGGATACAGCATAAGAACTATTTACATAACATTTACATTGTGTTAGGTAGTATATAAGTAATCTAGAGATGATTTACAGTGAATGGGGAGAAGGTTATATGCAAATTCTGCACCATTTTATATAAGAAACTTGAGCATCACGTATTTTGGTATCCAAGTGGAGTTCTGGAACCAATCCAGGCCAACTGTATATACGTGTAGGAGCCAGACTGTGCTTTCATGCTCAATGATATATAAGATATTCTGTACTGTAAAACATTCTGATGTGTTGAAGTCATTAACAACAAAGGTATAAAAAAGGCAATATATTTCATTATATTCTCTTACTTGAGACTTTTGTGTCGGAATAAATTAGTCAAATTGTTAGTTCAAGTCTTGAGATAATTTCATGTAAAATGTGAATTCTGGTGATTTATTTACCACTAAGATGTTATGATCACTAGTCAGCAAAATAGTGCTTGATTTTACTGTGGCGTCACATCCCTCTTTCCTTTCATGCGTTTTAGGTTTTTTTTTTTCTCTTTATCTCCACTATGGGTAAATATTTTATTGTATGTAATGGTGATAGGATTTTGTGATTAAATCACATAACATTCTGTAGTCAATATGGCTGTCATTGATCACTGGAATCCTATCTAGGGACACCCATGCTACACCTCCCAGGGCTCTCTTCTAAGTAAGCAGTTGGAAGATGGATGGATGGATGAATCTATTGATTGATTCCCAAGAGATTAATTTCTTAAACTTAAACTGGAGGGAATGAAATTTCAACAGATGTGTGTTATGCTGAGGTGGGGTTAATATCCTTGGGTAAGGCAAAGTCAAGGTATAGGTATATTGTGCCTTATTCTTAAATTTTTATATTTCCTCAGCCTAGAAAAGAATTACCCCTGGACGCTGCTCCAGCCCAATTATAACCCAATTGACAATCCACTGAGAACCTGGTTTTTGCACCTGTGGATGCTGAAATGGCTGTTTTTCCTTTCATTAAATCAGCTCCACTCAGTCCCCCGATACTGTAGATCCTCCATTGCTTATTCCTATTCTTAGCTTGCAGTTCTCTTTTCGTTGTTTCGCCCATAGTAAATGCTTTAGTCTTGTAGCTGCCGTTAGTGTCGTTTCAAGGAATCCAGTGGCAGGTATATGCAGGTATTGGACGTCAGACGTAGATAAATGATGGATGAGACTTAGTACACATCTGCCAAGGCTCCCTCCAATGTATGCACACCTGGCAGGCTGAGCTCTGCTGGCCCTGAAGCTTCTCAGTTTGCAGGAGAGTATTTTTACACTAGTAGCCCTGTGGAGGACCTTTTAGATCAATAGCCCACTCAGATAGGTGAAGAGCACTCAGTAGCTATTGTTATGTCAATATGACAATGTCTGTTACACAGAGAATCGCACATCAGCCCACATTCATGATAAATGGCCATTTCAATGTGGTCAGGCAGGTTTATTACTAATCCTCCAGCTAAAGTCACACAGGCAAAACAAACCTAAATCCATTTAATATATCAGCACACAAGCTTTCGTGGCAGGTTATTCCCCAATTACCTGAAGAACAGCAGCCAAAAACAAAAAAGAAGTGTTTTCTCACCTTTCTTCAGAAAATGTTTTATTCATTTAATGTTCTGAGTTGAATTTAAAAGTAATCAATCCTCTAAGTAATACAGCACACATAAATAAATAATGAAATTGGAGTTAGTGTGGGGAGAAAAAAACTGCTTTAAATCTAACTGAGCGCAAAATAATAAAACGTTTACTAACAGTACAGAGCCTGCCTGAAAGTATGGGCTGTTTCTGAGCAGTGATTTTTTACCCAAGAGGGGAAGAAAACAAGGAAGATTAATAACAGACACATTAAAGTCACAGTTTAGAGTCAGCAGAGCCTAACATCTGCAGTTTCTTGCCAAAAGTAGACCTGATAATTATATTACATTAATGCAGTGCCCAGTCAAAGTTACATGACTTGCCTTTTCACTAACGCTAAGCAGAAAATAAGCCGCTCAGGAAAGTGAGTTGCTCCTGTTGACTAATGACTCCCTGTATAATTATATGTATGTGTCTACTTCAGGTAATATGTTCCATAGGCCATTAATCTCTGACATATCCTATTAACAGTGTCCTTCACGTAAAGGTGTCTCACGTAAACAGCTAGACAATTTTTTCGTACTTTTTAACCTTTAAATTAAATTAATAGCTAGTTGGTGTTTTAACTGTATGAAATTTGTCTTTTTCTGTCTATAACAATTATCATGCAGTAATCTGCAAACCTCAGATTTTTTTTTATACCCCTGTGTAAAAGTAACCATGTGTAATATCATGCAATAACATTTTGGATGTTGCTTGATCTGAACAGTCTTCCGTAAATCAGTCAGGATTGTTACAATTAATATTTATAAAAATATCTCATTTCCATGTGTTATTGTTATTAAGTATTCTTGGGGTGGTAGGAAAGGTAGTGTAGATTTTTGTAAAAGATTGGCCTGTAACGAAACATGTATTCATGTTTATATGCACAATGAAACAAATAAATACATTTATTACAAGAACGGAATGAAAATTCAGAAATATACAGGTATGTTAAACACAGAAAACATTAAGCTAATTGAGGCTAATTGAGATGAGTTGGTTATGGCTAATCCTGGTCATTAACTGTCACTCAGTCATAATCAGTGGTTTGGGAACATTTTGGTTTCCCAATAAATTACACCAACACCAGAGAGAGAGAGTAGCTGAAAAGACCAAAACTTTTTGTTGGCTCTGTTATACGAAACTCAGATATGTTGCTAATTGTGTTTGTGTTTGCAGTTTTGACAATAAATATTTTCAAAACTAATTCTGTTTTCCCTCCTATACCAAAATTGCTTTGAATTGTGAACCCCAAAACCGAAGTTTGTATTGAACTATGAATTTTGTGTAACAGTGCACCCCTATTAAGAGATTAACATAAATCAACACTAATCAATTCAGGGGGTTGTCATTTTAAGGGACCGCAGGGTATACTTTGGATGGGTTGCCAGTTTGTCACAGGGCACACACACACATACATCACACACTGAGAGCAATTTAGAAGTACTTGAATATGAGTCATTGAAATGAGGGAGGACACCATGGTACCCGTATGCCACGGGTGAAATAAGTCTACACAAACGTCAGGATTCAATTCTGATCATGCATAAAGTCATGTTGACTTGTCTGGTTGCTTTTGAAAAACGTATTCCCTCTTTTTTCCACATTGTTGAAACCTGCTCACCTCATAATATTCTTTTTTTTACCTTGCAATGCATGTTGAGATTTGGTTAATGTTGGCAACGACATTACATTAAATATACAGTCTAAGAATCCGTTAACTGGTAGATATCAAATCGCAACACTTAATCAATATAGCTTGCCAGTTTTTTTAAAGTGGGTGTAATTAAGGCTTTTGTTAATAAATCTTTACTGGTTTACATTAAATGTTTGTAGGTAATTTTTCAATGATTGCATACTTAACAATACTCCAAAAGTTCCTCGTGGCTCACAGTTCCTGAGACAAATAATAATTTTTATATCCACAATATGCCAAAACCTTAACCTGCTATTGTTAAAGTTTTATTCAACTTAGAATAAAAACTACTGATTTCAGTAGCTGATTCTCCATTCAACTGCAATATATGATACAATAGCTAGTTAGACAGTCTGGCAGACAGACCATGATATTGTTTGTCAGCTGCACCTGTTAATCACTATTTAATAGAGAGGCATAAATTAATATCGTTTTCATATTGCGATAACTTAGCACATACGGTTTCACTCTAAAATATAAGGGGACATGACTGTTAATGGCACTGTGCTGGGCTTCATGCAGTGAAACATGGGGGCACTTGTAATCCTTGTTAGAACACACGGATTGCTGAAGTGGTGATCTGGAAGAACGGGAACGATTGTACCACAGGTGCCATCAATACAAAGATCTTGCCTTGCTGCCAAACCATATGCACTGTGCATTTTTCTTTTCTAGACACTGAATGTTGTGGATTCCGAATTGTATTTTATTATATAAATTCATATATCATTTTGATGAATATGATCAATATATAAATCGATATAACATTAAAGCTCTGAATCAATAAATTCCCGAGGGGAAAGCATGCAAACTCCACACACTGGGTGAAAACTGAATGTGACCCTTGTAAACTCTGGGCTTGTGAGGAAGCAGTGCTGTTGTAGGAATAATCTTTATTACGTTATATTTGATATCAAAACACGTTAAAGATTAAATAAAGCACCTACATTTTCTGTGTCTAGACTGGATTGCCGACTTAGGCCTGGATAAGAGCATGGATGTACCCATCAGCTAATTTGTAATATTTTCTCGAATAATATACCTGTTATATCATACACATCTTTGTAATTTCTCTCTGCACTTTAAAAAAAGACATGAAACCCACATCTGCCTCACTTTACATTTCAAGTAAACAAAAGTAAACAATCAAAATGTGTTGTACATTTGGAAGCGATCATATCTAAATCTCTAAGGCTGACAATGTCTGCATGGTAACTCAACCGCTTACCTAGCAGTGCTTACCTAACTAGAAGCAGCAAATAATCAGACTACATTGTGACTGAGTGATTCACAACTTCTGGATGCTTGCTTTGACTGATAATATGTGTTTGCACTGCATTTCAGTACTATTATGAAACACCAAAGCAATATTAATGTATTGTTTTCTGCATGTGTTTTGTACAAAGAAACAAATAAATAATAGACTGACACAGAATCTAGGATGGACAGTAATATAAAGTATGTTAGGTGACATTGATTCAGCATGGTTTTGTTCCACCCATTCGCACATACTGGAGAACCCTGGAGAAGGTATTGCCTTCACATTTACAAAGAAAATAATACTACTAATAATAAATCTAACGATAAATGACTTAGTAAAGCTATGAGATCTAGCTTAGCACACAGCTCACCAGGTGCAAAACTCTTGACTGATGATTCATTGGTAAGCCTGCAATTTAAATGATTGTCTATTTGTTAGAGTAATGTTATATTTTATATGTATTTTACTAATGTGTTTGATGGACAAATGAAGTTAATATTGTTTGTCAGCTGCAGTGTATAAATGGAACAAAAGAGATTTGAGGCAATTTATTTCAAGGGCTGCCAAGTTTGACATGCTTATAAATCTGCAGCGTTTCAGTGATAGTGGTTTTACTTTCTTTATAGAAATAAGTGGAACTGTGGTCAGAAAATCACAGTAAGGTACAAATTAATATGCACTCACTGGAAAATAGCAGCAGTAAAAATGAATGGTACAATTTAACAGTTGACTTGTGCAAGTGTAATGTGACTTGTTCAGCTTTTTGATCAACTGATGTGCACTGACCTATTTACATGCTCACAAAAGATTTGTTGCATGACATTTCCATGCATATTTCAGACACATTTTATTGAGGTATAAATTGTCTGCCAGTGGTACTTCAGTGAAGTTCCTGATGACGTTTTGAGTCATGTTACTCTGCCCTGTTTGCATATCGGCAGCTCTGACAACGTTTTGAATATTTTCACTGTGCACTTTGAGACTTTCCAAGATTTGTTAATTGTTTAAATAATGAAGTAGTTAGGGGCTAGTGGGGGTGGGGGGGATATCATTCAAATTACTGCTCGATTACTGTCTACTGTAAACCCGGAGCCTCCCACCCCCACATTCATGATTTATGTTCAACATTTCTTAAACGAGTAGCTGTGCATCATTATGCCATGTAAACACGAGGCTCTTTATTCCATCGTTCCTTGTCAATGAGCAAGATGCAGATGCCTGGATAATTCATAATAGCCCAGAGAGATAGGAATGCCAATCCTCAAAGCATTATTTACCCACAACTTTTGCATGAACCATACAGACAATGTCAGTAATTCCTTTATATTGCAGCCGCAATGCACCTGTGTATTTTGTGTGTGTGTGTGTGTGTGTGTACTGCATTTTATATGTTCAGAATGCAGAATGAACCCCAGTTCCTTGCATTCTTTACCTTGTTATTATCAAGGTTATACAATATAGCAGTTCTTCTTCATGCCTGGTTTAATGGGAGCTCTTATAAAAGTCAGCATAGGTTTAACTATACAATATACAATTTCCTTCAGAACCCAAGAGGCCCTGTTACATTGTATGAAGAAAGATATATATATATATATATGTGTGTGTGGGGAGAGAGAGAAAAATGGTGGTTTTTCTTCCTTTGGGTTTATTTGAAAATCACATCCTGACAGGTTTGTGAGAAAATAGTGCTCTTCTGTGTTTGGGGATTGCACTTGTTCCCCAATGCAAAGCAAATCAAAAGAAAGGGACAACAATAGCCCAGAGACACTGCAAATATACTCATCTGTCTGTCTCTGTCTGTCTGTCCTGTCCAGTCCTGTCAATTTAACCATATACATGCTTAATTGTAAGGGTTGTTGAGCTAAGTTAACATTGTTAAAGTTTAGCTAGCACTGTGACTCATTACATTACAGCAGCGTAAGAGAAACCCATGGTGCATATGAAGATGTAGAGGCCTAGTCATACTGGATGATGATAGCTGAGACCCTTTGGGTTTCTTTAGAATCACTTGTCATGTTGCTGAGTCTCTCTTCCGGAACTTATCAAAGTTTATACTACATAGGAACTGCTGTCCTTCAGCTAAAGTGCCAGCTTCTGCTCTAGCTGCACATCTGCCATTTCTGTAAAGATCTGTAAGGATCTCTGTTCTCTGAGATTGTCTTGATTTTTACAGTTTGCCAGTGCTTTTGGAAGCACATATAAGAGTCGATCGATACTCTCACTCTCCCATTCTACACAAAATAACTTATGGTATTTATGGTATGTAAAATAACTATATATTAGTGTCAAGAGTAAATATGAAAAAAAATGGAAAGAAAAACATTTTATACTATTGATTTACTGAATTAAAATAAGAAATGATTCTGTGTATCCTATTGACAGTGTTGTGTTTTTTTTTTTTATTTGAACTTCTCAGAGTAGGGTGGTGCTGTGATTGTCAGTACCGCTGTAGGCACGCCGGAGAGACAAGCACGGGAGTGCAGGAATAAGAGCAAGACTCAGCGCTTATTACCAGGGAGACGCAATTGGGAGCAGAGAAACATTAGCAACTACTAGACGTCAATGACAGGACTGGGGAAAGACTAATAGGAAAGCACTTGAATACAGGAACTCAATTAGACAAGACTAGAAACAGCCGGCAATAGGGATTCCACATGTGGTTAACAAGGGGGTGTGGCACACAGGAGGAGCGGCATAATCGGGACGTGACAGTGATGCAGTGGTGAGCCATGATGCCTCACATTTCAGGAACCAGGGTTCGAGTCTTCTCCATGGCACTGTGTGCGTGGAGTTGGCATATTCTCCCTGTGCTCCCCCTCCTCTGCCCCGCCCACAGTCCAAAAACATCTTGAGATTAATTATCAAATTGCCCATAGGGATGAATAGTGTTTCAGTGTGCCCTGCCATGGGCTGTCGCCCCTTCCTGGGCTTTTCTCTGTCTTGCATGCGTAGCCCCCAGGATAGACTCTGGACCTCCCATGACCCTGAATAGGGCAAGTCATTTCCGAAAATGGATGGATGGCAAGGTTCTTGGTTCCTATGACTGGCAATGTTGCCTTACATCTAGGGATTGCTTGGGGGTCAAAGCCTACCTCTGTCATGTATGTGGAGTTTCCTCCTAACATTTTGTTTGGTTTTTCTTCTTTGGTTAAATATTAAGGTATTGGTTACCATGCTAAATGATAAGCAAAATAAACTAAACACACTTTTCCACCACACCAGGTACTTCAATTAAAAATTCAAAAAATGGCTGTAGTATATTATATGGCTGGACGATGTCCAATATTAACACCAACACTACATATTATGCACATGCAGATCTAACGTCACTAGTAAGCTTGATTAGGTCTTTATTTATTTATTTATTATTACTCTGTTACTCTGTGATAGAAAAAAACTTTGAAATTTTAATTATTTATTTATTTACCTCTAGCTGCTTTTACATGAGCGCTGCATGCGTTCTGCGAGACAATCATGATCATTTGCATTCTTGCTGTTTAAATCACTTGAAGATGGGTCTGTGAGAAATTTATGAACTTGTTTTTTGTTTTAGAAATTGCCCAATATTTATTACAAAATCACATCACTATATTTACAACAAAAACACATCACTAGGACTAATTTATTAAACAAAATAGTGTGCTGTCCCCGAATATTAAACATAATACTTAAACATAAATTTAAACATAAATTTATTGTCATGCCATCCTGATCTGTTTGCTGCATCTGTTCTTCTGATCAGATTGCATTTTTTTTTTTTTACTTAGTTTTGAAATCAGAAAACAACGATAAACAATGTTCAGGGCGGCGTTTGTATTGTGTTTCAGAGACAGGTTATTTGCATAACCAATCGACAGGAAATACTTTTGCAAGTCCCACCACAAAGTACCTGAGTACCAAGGAAGTAACCCAGCTAGTTTGGTACTTTAGGTACTGGAACCTCTGGTACTTGTATTTGACCAAATATGCCCAAAAGTAGCATATTTGGTGCGCTGTAAAAGCGTCTTACATGAACATAATTCATAAATGAATGGGCTGCTATAACATGTTTTGGACTGGTGTCCCACATTTGGTACTGGTTTTTGAAGGTTAAACAAATCACATCGAAAGGTTAGAACTATTGTTGATCTTGACAGTGAACTGAATTTTCCTCAGCTGTAGGAATCACCTAACCTGTCTTTTGGGAAAGAAAGCCCACCCAGTCTTCACAGTGCTGTACTCTTTCATAACAACCCATTCTCTTCTGTGCTTATATATAATGACTACAGTCACTTCTTTGTACATATCAGAAGAGTGATGATAGACATCAGAATGCATTCTCTGCCCATTAGGTTTGACAGTGCTATCACTGAATGAAACGTATGCAAAAGTGAACCGTGCACTAAGAATACACTTCATATCAGCCAGTGGTCTAACCATGAGAAACTTCATTTGATCGAAATAGAAGCTAATGGTCTGAGTTGTACAAACATGGCTGGAATATGGACGGGGTCAGTGGGGCCAGTGCCTCAGGACCTTGGGCTGGAGGAGCCAAGGAGCACTAATGGCTGCAAGTCACAATATTTATAT
Source organism: Mormyrus lacerda (assembly GCA_015163995.2). Taxonomy (NCBI): domain Eukaryota; kingdom Metazoa; phylum Chordata; class Actinopteri; order Osteoglossiformes; family Mormyridae; genus Mormyrus; species Mormyrus lacerda. The sequence goes on along the minus strand of JAABNX020000046.1, from coordinate 17,514,291 downwards.
TGCAAGCTAAACACTGTAACCCGTATATGCAATTCAATTTGACCACCAAGCCCTCTGTATATGGGGCAAGAGTTGACCACCGGATCCTTTGAAATGTACAGCATAAATTAGCCATCAGGGCCCCCGGTCCCCTCACCATACTGTATACAGCACAAGTTAATCACCAGGGCTCCCCGAGGCCTTCTGCATGGAAGTCGCCTACCTGCAGGCTACCTGGGCTCCTTGGCATATGCAGTGAGTGTTGCCCAGCAGGACCCTCTGGATCAATAGCAAAAGTTGTCCACTTGGGCCCCAGACCCCCACGACATATACTGCACAAGTCTACCAAGAGGGCCCCCTGGTTTATCAGAGGGCCCCCCGGTTTATCATAGGGCCCATGCTGACCCCTATCCACCGTCACACGTGCCTGCGATGGACACACAAGCATCAGAGCTTTATCTTGGAGCAAAGGAAGAAGGTCTCCTGGTACAATACATCCTATTGTCTGTTGCGTCGTGTGGACAGTACATTCTATACGAAAAATCTCCATTTGTTTGAAAGCTTACTAAAGTTTGCTTATATTACATACATTGCCTTCCTTAGCAGGAGCTTTTGTCAAAAACAACATAGATTTTTGAGAAAGCAGGACTAGCTGATCACCTGGGATTATGCACCTTGCTCATGTGCCCAACAGTTTCATCACTCTGCAGACCAAACAATTTGAACCAATGACCATCTGATAACTGGCACAGCAATTTACCCATAGAACCATAGACACTGAAGAACTTTTGGTGTGTTAACCTTTCAATGAAAAAGTACCAGTGGGTCTCAGTATGTAAGTAAAAGCTCTGGTTTTTATTAGGGGTGGGAATCTTTAGGTACTTCGCGATCTGATCCAGTTATGATTCTGGGAGCCACGATCCGATTCCAAAACGATTCTTCATATACATTTTTTTGCAAATATGCTTAATTTAAAATTAAATGTTTTTTGTTCATAGTTAGAATCTCTGTTTGACAGTATTTCAATTTTAAAAAAGACAAAGTGAAATAAAGACTTTTATTGCTTTTAACAAAATTATATTCAGGATGAACAATTACTAAGAACAATTGTAACAACAAATCAACAAATGGGTTGTTTTCAGTTTGTTTAGAACCTTTTAACAAAGGAAGGAATGTCTTTTATTTATTTTTGTTTAGAACCTTTAGAATAACCTTCAGAGCTGCAATCAATCATACTGCAAAAAATATCAAGATACAAATTAAATAACTTAAATATCCAAAATCTCACCATAGTTTATCTATTGTAATTATATTGCCAAGTTCAGATTTTTGTGAGAGAAGAGCAGATGGTCCACGTGTTCAGGAGTAAGTGTGCTTCGCTGGGCCGTAACAATATCTCCTGCTGTGGAAAAGACTCTCTCTGCAGAGACACTGGTTGCAGGAATGCATAAATACCTCTTTGCCATTTTGGAGAGCAAAGGTAAAGACACCTTGTTTACATGCCACCAGTTGAGGGGGTCCTCAGATAGGTAGAGAACCCCGGTATCTGGTCATCTCCTCTTCAGCTATGGCATGGGCTGACTGATGATGTGGTGTAACAGAAGCATCAGAGAAGGTCTGTCCCAGCAGACAAAGCAAAGATGAAGCTCTTCCTTTTGAAGTAGAAGGATGGTCATCCTGATTCTCTGCGACTTTAGGCTGTGGGCTCACTGAGCAGTTGGCTTCTGTCACTGTGCAGTCTTCTGGATTTTCCTGCTCTTTTGCCTTATCTTCCTGCTTTTAATCAATCACAAGAGAGGAAAATAAACATATTATAGATCAAACATAACTATTAAGTTAAATGATTGAGGTCGTACACATTGACTAATAAAGATTTAGAAAAAATTATTTAATAATAAGTTATTTTATAATTTAAGACTGACAAAAAATCTTTGTAATATTGTACTGTTGCAATTGCTTTAATGTTATGATATTGATAATAAAAAAAAATACCTCTTGCAATGATGAAGCTTCAGTAATCACTGTTTTGTATGCTTCTCTCTTTTCTTTGGAAAGAAAGGGCAGTGCCTTTAAGCGCGGGTCAAGAGAAGCACATTTGTGAAGAAGATTGGTCTCCTGCACAGTGGTGTGCACCTTCTGCTGAGGTCCTCACTGATGACCCTCTTTATCTCCCTGATCACTGTTTTTTCCTCAGTGTTTTCTTTCATGTCCTGGATCAACTTAGCATGCAATGGAGCAATCAAACATGCTGTGGGGCTGCTCTCCTCTGACATTAAAAGGGTAGCATCTTTCATAGGCTTGAGGGTGTTTACAACATCTTCAGCACATGAAATATCTGACTCTGTAAGAGTGAAGATTTCAGACGCTCCTTTTCTCACCTCAGGTGACAGTAACGCAGCGCAGACAGCCGGTTGTTGCTCAATGAATCGTTCAAGCATCTCATATGCGCTGTTCCATCTAGTGACGACGTCAGATTTTAGTTTATGAGATGGCAGATTTAAGCTATTTTTGTTTCTCTTCCAAATGATGCTTTGCAGTTGTGCTGCGATGGAAAAAACGTTACAATGCGCCTCACTCTCCCTAACAGCCTTGAAACTGCCGGCAACTTTAGCGCTCGCTGAGAGGCCAAATTAAGTTTGTGTGCGTAACATCTGACATGTGGAAACTTGCCAAGCTGTGCTGCAATAGCCATATTAGAGTCATTGTCAGTCACCAAAACTAAGTTTTTGTTCGCAATTTTCCATTTGTTTGCAACACTTTGCAAAAGTTCAGCAACATTTGCGCCTGTGTGGCTTTCGTTCATAGCCCGCGTTTGCAGAACACAAGCCGCGAGCTTAAACTCATCCGTGATGTAGTGAGCCGTGATGGTGACGTTACGAGTTTGTTGAAATTGATGTCCATGCATCGCATGTTATTGCAATCCTGTCCGTATTACTTATTGATTCTAAAATTTGAGCTT
>JAABNX020000046.1:17470725-17485513 GCA_015163995.2 Mormyrus lacerda | reverse complement strand
TAATATGCACAAGGTAACACGGCAAAAGTAGCCCAAACCGGAAAAGACGGCTGGCAAAAAGTGGCTGACAAATTAAATGTGGAAGTAGTGTTCATTGTACTTAATGCAGCGTTTCATTTCCTATGTGTCAGATAAATTATTATTCGATATGTCATAATTCCAGATCAAATGTAAGCACAATGAGAACATGGGAACAGGTTAAAGTGAAGTAGAAGAATATACTTCAAACTGGTAAATATATATAGCTATTTAAAGAATTGTTCGCATAAAAAATAAAAATAATATATATATTATTCATATATATATATATATATATATACACACACACATACACTCACATATATACGTATATATACTTCCCCTAGTTTGACCTTGAATATAGGGTGCTAATAAATCTTTGAGGTACAATATTCCTCCTCGGCTAAAGCTGTATCTTTCAAAAAAGAATTTCCTCCGGGAGCAATAAAGGATAGCGCAAAACCCTCGGCGTATGAAATTCTCTTCTTATAATTTGTGCACCGATATCAATTAGTCGCTCATTCAAGAATGGCGAGGCCATGACTGATTGGATTTCAACGCACTGACACTAATTACATGTGAGCGCTAATACTTGTTTCACAGAACAAACCTGCTCCGAGCAGGTTTGAGGGTTTGGATGTGCTGCTATGACAACACATCCAACAAGAGTTACGAAAAACCGACAGATCCAGGATCATGCCAAATAGTCAACAATTACATCCGGCTAAACGAGTTATCCACATACGAAAAACACCAACCAGGCCTGAGTAAATAAGCCAAGATCACAATGCAGTACCTGTGCATGACCTGTCCGTTATGTAGAGTGAAGCTGCATGTAGAGTGAACCTGGGCTGTTTCCTCAGCCGTTCCTGAGTGCTGGACTGGCCATCTGGCATGCTGGGCATTTTCGGAGTGGGCAAAATTTTTTGTGGTGGACCCAAAAGTCCAGTCTTGCTTGAGTGTGGTATGACAGACCTACTTAAGTACCCACTGTCTGCCCAGGTCTAGCATTGGCTGAAATGGAAAATGCTATTGCCAATTCCTGCTTTAATTGCAAGCAAAAACACCAGATGCACCTCACATTCTATTATGACCGTCCAGCTTTTATTTCTTCCAAGGCTTAACCAAAATTTCTCTTTCGCAGATTTTCAATTCTGCAAAAGTGTGGCACAGCAGGGCAGTGTATCCATTCAAGCTGTATTTTGCTAGGCTGACGATATACTGAAGTATAATGAGATCTTAAGATGAGACTGGGAATTTTTATAAAGCTTCTTCTGATTGATCTGTTCTACCCTTTTGGGGAAAAAGTGGCAAACATTAAGAGGGGGCGTAAATGAGATTCACTCCAGGGCTTTCGAAAAGAAAAATGCACTGACGGTTTTCCTGATACTGGTGAGTCCGGGAAGAAAGAAGCTTGTGTAAGCACTGCAGGACTGTGGATCACGTAGGTGATGTGGCCTTTGGGCCATTCTGCCTGCTCAGTTCCAGTTTCCATTCATTGTCCTGCTTTAATCCTCAGAGTATGTTGAAATCAATTCTCTGCTTACAGACCAACCCCCCCACCCCGCACCAATCCATCTCGTCCATGTCACCACCTTCGCTATAGGTCAGGGCTTCAGTGTTCTGGACCTCAACAGTCACCATCAGCTACTTGTCATTATAGAATCAGAGGACCACACCATACTCTGGGAGTAATGATTTCACAGCTGTCACCAGAGAAACAGGGAGGCTATTAGTGTTTTTGAAGCAAACAAGCAGAAATACTTAGCATCGGGGTGCAGATGCTTTGCAGACTGTGAAAGGGCGCATTTTGTGAATGCAATTGAAAGAATATGTTAGTGAAGTGAAGGTTATGGCACTATTTAAAATTATTGTGATTGAGTTGTGTTGCCACTCACAATTGGCACTATTTTTGTTTTTTGTTTTACCTGACAAAAGACGGACATTGTCTGATAACCTGGTTATGTGCATGTGTGCATGTATACACACACACACACACACACATACACACAAACACACACACTGATTAAGAATTGGTCATTTGTTCCTGTGTTTATGGAAGAGTGAGGAAAGATACACGTGTTTTTTCTTTTTTAGATTTAGACCTACAAGCAGTTTAGTTTCATTTTGTTGTGATATTCACCTCTAGACTGTATTCACCATCACCCACTGTTCCTATCATATTGCATTCCCCGCCGGGTCAGAGCACCAGAAATCAGTGTCACTGCGGACGCTGCTGCTGAACCACACCTGGGCCAACACCAACTTCACCACGCCACGCCACGTGACATCACCAGCATACCAAACCGCGATGCAGAGTGCACGACAGGAGGGTCCCGGGCCTGGTCTGCACTGTCCACTGAAGTTATCGAGCAGGAAGCACCCGACCAGGGTTATATAATTACTTAAGTATTAGCAGAAGCCTTATGCCTTTAGTGATCATTATTTTTACCATCTGACCAATGTTTTTGTATTTATATGGATTCCCCTATATATGTCACGTATCCGTTCTATGGTGTTCGGGTCGGCACCGACCCGTTTGTAAGTTTAAAATGCATAAAAGCACCACATAGATTTGTGTACTGCATCAAGGCTTTTTGACTTTGTCAGGAATCTCTATTTAAACAAAATAAATTAAAACAAAATCAAGGCAAGACATGCACATTCATGTAAGGCAAGATAAGACCAGTTCAGTTTATTTATATAATTCTTTAGAGGTTTATTTTACCATTATTTTTTAATTGAAAATGAGAGGTATTCTGTCAAAAGAAAGGTCCAGAAAGCCACATCAAAAATATTAAAATCAATGTTTTCATGGATAAGGAAGCCTAACAAGGTAACCAAGAGGTAAAAACACAAATTGGATAAATAATTGTTTTGTGGGTATTTTATGGCTGATTTAAGATAAGAGATAGGAACAGAAAGCTAAGGTAAGGTGCAATCTCTCATTTCCTGGAGTTTTTCAATACCAAAAGCAGGAAGGTTGTTCCTGTGGTCTTGGCAAGACCGGACTTGCTAACTTACCTCCCGAGAATAAAGTTGGGGTGAGTGTATAACGGGATTGGTCTTGTTTGGCGAGGATGCAACCAATGTATCCTTCATATTCTGGACAGGGCAAGAATGACATCTGGGGATTTTTACTGTTCTCTGTACTTCTGTTCTTAAGTATTGGAACAAGTTTTTGGCAATGGAAGACGATGTAAAACGGGGTACACTAGAACACAAGTACATTCAAGTACGCATATTGAGAAACACCCAGGTTCACCGCTGCTACCGGTGGCCAGTTCTCTATAACTCTCTCAGTGAAGTCTGGCGCAGGTTGGAGGCGTGTCTGGTAATGCGTCACTTCATACCATGTTGGGTCATAATAGGGATGAATTGTAGCGTATTGCAATAGTAGTTGCTTCATACCTACAGTATCTTTAATGTATCTGATCATTGGCAATGCAGGGAGGTGTACTGTACCGCATCGGCTCAGGGATGGAGATGCACATCCCTGGGAGACCGTTATACATGTTCTAAAACAACAACAACAACAACAACAATAATAATAATAATAATAATAATAAAGTTGTGAATTATGATTGGCACCCCATCCTGTTCCCTGCCTTGCGCCCATAGTGTCTGGGATTGGCTTCAGACTCTCCCCCATGACCCTGAATTGAACAAGCAGTTACAGAAGATGGATGGATGGATATTGTGCTGAATTATAAATGATTCAAATAAATTATATAACTTGTCACTTGTATTAATCACAAGGCTCTATAAATAAATTTAACTGAAATTGAAAAAAACATTGCTAGTTCATGCAACAGTAAATTTCTATGTTCGCGCTTTATCTTTATAAGTCAAAATACAGTTAAAATATTCTCACGCTGGTTCATTTTTTAAGCAAATTAATATTTTCACATAATTAAAATTTCAGTAATGTTTGGTCAACCCACATACTTTTATTACCATCTATACAGAAATCATAAGTGCAGTGTTACAAGAGCCGGACCAGCAGTGCTCTCTGCTGTTTAAATGGGGTATTCACCCTAGTGGTGTCATATTGTATATACATTATATGTTGAAGATGTATACAAAAATTAGGAACTACACTGACTTCCAATACCCTGTGTTCTTACATGTTACTTATCAGTCTGTGTTAATACCTACTGAATATTAGTTATAGATCATTGATTATTTCAATCCTTGCTCCATAAATTAAGTTGTAATTCAAATTAAACATTGCAGGCTATGCACAGCAGGAAATGGGGTGTGGTCCCTGTGTACAGCTTCATTAATCTGCTGGTAACTGTAATTATTTTCAGTCTAATGAGTTTTAGTTCAGGTAAATCTGCCTTGCTGTGTGATAAGCCCTTTGGCACAATACAGAAACTTTGTTGCTAAGTTGTTAAAATTCACAGCTATTGTCCGTTGGTCCCAGGAGGGTGGGTCAGGTGTGTGGATTTGCATGTTTTTTTTTTTCTTTGCCCACCGGATTTGTCCTGCTGTCCCGTAGCTTATATATACACGAGTGCGTTTTTAAGCCTGGTTTGGAATCAGTTCTGGCCCCAACTTCGCTGTGAGAATAGCATTTGGTGCAAGCCGTGCCGAACAACGCAGCATGTGTCCGTCTCCCTTTCTCCTGCCACCAGCAGCACCACCAGCCGTCACCATGACGAGGACACGCCCACAATTTGGTACAGAAGCACTTTCCCAACTTTCTTGTGTGTGTGTGTGTGTGTGTTTTTTTTTTTTTTTTGTCCTCGTGCCAGGTTGGTTTTTCCGCAGATTCATTTTTCCTTAAAGTCACCGTTGCATCACCTTGCAGTGAAAACAAGAAATTATAACTATTCAGCAAAATTTATTTTCAGCCAATGCTATATATAATGCATAAAAAGAACTATGCATGCAAAAATGATCTCAAAATAGCAATTATTAAGAAATTGGGCTTTACAAAATAGACGCATTAGTTAATCATTAATCATTTTATTTGGTGATTGCAGATACAGAGGAAAAAAGATATTTAAAATATACATTTATCCAACACCTTACAGAAGCCATTGCATTTATATCTATCATTTATACCCTTTTTCATAGGTAGGTGGCACGCTAATGCCCTGATTCTATCGCACTTGATCTGCGGCTGGATTTTGTTTGTTGCGCTGAGACTTCCATTTATTTTCACACACAACATGCCAATTAACCAAAGATTTATCAATATCTGTTCACAATATGAAAACATTTACTAATTTAGAATGCAGTTAAATGTGTAAATCGGCAACTCATTGAAAAATGGAAGCAATTGTGTAACACACTGCCATCTGGTGGCAGAAGGAAGCATACGCTTTTCCTATGTAATGTTTAAAGATTTATTAGCTTTTATTTCCTTATGTATTTTATTATCCAGGTGACCCAAATAATGCATCTAATGGGCCGCCAAAATGGCAAGAAGTTGCAACTGTTTAATAAAAAGAAAAAAAAATGAAAGCACTTCACTTTAGAGGATGTAAAAGGCTGGAATATTCGTGTTTCTTTTTGACAGTTTTGTATTATCCTCGCTGATTTTGCGGAGACAACATAATTGGATGTAAATGCTTGTTTCAACTCTCCCAGCTCACTTCAGTCTTTTTTCTTTGAAGAGCACTTTGTAATAATACCAGTTTCACACCTCTGCCTTTACAGTGAATGCATGAAGACCGATTTACTGTCCCTCTTTTCTAAGTAGGACATCTTAGCAGGCCAGTGCACTGGAGATAGATAAAGCAGGCTTGCCAGGCTTCGGTTAGAGTGCTTGATTATTTCACTGAATGTATAGTGAACTCTTCTTATTTCTACTCTGCAGAGGACTTTACCCTCAGTGATTTCATTTTGGCTTTTTTTGCTGAGTAAAAACTCTTAGCAAATACTAGCTATACTTACATATGTGGTACATTGTTGTATTAGGCAAATTCTTCTTCTCATTACTACTAGTATCGTTGTTTGTTGTCATTGTTTCTTGTGATCTAGTGGTAACTTCTGGGTTTTCCTGCTGTTGTAAAATAGGTGTAGTGGGCAAGGGGCTGCGCCCTCAGTCTCATTAATTACTCTGTGCCTTATTTTAATTTTAATGAGTTTTACATTAGTAGGTAATGCGACCTCATCACAGAGTTAATCTAATTTGCGTTAACATGGGTGCTGCTTAAAGAGAACATCCTGTGATTTATTTTAAATGGTCTTATCTTTAGAGAAATTTCACAAAAACTGGAGTAAAAGGAAAAGTGATTAAAAGAAATTCTAAGGAAGTGAAGCATTGTTCCTGGTCAGTGATACTCAGGGCAGCTGAGAGGAGGGGCCTGTACTACGAAGCGGGGTCACTGGCTTATCGGGGTAACTTCTCGGATTTAAGGTACCACAGTTTAAATGGACTTCATATTCGTTCACTTTCATTTTGCCCAGACTACCTTAAATCTGACAAGTTACCCCGATAAGCTAGTAACCCCGCTTTGTAGTACACACCACTGCTGTTAAACAACTCAGTGTAATATTACTTAATGTAAACAGGCTTTTTAAAATTACACATAAGCACAAAAATCATTGTTTCATGTTAACTGTATATGAAATGCTTGATAAAGCCAAAGTAATGAAATACAAATATGCAATGTAGCTTTATGAAGTGGTTTTCTCAATTCAAATATATTGGCTATGTATACAATAAATACAATAAATATTAATAAATATATTGCTACAATCAAGATCTTAATAGTCTTTATCTGCAATTAAAGGATGATCCATGCCGTATTGCCTGGCTGTTTAATAGTTTATTCACTTCGGTTATTTAAAATAAACAGAATAGGGGAGGTGACAAGGATGAAGTATTGCTGAAAAATCCATAATCATTTATATCCAAAGCTCAGACAATTCGGAGCTGTGTCCCTGTACTGCATTTGGAAATCAAGACGTTTTTCTGTCTGCATTAGAATAACGGCTTGCAGTGCCGTTCTCTCCCCTTGATAGCCCTCTTCCTTTCCAGTGACTTAACCATACTGTACCTTTCCTATATGGGTTTTCATCCTCACAGATGTACAGAGAGAAGGAAGATTAATCTGGGTACTTCTTCATTTGTTACAACATTTTTTTTCACACCATTTTCTTTGTTAGTCAATAATTGATGAGTGTCAATTTCTCTTTGGCCCAGACTAACCTATTCAGTGCCCTCAGCACTCATGCCCGAGGAAACAGGCAATGCAACATTTACATGGTATACATTTACATGTACATTTTGGTCTAATATTTATTGACATTTATCCTAATATTTGCATCAGTTTATTTTCTCTTCTCCTGATAGCCACTAAGCTGCACGGTGTTTAGCTCTTATTGTTTTATTGCACAATTGATAAACTGTTAAAATGGATATTTAATCAGTTAAAACAGTGAGCCTTTGTATACCATAGGCATAAGTTGCAGGAATATGAATATGTTTGGATTCATGACTGTAAATTTTAAATGAAATATTACACCAAACTAAATCATCCTGGGACTAATAACCTTGGAATAACAAGACTGCATGATAACCAGCTACACAATTTCTGTTTTCATAGAATCCACAAATCTAGTTCTGTGACAGAGTAATTTTATAGTCGTATAACTTTCAGAATAGAGTAGCAGTATGTTTAATAAGTACACTTTGAGACTATAATACATATGAAAAAACATATGTTTTTAAAATTTTATTTTGGCTATATCCAAAGTAACCGGTTGAATTGGTTTGTTGTTCATCACCTACCAGGGAGAATTTCTGGGCATGCGGAACAGTTTTTTTTTTTATATACACAGGTTATAAATAACGACCCATTGTCTCTTTGCTCTCATCCTTCATCATAATTGCTGAGGGTCTGAAATGAATGGGCTGACGTGAGACAGTAGAAAAGCCCAAACTGACACTATAATTTATCTCCTTTCCGAGGTCCGCTCAGTCTGGAGGGTGAGAAAAGTGTGTACTGTTTTCTGGTTTCCTGGTCAAGCTCACAAAGTCTTGAGGCACTCATAAACTTTAATGAAGAAGCATTTCTATCTTTTGTTGCATTCAGCCCTGACTGAAACCAACACCTTTGGCAAAGGTCACTCCTCAAGTAACCATTCAGACAATACAGCTGACACTGTGTCTAGGATTCTAAGACTTTTGTTTTTAGTTCTGGTGTTAGTCCAAACCAGCGGACCCTACTTCATGACAATCCTGCATGGTGTCGAAGGTCATCCGTTACTGTGCCTGTGTCTTGTCCTTGAAAAGTTATCGAGGTCATTGCCGGCTAGCTTATTGGGCCTGTGTATTTCAGGGATAACAACTTTATCAAGGACTTTCCCCAGCTGGCCGATGGCCTTATGGTTATTCCCCTACCTGTGGAGGAGCAATGTCGGGGCATGCTGTCTGAACCACAGGCCAACCTGCATCTGCTCACAGGTGGGTCTGCATCTCAGTGAGCTACTACCATACACGTCTCTGTCTGATTTCAGCCTGGCTGCCTCTAGCATACATATTGTGATTTAATGTATAATGTAGCATAGAGGTGCATATATCTGCAAGAAGTCAAGTGCTAACCGGATCCCACCTAACACAACTATTCTGGTACCCTTCAGAAAAGGTCTGAACTTGATTTATTTTGCTAAACATTATGGTGTGAATGGGTAAAATGTTAACATGTCTAACTATTTTAATTTAAACAAAGGATGCCTGTTAATTGTGCCAAGAAAAGAGAATGACACATTTTTTCCCTTTGGCAGGAGATGCCAAATTCAATGAAGCCTTGGGCTATCCCATGGTGCAACAGTGGAGAGTACGGAGCAACTTATACAAAGTGAAGCTTAGTTCCATCACACTGTCTGCAGGTATAATGCAATAAAACTTCCCTCATTGCCACACTTTAAATCCTTACCCATGGAAAAGGCTGCACTTACAGCCAGGAAGAAGAGCGCTGTAATAACTTTTTCAGAGGGGTTAAGGGAGGTGCATCAATTAAATTAGTTTATTCCATAAGTCTTAAACGAGATTATTTGAATCATTTTTATTATGCCAAAGATCATCTATCATGCAGAGTGCATTACACTTCATTTGAAACTTTTTCTGACAATCTGTATGCCAGGTTTTTCCAAGGTCTTGAAGATGCTGAACTCTGAGAGCACAAGAGAGGAGTTGCTGTCCTTCATCGAGCAGTATGGCACTCACTACGTGTCGGAAGCACTCTATGGCTCTGAACTCACGTGCACCATTTACTTTCCCAGCAAGAAGGTCCAGCAGCAGCTCTGGCTGCAGTATCAAAAAGGTAATGCCACAGTTGCAAAGTAGATAGTACAACGTACTAAATATACTAAAATATACCCCAGACTTCTCAGCCTCACTCACACCCTGACCTCCCCTTTTGAGGACAGTGACTCTTTCTGCGATATTCGTTGGTTGGGGACCCTTGCCGATGTCCTAAGATCACTGCAAGCAGGCTGAAATGACCCAGCAAAAGCGAAAACGTATACTTACTGTAGTAACAACCAGAAATCCATTGACAATAACAGTCAGCGTACCTTGTAGGTTAAACAACTTAAATTGTTTACAACTCTTAAAATGGGTACCATATGTTAACTGTAAGAGCCTCATAAATGTTTGTCCATGGTGACAGCCAAAGTGCAAAACTGACTCACAGATCTGAGGAATATTGCATATTCTTTCTACATCTCTAACGTTACCAAAGCGTGAAATGCACGTACCTTTTCCAGTTCTTAATTAACCATTACGACAGTCATTTCTTCTTGCTTTACTGACTTGGGCACATTTCATGTGAACGTGTCGTGCTTCTAAATTGCGAACCAAATATGAGAAGAACTAGATAAAGGTTCATAGAATAGTAAATAAATTAATAGGATGAAATGCTATACATTTCCCAACACATCCAGACGTAAGCGTGACCTGCAGTGGACAGTCATCATGTGCAACTGCCTTATGTATTATGCTGATTCACTTAGAAGTTGGGTGATGGCTGCATGCATTAGTCAGGCTGTTCGGTAATGCCAAAAATCACAATCACTATAAATCTGGTGGATAACAGATTTTACTTACACGATTGCTCATTGACCTTGGAAATATCATGCATTTTTTTAATTGTCTTTTTAACAGTGGATTTTCTTGATCTCTTAATATAATTCTACTGAGAAACAAATAAAAGGGCCTGCAAAGGGGTATGCTGGATTTATAACACAAGACAAGACAGTGGCACCATAAAATGTGGCACAGTAATCGTTATTTTGTTTTGATAATTGTTGGAAGATTTCGTAACAGAAATTAAAATTCGATTAATTGTCCAGCCTTATATATTGGCATTATTTTGAATATTTTGTCATCAAAAGCATATTAATGTGAAATACATACATTTCCATAATGAAAGCTTGCGCATCTCCCTTTACAAGAAATATTTTTTGTTTGTGGTGTAAACAAATAGTGTTATTTCATTCTCTATTCCTTCCCTTTTTCTAAAACCAGCTAATGAGGGCTTCTCTACCTACATTAGAATTAGGTGATCAGTGGTCACTGTTACACCACAGCACAGCAACGAAATGTGTCCTCTGCATTTAACCCATACGTGACAATGTGACATAGCGGGGGGCAGCTAATTCAGCGCCCGGGGAGCAGTGCTTGGGGGCGGTACCTTGCTCAGGGTACCTCAGTGGTGACTTGCTGGTGGGGGATTTGAACCTGCAATCTTTTGATTACAAGTGCGCTTCCCTAACCATCAAGCCACCACTGCCCCATACAAGCATATGATACATACGATATCTTTCCTCCAAGTATTGCCTTTAACTGTATTTTTCCTGTAATTCTGAATTATTAACTTGGGTCATAGCTCATCTTTTTCAAAAATATGCTTACTAAAATGGACCCTGAATGATGGACACATACATTTAAGGGCATTGAGATACTGCAGGAGTATGATGATTTTTCTTTAACTGTCACGCCTTTAGTCATTATGTATTTTCTCATGCTAGAGATGATGGCAGACTATACGTAAGTCAGCAGTGAGTCCGTCAGTCAGACAGGTAGAGAGACAGACTGACAGAGGCATATAGACAGCTGTCAAAACTGGAGAGTCCAGACATGGCTTCTTGCCATATCAGACCTCATGAATACCCTTGAAATGTCCAGCATTCCTCACAAAAAAAGGAGATTCACACATAGAAACAAACCAAAAATGAATTCCCCTTTTTCACTATTGCTCCCAAACTCTTCCGCATGTGTAGAACAGACAACGTGATGCTGTCTCCCCTTAGGCTGGAGGGACGCTGCCCTGCCATCAGTGATGGGGGAGACCCATGGGCGTCGCTTCCAAATCCCGAGGGCAGTTTTTATATATATGAAGTACTTCAGTTACACTACTTAGAAACATACTGGTTTAATTAGTTATATTATGTTACTCCGATACTTGCCAGTTAAACATAACCATATTTGTTAGTTAATGTGTTATAATGCAATAGTGAAGCCATTTCACTCCAACCACTGTGTAAGGGGTCATTGTGTGTGAGGAATATTTGTCCGGAAATTTTGACAAGCCACAATATTTCTGCAACCGAATGAGCTCCATTTCAGTGGTTCAAATTTAATAGCCAAGGCAAACAACTTACTGCATTGGTTTTAATAAAGTGTAATCCTTACTTAAGTACTTATAAATAAAAGTGAAGCAACTATCACTCATGTTGCAGTTGTTTGACACTCTGGGGATAGGATTTTGTTTCATTTCATTTATGGATTACCTGCTTGACATTGACTAATGAATTAATACCTGCATGATGTCCCTAATATCTTCTAGGCTTCAGAAGCAGGCTCCCCTATTTGTATACTAGGTAGCAAGGTTCTGAAATATAAAACACTGTACAGCAGTACAGAAAGAGCTGATTGTTTTGCCAGCACAGAGACAAGGAGACCCTTCTCACTGACTTTGCTCCTTCTTTCTTGCTATTTTGATATTTCAATTTTTTCTGTGCTAAATTAAGAATGCTGTATGTAGGTAACTAATACACTATACTGCCTGGCCATCGGTCTTGCTGCTATAGAGCCCAGGTTGTCTTTCAAGTCTTTTCTTAACAAATGGGTCTGACCAGACAATCAGAGTACTACCACTAGTACTTCATAACAGAAGGTGATACCACAGATTTGGAGTAAATGTTGTCAGCGAAATACAACTGTGGCAGGAGAAAATGCACCTGAAGGCATTTTAATCACCTTATTTGTTTTCATGCATAGAAGTTGAGTACTAATGCACTCTGCAATCTTTTCTGTATGGGATTATGTAAATCCAAGAGCTATCAGGTAAAACAATTATTCAAGTCTTAGTCCTAATTAGAGTGAGTCTCGGTTTTTAACCACACACACACACACACATACACACACACACAGATCAAAGGTATCTTTTCGAGCGATCTCACGTCATCATTACCTGTCAGCTAAAGTTTGCTGCAAACAGGGACATCTTGAGGAATAGAATGGAAATACAGTTTCTAAACCTCGATTATGTGGTTAAACAATGTTGTTGTTTTTTTTTACTAAAAAATTTGAACATGACTCTGTTTCTGAACAAGAAACAATGAAAAAGAAATGGAAAGCAGGAAGAGAGAGGCATAAGCAAAGCATACTTCACTTAACATGATAGCTGGTTTGTTTTGAATGAATAGCAGTTTGGGGAATATTTTTGGTGCAGTTGAGGTCAGCACCACTGACAAAGAATTCTCTAGTTGCAAAAACACACTGATCAGTGCTGCCATGAGATGAAACCACTATATTTGTTATGTGTGTTTTATGGATGATTGTAATTTCTACTAATAACTATTAAGCTATCTCTTGAGAGAATCGTTTTATTTTCTCAAAAAGGAAATGTTTCTTTATGTCAATGTCTGTTGCTGGTTTAGAGTATTTTGGTCTATGGTTTGATTTTGGTTTATGTTCTTCACGGCCCACAGAATTCTTGTTTTATTGTTTTATTTGTGATTTCTAAAACAATATGAAGATTTATGTCTGTCATTGTGTTATCCTAAAATACTGCACCTTACTCATTTCTCATTACCAGGTGAGGTAAGCCTGTGTTAATAAGTGATACTGAATAACCAGATGCGTTATGAGATATTCTCTGCACGTGGTTTTTTTTTTTGTATATCTTACTATAACTATTATGTGCTTTGGACAAATTCTCTGATTGGGTATTTCCACTGTTTCTATTCCATATAATGTAACATGCTGTCATAGAAGGTTCTTGTTTAGATTTTAATTCCATTCTCATTCATAGCCACTAATTAGTGGAGAAAAGTCTGGCGTGCATAGAAAATGGAATGTTGAATTTCTCAGTAATTACCATTATATTACCAATTACTTTAACACAGGCAGTTACAGGCATCGCAGTTGTTGTTGTTGTTGTTGTTGTTGCTGCTGTTATTATTGTTGTTGATTGTCTCGTTTCCAAACAATATGAGAGAGGAGGGTGTGATGAACAGGAGATCTTAGAAATCAGATGCTAATGACCATAACCTTTATTGCTTTACTTCAGCTGGATTTTTCTGCTGACATTGTTATATACAGCCTTGGAAAAAAAGTAGAATATAGAGACCACTCTATATTTTTAAACAAATTTGCATTTTCATGGTTTATCATGGTTTAATCCTGGTTCTGCTGGCAGAAGGCTATGCTGAGCAGCAGGTTAGTTATAGGTTCAACATTTCTAAGACAGCAGTACACAGGAACAAGGTGAAGCAGGAGACACTGGGAATGACCAGACACCAGCCAGGTAAAGGGTGTAAGCAACTTTCTGATGCCAGAGATGACGGTTAACTTATCCGAAAGTTTCTCGTGAATCGAAGGATGATACCAAGTGACCTTCAAAAGGAATGGGAAGCATTAAGTGCAGGTGTGAGGTGCACTGCTAGGACAGTGTGTATCAGGCTCCTAGAAGCAGGACAAAAGACCCATAAAGCAGGGAAGAAGCCCTTCATTCATGAGAAGCAGGGAAGAACCAGGCTGCAGTTTTCAGAAAAAAAGTATATTTTTCACAGACGCTCATCTTTAAATTGAGAAATGAATGAAACAAAAAACTGTGTTGTGGTCTCATGTTTTTCCACGGCTGTATGTATGCATGTATGTATATATGTGTGTGTGTGTTTGTGTGTATATACGCAATTCTCAATTTGACTTTTTAAAAATGATGCCAAACACAAAGAGGATATTGCCTGGTTTTGAATCTCTTCAGTTTAATGTCTCCTCTGTGCATCTCTAACGAGGTCATTCGCCATTGTGTTCTCCATCCATGTCTCACCTTTTTAAAATGAAAAATTGCAGTCACTTTTCTAGAGGTGTTAGATTACTCAAACTCAATAAAAAAGCATCAATTAAAATTGTTCATCATCATACATAATACGATACATGTTATAACATTATTTGTGAATGTATTGTGTGTTCTGAGTAGGGCTGAACGATACTGGAAAATTTCACATTGCAATATTTGACGTTTTTGTGATTTTTTTAGGAGTTGAAAATTATCCGAATATAACTCATTATCTACTAACAAAGCCTGTCAAATATGTTGGCGTTATTGCCGTTAGTTGTGCCAAGAGACACAAAGCAATGCCGACAAATGACTTGCCTTTGCTTAGTATCCTCTCTGTGGAATACAAAATACTAGTCTCTCCATACAGTCTTTTCGTGACCTGTGGCCTGTACTACGAAGCGGGGTTACTGGCTTATCGGGGTAACTTGTCGGATTTAAGGTAGTCTGGGCAAAATGTA
>JAABNX020000046.1:17456143-17470475 GCA_015163995.2 Mormyrus lacerda | reverse complement strand
ATGTAAGTGAACGAATATGAAGTCCATTTAAATTGTGCTACCTTAAATCCGACAAGTTACCCCGATAAGTCAGTAACCCCGCTTCGTAGTACAGGCCACAGTTCATGTTCGCGTTGAGGGCAGGACATTAGCACGGTGGGATGGATTCTCTGGTTTCCTTCCACTGTTCAGAAACATGAAACTAACATTCGTTTTAGTGTCTAAATTGGCCGTATGTGTGACTGAGTGTACACACTGCAATGGCTGATCTTGCCTGGCGCCAATTGCCTAGCGCATTCATCAGATTAATCGGTAGATTAATCTATTATTAATATAATTGATAGTGACGGCTGTAAATTTTTCCTTTATTAAGCTCGAAGACCTAGAAATGCATCTGTTAATGGATATGCAGGTAAGGATCGAATGCGGTTATCTGCCTAGATAAGCTTAGTAACATGCAACTTTTTTTCTGCAGAGAGATTTGAATCGTAACGATATAATGTTTTGTTGTTCCCGCTCCATCCCAGAGACGACGGACGCCGGAAGCCGACGGGAGCTGAGGTCCATGCCTTTCATCACTTACCTGACTGGTCTCCTGGCGGCCCAGCAGCTGTCTGAGGACCACCTGGTGTCGGGGGTGGATATACGCTGCGAGGAGAAAGGACAGTGCCCGGTGACTTGTCACCTGTGTCGCCATCCCGGACGAGAGCAGACTGGATCCACACCCGTCCTGCTGGAGGTGACCCGCATTGTGCCCCTCTACAGCCTGGTGCAGGACAACATCACCAAGGAGGTGAGAGGGATAAAGGGAGGATGAGGCAGATGCTTCATTTACATTTTACATTTACATGCTTCCTGCTTTTCCTGTTTGGCTTACGCCTCTACCTGACCCTACAGAGGTGCAGAGGTCCTCAAAGTGATAACGACTGACTTTAGCATCAGTTGTACAGTTAGCGAAAGTAATATATGCTGGGTCCGTGGCCACAATTAACCAAACATTCCCAAGTCCGGCAGTAAACGACAGAATAGCATGTCAGCTCCATGGGATTCAAACACCCAGCCCCAACTTACGACACACTAGTGATATCCATTTAGTCACCATGCAACTTTAAGTCGGAGCCAAATTAATTTGCCGACATATTTATAAGCAATAAATAATTAATAAAGGCATGGTAAAATAAAGCAGATTTCTATAATATGTTAGGTAGAATTTTAAGAATATTTGGTGTTTTAGAAAAATTCCTGAGCCCGCTTAATTTATACATTTACGAAAACTGTAACCTAACTAATAATCTTGATAATATATCTGAAGTTTTTCCTTCCTTCGCAGCTAGAATTTCTATTGCTCTTGCTACCTTGCAGTGATTAAATTCACCTATAGATGGCAGAAGTGGTTTAGTTTGGGTAGTGGAAGGTGTAGCCAGAGTGCTATAACCCAGAATTTCAGATGAAGTAATGCTACCAATACCTATCTGTTATCAGCACAAAATGGGTTATGTGCTCTTCTGTTGACCTTGTTTTCTGACAGTGAGCATTTTTCTCTCTGTGCCTTTTTTGTGCAAAATGACATCATTTTATAAATATCCATTTATAAGTTTTAAACATTATATTTCATAGCATTAACATTTATATAGAGGAAAATGAACTACTGCTGCTGCTGCTGCTGCTGAAATGATAATAATAATAATAACAATAATAGCTTTTATTTAATTGATGCTTTTTCAAATGCTTTCAAGTGTGTTTTTTTCTGTGTTTATTCACCTGAAGTAAAATCCAGGCTTGCACTTTCCTGTGATCATTGTGCATATAATTGAATTGTTCTGCAGAAGTTTGGGATGATAATTAAACAGATATAATGTTGCCTTTTCATCTCCAGCACGCATCATTGGTCTGCCTGATGCAATTAGAGAGTCACTCCATCTAGAATCCAATGTCAAAATAAGTAATGGGTCCTTGCTGAGAATCCATGCTGACTATTAGTCATAAAGTCAACATATATCTGGCTTGGACTTTCTCTAAAACACACATCTGCAAAACAAAAATATGCATGCACACATGTACAATGAATACGTAAGCATGCATGGACACACACACACACCTACATAAAAGCACATCTGTTTTTAATTCAAATGGCCCCTATTAAATTTGTATTTTACCACTTAATTGGCAACCCACTGCAATTCAGTGACAAAGTACATACAGGAGGCAAAACAGCTTACAATCACATCATAATGAAAAAAACCTGTTTTCAATAAATTTCTCAACATAAACGAAAGGGTATGATCAATAGCGGTGGCTCAAAGGGGGCCTGTCACTAAATAGAAGAGGTGAGAAATGCCCCTTTCTTCTTGCCATTGTCTAGGGACAAAGGCGACCAGTGAATTGTTTGCCACGGCTGCCTCAAAGGAACCAGGGGTTATTAGTTATTAACGCTACAGTAGTTACTTTTGGACGAAACTATTGGCCTTTTAGCTGCAGATCTGGAAAAAGGTGAAGCCAATTAGCATAACAGAAACACAGGGCTTAGTAATGTTAAGAGTTTTAGCCTAAATTCAAGGTTTATTTGAACCAAATGCTTAGTTTGTTCACTAACTTTGCTTGCCATGTTAATGATGCAGTATGGTACTGCGTCATGCCATCACCCAGGGTTCACATGTCTGATGTGGCTGATGTAGGATTCTACTTAATGTAGACATTCTAGTGAATAGTATATTCTGATTATCCTCTAACATGTCCTCTAGCGGGTATACATTGTTACATTGTAATTATATCTTTTTCCATTACATTATCAGTATATATAGTACATGTAATAGACCGAGTGTATTTAAACATCAATCATTTAATAGTTTATTGCATAAAAAAACTAACTGCATATTTGTTAATGGTGGAACACTTATCTGGTTATTGATATACATTTAAATATTTAATATGCAATATTTCTCTGAGGTGGTCACACCTCCAGGGTCATGGATTTGATTCCCGTCCTCTGCATGGAGATTGCATGTTCTTTCTATGTTTCTTTCTCTCATGTTCTGTGTGTGTGGAGTGGTTCCTGTTGCATGGCCTGTGAAGGACCGGAATCCCTTCCTGGGTGTCCACTGGCAACAGGGACAGGCCCCAGCCCCCCTGGCCCTGCATTGGATTAATGGATTATGGAACACGGTTATTTTCAAAAGGCAGTCAAACCAACTGAATGGTGCAAAGACATGAAGGTTGCTGCACATAACTGCAAATGGTCACAAATAAGAGTGTGAATCTTTTACTTATTTCTTATGAGAATGCAGTACAGTATCAATACTTTTGGTCTTTTCTTTATGCACTTTATGAACATAATTTCACAAACACGAGGAAGACAAAAAGATTGGATCTGAAGAGTACCATGGCAGTTTTATGAAGTAAAAATAAGTATGATAGGTTAATTATTTCAGAAACAAGCATTTGCCTAGCTATTGATAGAATGATACAGTTTGTTTTGGGTGAAATTGAGCATTAGATTATATAGGGCTATTGTGAAAAAAATATACATGAAAATGCTTTACCAATAACAAAGTTAGACTCTGGGTGCTTTCAATATAATTTAAATCATAACCATTCAAACACGAGTCAAACTGCATCAAAGTTGCAATAATTTGAGCAAATAATGCAGTCAACAGACATTTATATATTTTAGAAGTATGCGTTATAATATACTTTTAAAATATATATATTTAATTTTTTAAAAGTGTTGCATATCAGCCAACATTCTGGATATAATGGGAGACCTAGACAGCTGTCAATCAGTTAGGGCACAGCACAACCATCCAATAGTGGTCGTGACTGTTGAAGGATGCATGACAAATAAACATGTCTACACAGTGTGTTTATGGCCTTCACAACAACTGTACACCTACTGAGTAGCAAGTCAAAAAGAAAGAGGAAATCGATGAATCAAAAAGCACAAAATGACCCGGCTACCCAGGAAATGAGCTTCACGCCTGAGACCTCATTTTTTCCCGAGCTGCCAGTCATTTGGTTTTATGTACAGAAACAGAGTTGTGATTTGATTTGTATGGGAAGTTGGTGGCATCAAGCAGGGATACCAACCATTTGTAAATTTACAGATAGTCCTTATTAAATTCGCCCTTTCCTAAAACCTTAAATAAATTCTGTCTGTAAAACCCAAATAAAATAAAATAGGGTGTCAGTAAAAAATATGTCATTTCAGTAAAACAGTCTTGTCAATAAAATCAGAGATTTAAGGTTGGTAACCCTGGGAATCAGTTATGTTTAGCAAAGGACTTCATCAAGGAAAAATAGTTAAGTAAGCAGGTAGTTTCAGAAAACTTGATTTTTAATATCATCTTGTATATCATTAAACGCAGCCTTCTTTATTTATGAAAATGTTTTACTATCACCAATATAGGTGTACCTTATGTAGTATCATCATGTATGATATCATGATGATATCAGACGAAAAAAGGAATTTCTCCACAGTGATTAAGAAAGCATTACTATCATTCTCTGAAGTAAAACGTAAAGCCTTAAGAGCCCACAAGAGTTTAGGTAATTTAAGTGACATGGGGCTTTAGCGTTGACTTGTTCTGTTTGGCAGCATTATCATGGACTTTTTAGGTGTTTGTGAGGTTACCACACCCACCATGGTGGTTCATTGTATAACAGTGTTACTTCACACACTTCTGGTTTGAATCCTGGCACATTTATCTTAACTGTGTGCTTTGGATGACATGAGGAAACCTGTGCAACACAGGGAGAAAATGCAAACATGACACAAACAGAGGAGAACTTGGGGGATTTTCACCCTGGAGTTGTGAGGCTACCTTTCTGCCCCTTAACTGTGTTTCATTATTGCAAATGGTAATATTTGGCTTCCTCTGGGACATAAAAAGTTATATCTCTGAATTGATTAGACTGTGCCGTCACACATCAAGCTCACCATATTGGCTTATCATTTGTTTTCACCCGCTTTCTTCATATTAAAACGTAGATTTTTGGGGACCTTACTCAACAGCTTAAACAGGGACTTTTTAAGATTTACAAAGACATTTCCTATCAAGCCCTGTCACTTTGTGGCATTACAAACAAACATTTTGAGATATCGTGCATGTGTGTGTAGCCTTCAGTGGAATGGCGTCCCATCCATGGTGTCCAAGTGCCTATTACCCTGTACTTCATGGATGATCTCCAGGTTAATGCTGTGACCCAGTACCAGAAGACTATGGAAGATGGATAGATGGATGAACTATAAATAAATAAGGAAGCTGGAAGTCAAAGTGGTCCTGCATATTTTATTTTTATACTTCTTCGATACATTCATAATGAAAGCCATTAAAAAGACTGAGAGGCAGCACAATGATGAATTAAAGGTCATTCAGCAGCATGAAATTGTTGTCCATTAAACATGACACAAGCCAGCTAGGTAACTATTCTGTAGTTTATTTGTTTTTCTGTTTTTTTTTTCTGTATAGCGTCAGGTTGGCAGCCCATCCTGGGTTATTCTCCATCCCATAGCACCTGGGATAGGCTCTGGATCGCAACCCTTCGTCGAATGAGCGGGTATAGAAAATGGGTGGATGGATATTTCTCTGTTAATTAGTTTACTTCTGAACATCTACTTATGCTCAAAAAGATGTGACCTGTGTTTTGTACATTTACATGCTCATCTGCCAAGCGTTTGTACATTCTCCAAGGAATGGTCTGATTTATAAGTACTTTATGGCAACTGCTCACATGCTTGTCTTCTTACTGCTTGGGCTGCTGGTTTTACCTGTAATAACCATAGGTAAGACTGATAGTACATTACTTCTAAATCCATTGCAGTGGCACATAATTTGTCATTCAATGAATGACTTTCATTATGAATGTATGTTATCTAATCTGATCAAAAGATCGACCATCTTATTAGCAGCTTTCCTGCAGGTGTGTATATACCAATCGCTTTTTTGTAAATGTACAAAGGGGTTTAAAATGAGAGCATGGCAGCTGCGTGCTTTTTTTGACTTGGGTACATGGGAAAATCGACCCCAAAATGTACAAGGATGGACTCCCGTATCATAATCATATATGTTTCTTATAAGCAGGAGGTCTTGTGTTCCATTTCCTTGTCTTTGTCTTAACACCGAATTCAAACCCGACCTCCTTCTCCAAAGCTAAAGACAGTAACTTGTTCTATGGGATTCCCAAACCAGCTGGGAAATGTAATCCCTCCAGGGTGTCCTGGGTCCGCCCTATGGCCTCCATCCAGTGGGACATGCCCGGAACAGCCCCCTTTGGAGTTGCCCAGATAGCATCCTTACAAGATGCCTGAACCACCTCACCTTTCTCATCTTGATTTGATGGGAGTGATGACTCCCATTCAAGGTGCCTCCTCATCTGCAAACTTCTTTTCACTGAGAATCTGGCAAACTGCAGCCACTGAACTAATCTGCTTGTCAATCTCATGTTCACTCTTGCCATCTCTCGTGAATATGATCCTGAGGCACTTAAACTCCTTTACTCTGGGCGGACTCTGCCCCTTCACCTCAAAGGAGCAATTCATTTGTTCTGAAAGAGTATTCTGGCCTCAAATTTGAAGGCACTGATTCTCGACCCTGTCATTTCAAGGTCATTACTCAAGGACCTGTGCATGCTGACTGTGCTTATCAAATGAGACCAAAAGAACACGTATAATCTGCCAAGCACACAGGCACTATAAATGTTTGTTTCATAGTTTTCTTGCTACTTGATTTGTTGAAGAGCAATAACAATAGTAATTTTAAAAGAATCCTATAACCCTTCAGTCACATACTGCAGCTGTAGCCAAAACTTTTTGAGAATGACACAAATATAAATTTTCATAAAGTCTGTTGCCTCAGTTTTTATGATGGCAATTTGCATATTCTCCAGAATGTAATGAAGAGTGATCAGATGAATTGCAATTAATTGCAGAAGTCTCTCTTTGCCAAGAAAATGAGCATAATCCCAAAAACCCCATTTCCACTGCATTTCAACCCTGCCACAAAAGGACCTGCTTTCAGAGATTCTTCCCTTAACACAGGAGGGGGAGTTGACAAGGACAAGAGATCACTCTGTCATGCTAATTGATTTGGAATAGCAGATTAGATGCTTTAAGAGGGTGGTGCTTGAAATCATTGTTCTTCCTCTGTTAACCATGGTTACCTGCAAGGAAACATGTGCAGTCATTGCTTTGCACAAAAAGGGCTTCGCAGGCAAGGATATTGCTGCTAATAAGATTGCAACTAAATCAACCATTTATCGGATCATCAAGAACTTCAAGGAGAGAGGATCAACTGTTGTGAAGAAGGCTTCAGGGCGCCCATGAAAGTCCAGCGCAGTGTGGTGAAGAATTTTGGAGGATGTCCTGGTGTCAAGAGGGACAGCAAAAAAGCCACTTCTGTCCAAGAAAAACATCAGTGACACACTGATATTCTGCAAAAGGTACAGGGATTGGACTGCTGAGGACTGGGGTAAAGTCATTTTCTTTGATGATTCCCCTTTCTGATTGTTTAAGGCATCTTGAAAAAAGATTGTGAGATTGTGAGGGAAAAAAGGTGAGCATTAACTACCATCAGTCCTGTGTCATGTCAACAGGAAAGCATCCTGAGACCGTTCATGTGTGGGGTTGCTTCTCAGCCAAGTGTGTGAGCTTACTCACACTTTTGTCTAAGAACACAGCCATGAATAAAGAATGGTACCAAAACATCTTTGGAAAGCAACTTCTCCCAACCATCCAAGAACAGTTTGGTGACGAACAGTGCCTTTTCCAGCATGATGAAGCACCGTGCCATAAGGCCAAAGTGATAATTAAGTGGCTCGGGGAACAAAACATCTACATTTTGGGTCCATGGCCAGGAAACTCCCCAGACCTTAATCCCATTGAGAACTTGTGGTCAATCCTCAAGAGGCGGGTAGGCAGACAAAAACTCACAAATTCTGACAAACTCCAAGCATTAATTATGCTGGAATGGGATGCCATCAGTCAGGATTTGGCCCAGAAATTGACTGACAGCATGCCAGGACAAATTGCAGAGGTCTTGAAAAAGTAGGGTCAACACTGCAAATACTGAGTCTTTGCCTTTGACACTTATGAAATGCTTGTAATTATACTTCAGAATACCATAGAAACATCTGACAAAAAGGTCTATAAACACCAAACTCTGTGAAACCAATACTTGTGTTATTCTCAAAGCCTTTGGTCACAATTGTATTTTGTGAGGACATTCTTTTGCATGTTTTTTTCCAATGCATTTTATATTAAGCATAATCCTTTATGAGCCATTGTACAAGTGCAAGTATAGGTACATAGAAATTTATCTTTTCACCTACATCAACTTTGGGAGTAGGCCTGAAAGCGCCTGTGATCTGTGATGACAATTTCTTTCTTTCTCTATGCATTTGTAACTCAAGGTTTTGTGTTGATTGGTTTTACCTGGTTGCTGAAGGATTACTGTAAACATCCATCCATCCATCCATTTTCCAAACCGCTTAATCCTAATGGGTCGCGGGGGGATTACTGTAAACAGTTAATGGAAATTATATTATGTTGGAAATAATGACAATTTCCCCATGGGGGATCAATAAAAGTATCTATTATTATTATTATTATTATTATTATTAATCTTTATATATAGTAGCATTCTTCTAGAAGAACACTTTCCTTTGTTCTCTTCTACAGTGTTTAGTATTGCAACACATTAAACCTCTGAGTATTTGTAGGCCAAGTAACATGCATTACAGACAGTGTTATGCTTCAGCAGTTAGTAAATGGGATCTTTTGATTTTTGAGAAGAATTAAAGAATGCGTGTATAAAATAATAGGATAACCCATGTCCATGCCGTGTAAATATGTCTGGGCCATGATTCATGGCAGCCGGTTTTGCATATTGATTTTCTTATTTCTTATTGGCTTTACAACATTCACCCAGTTCCGTTCAGATTTACACTGATTAATGCTGCTCAATTACTCAGATTAATCATGTTACAGTTCTCTAGGTTACTGTAACTGCATTTGCTGAAGTCTCAGGGAATTGCCTGTGTTTGAAATTTTGAAATCTCTTCCATGCTAAGTGGAGAATTCTTTGTGGTCTTAGGAAGATTTCATTAAAATGTTGAAGGTAATGTGTTATGGCAAAGGGAATAGGCGGACATGTGGATGACCTCCTCCTCCCACGATGTTATGCACCAGATATGTTTTCTGTGCTCTTTTCTGCCTCTGGGAGGCCCCTAATAATGAACACAGGTACCTTGACATCTTTGTGCCAAGAGGAGACCACATCATGTAAACACCGCAGGGAAAAGGACTTCGACTTGTTGACTTTGCTACATCTGGACAGGTTTATATTTGGAGAAAGCCAAAAGATGCCTGCCACCCACAGTCAGGATCCGTAATGTTATGGATAGCTGTCCCATGGGAGTCACTATGTCTGATTATTGCTCTACATGGTTATATAATGGCCAAGTAGTGTGAAGCCATTTTATAGGACCAGATTCACTCTATGTTGCAAACATTGTTCTCTTATGACATTCCCATATTGATAATGCCTCATACACACTGGAAAAGAAATACAAGGGTGATTTCATGAGCATCAGCATGAAGTCAAATACCTTTGATGGTCTCCCAAATCACCAGAACTTATAAGTACCGGAGGCTATTCTTCGTGGAGAATGAAGTATCCAACCACAGCACTTGCATGATAGAAAGACTGAAGCTAAACTGTTCTGAAGCCAAAGCATTGACCTACTCTTTATTATCTCTTTGATATTAACTTGATGTTAGGTATATCTGTTATTTTGTACCCATTTATAAATTTGCTTTATTCATCCTCAGTGGGGGAATTGAGTGGTTCTTCACATATCACAAGTATGAGCGGATCAGGATACATTTCACTGCATGTTGTACCTGTATAACTATACATGTGACAAATAAAGAATCTTGATACCGTGTCTTGCTCCCTAAGGGACACACAAACAAATTTAGGTGAGAGCAGTGCTTGAGTTCAGATCGTAGGGTCAGCCAGCACTCAGGGTCCCTGGAGCATTTGGGGTTAAGGGCATAACTCAAGGGCTCAATGGTGTCATCACTGTGACATCCACAGGATTTAAACTGTCAACCACCTGATCACAGGCACACGGGTACAGGGTTCACACACAGGCGTACTGTCCTGCAGAGATAAACTGCTGAGAATGCCATTTTTGGATAAAAGCGGGACTCATTTGGGAGTAAATCCAAGGCCCGCTCACAGAGCGACGCACAAGTTACGTACAAGTGACGTACAAGTGATGCTATTCTGTAGTACTAAAGGAATGAGTATGTTTACCCATGGAATGAAACGTGCTGATTTTGTAGCTAACATTTTTACCTCTTTGGCAACTTTCAGTAATTTTATGTTGTGTAAATTATGTCATAAACGATTTCTCACTTTGAGATTTATTTATTTATTTACTTTGCACGCAATCAGCTTATTCAAAACTGTTTTTAGTTACCAGAAAAATGACATAAAACCTCATGATGGCCACCCTGTTACATGATGCATGTGGTACTAAAGAAGCAGGTTTCCACAGAAGATGGGGCATTTTCCATCACCGGGGGGATGTCTGTAGACCCTGTTGATAAGACCATGAAGGTTTGGCAGGAACAGTGATTCAGATCTCAAAACCTAAAGGGGGAAAAAGAAATAATTACATTTTTCTCACCTATTCCTCCCACAGGCTTTCAAAAGTGCCACAATGAGCTCATACTGGTGTGCAGGGAAGGGTGATGTAATCGAGAACTGGTGTCGCTGTGACCTGAGTGCCTTCAGCAAGGATGGCCTGCCCAACTGCAGTCCTCTCCGGCAGCCCGTGTAAGTCACAGACCAGGAGTCTGCATATACCGGGAATATCAACCCGACTCTTCGCGATGGAGACATGCTGCTTTTATATTAGATTTACAGTTCTTTGCATATGGTGTGAGCTAAATAGATTTTCTTGCTTAGCTGACAGCAGATTTATCTGAAAATTTAGCACAGAATATAAATGTATATGCTCTGACCAACTGTGAGGCCAACAGTGATATATTTATTTAGAATTTATTTTGCCCATTTTGACATAAACATTATGTTTTGCCCTACACAGTATCAGTGCAGTATTTCTTACATTTATTTATTCTCAGAGTTGGGTAATTCAGGCCCTGAAATTTCAGACCAGGATTTTGTTTCAACCAATCAGTTGAGTACTCTGTGACTGTGACTCTTTATGCTCAGTTGGTTGGTTGAAACAAAATCTTGGTCTGGACTTTTACCCACCTCTGTTTATTCCTTCCTTCTTGGAGGCAGATGGCCTTTATGCCGCAAACATTTCCATGATCAAGTCTCCGGAGGGACACTGATGTTGTACCCTTGATTTCTACACGCTCTATACATTGGTTAAGAGGAATTGCTGTTGAGTAGAACTGCAGTTTATGTCACTGTGAGTGACGCCTTCTGCCATGTGACTGAATCATTCTTTGTTTTTCTCTTGTTGCAATCTAAGCCTGCGTCTAGCTCCTCACCTTGAGCCCTCTAGCACAATGGTGGCCCTGGAGTGGGTGGATGTAGAACCTCTCATTGGCTGCAAGGTTTCTGATTACATCATACAGCATAAGAAGGTGGAGGACCCATCTGAAGCAGAGATCTATACAGGTAAGGTAGGGCTTTACAGAGTGGAGGAGACGTAATGTAGTGACAGAATATAGTGCATATTTATAAGCTTTAATGTTATATATTTGTAATGGCATTTTTCCTCAAGATAGTGATTGAGGCAACTCAGGTTCAGATACCTTTTGATAATCATCACAGAGGTATGAATGCTTATGCAGTGAATTGTAGCTGCAAAAAAAAATATTGAGTAGGTATGTGCGAATATGTGCATTTAAAGGTATGCAGCCTCAATATGTCGAGGTGCACTTCTGCGGAAGACAGTTTGAAGAGTATTCCACTGGTACCATCCTATTGCCAGGTTGAATTTATTTTGCTCAACATATAGTTCATCTTCGGCCCATAGGCAGAACAAATCAGACACACAGGAATTCACAAAAGGTCTAAATCTAAGGTAGGCACAGCTTTAGATCAACAGCTTAGGGGGAAGAAAATGATTGCCTTTGAATTATGTGAAGGAGACGCCACAGCTTAAGTCAACCATACGAGACGAATTTGGCCCAGACAGATTTGCGTTGTATATATAATTTAACATACATATGTTTGCATATAAAAATGGATATTTACCAAATATTTTACACCGTGTACATTGTGAGGTTTTCTAGCAAACACAGCAATCTCCATTCTTAGTTAATTCTTGTTGGTGAACTATATACAGCTAAATACATTAGATTGAATCTTTTCAAACTAAAAGTTATTATTTGCCAGAGATTAGCCAAAAGAAAACAAACAAGCAGGGAAGGCAAGTGCATCTGTGTCGTGGTGGCCTAATTATAACTGGAACAAAATAAAATTTGAGTAAATCTATGCAAAAAGCAGTACACATAGGCCAACTCTGTCTCTAGCCCTCGGACATGTCCGCAGTACGTCCTGAGATGAAGGTAACAGCCACTTATCCACATACAGGTGCAAAAGTAGTTCCATTTGTGGTGCAGTAACTCGCTGTCTGCAGCTGTGTACATACAGGACAGATCTAGGTGCTACGTAAAATTACACACACTCCACGGACTAGGCCACAACTTCCTATTGTTTGCTATGTTTTCGCTAATTATTGGAAGACTGGAAAAAAAGATGTTTTTTTCTTGAGAACTTTCTCTGTGTGATGTGGAGAATTTAAATGGAAATGACAGAGATGCATCAGAAGCAGTATGGATTGAAAGACATAAAAGTAATGAATCTGATTTGTTTTTTAACTGCTATACCTTAAGGTATCAGAACATTGGCAATAGTAGTTTATAGTTTCAAATGTAAATGCATTAGCAGAGATTTTATAATAGTATATGCACTGGAGGTGATAGAATAGCCACATTTTCTGTGTTTCAGGACAATGCATTTTGAAAATTGCATAATGTGCTACATTAAAGATAACATGCATTTGATGGATCAGTATACCCTCAATGTACTGGGAATGTAGTTACGTCTCAAAACTGCAACATTTATGGGTTCCAGGAAAAAGGCTGTTTTGCATAAAATAAATTATATTCCATGTGGGTGTAATGTTACTATGTGCTTCAGAACAGCTTTATATTGTGGTGTTATGAGCCCGCATTCAGATAAAAGAGGTTAAGACCAGTGGTGATCTGGTGTTCCACATTATTCGGGTTTGGATGACTTCCATTTCTTAGATTCTGTTTCATTACTGAGAATTATGTTTTTTCTTGGTCCACATGATTAATCTATAATTATGTCTGTATTTTTAAAAAGTCTTCTTTATGTATTGTATTTATCACTACTTTTAAAAATTCATTTGTACATAATTTCATTTGAGTTTGCTCTCGGTGTGGGGTTTTTGGACTCTTATTCAGATTAATGATCAGTCAGTTAGGTATAATATCACCTTTTTGTGTGAAAAGATTATTTTCCTTTGGTCTAGCGCTGTAGTCATGATTAGCATGTCTCCATATGAGAGGTAGAGGAGACGGGAGATCACTGGCTGATGCCAGTGAGGTCACTGAAATACGCTTTGGGTGTAAACCTCTGGACTTGACTGCTCCACTTTTCCTTTTCACTTAGATTAAAGGTTATTCTTGTGGTTGGTATTAATGAGAGACTCTCAAAGTCTGCACAAGATGGGCTTTAGGGGAAGAAGGTTTGCATTCCCCATTAAATTTGAGTAATTTGACAGGCCCTGGACTTGACACTGACTCAGACCTTTGGCGATGAGCATAAAGTAAAGAACGAAAAGGTGCAATGGGCTGTTGAGGTTTTGTCACTGTTGGGCGGATGAGTAATATAGCCCCGCAGGGCCGACTGTGACGATTATGGTCATGGGAGGTGACATCCTGGACAAGAGGAGACTGGCGGTATCGTGTCATAATGTGGCAAGGGGTAGAGACTCACACTCCGTATTAGAAAAATACTTGAGAGAAAAGTGCTTTCTCTCCTTTTTTCTTACACTGCGTTGCTCCAGTTAAGAATGGTGTGAGTTAGGGTCTTTCTTTGTTTGGTCGAGCATAGCACCATTGACTGTGGAAGAGGCTGGTACTGCAAAGGTCATGAAGCGCAGCAGAATCGAAATTGACTTAAAATCTGTCTCTCTTTTTATTTTGCTGTTATCCTCTATAGCAGGGCTCTTCAACTCTGGACCTCTATTCCAAATCCAGGTCTTGTTTTCAGTTCTCCCAGGTAGTTGTTTAATAATTACTGATTCTGATTGGTCAGAGGCTTCACACCTGACTGACAGG
>JAABNX020000046.1:17440510-17456106 GCA_015163995.2 Mormyrus lacerda | reverse complement strand
CATTACAAACACAGCTATAACTGTTTATAAAAAGGCATAACACAGTATAGTCATTTTTCGTTTTTTGTCCTGGTGAGAACAGTAAAATCTCTTGCTACTCTTCTAAAACTTGACTTACAGTATGTGGCTACCTGTATGTATAGTTTTACCTCTCAGAGTTACACATTTGGATCCTTGAATGTGAATCTTACTCAGTGTTACACTAAGAATTGCAGGTCTGTTTTCAGTGGAAAACTGTTGAACCATTGAACTGATCTGCTCCATCATTTCATTTTATTTCATTTTACCAGGAACAGTTGACTTGTTAACAAACATCTTACATATTTATTATGCTTGCTGCCATGGAGTAAAAGCTAAAAAAAGAGAGAAATTGCCATTTGATATATGCCAAACTCTCCTGTTTCATGCTGGGTCATAATAGACCATAACAGTCTGTTCTGCAATTGAGGTTTAAAACCACAATGAAGAAAAGCCTAACATCCTCCTTTCTGGAGCTCACAGAGACACCAACACATGAGCCTTAGAACTTACAATGCAAATATGTCATTTTCCTTTTACGTTTACATTTTCAGGTTGCAGCCCAGTGGGTTCAATTGTGCTTTTTAACTTTATAGCATGATTAGCTAATATGCATTTGTTCTCTGTAAAATGGGACAGAATATATCCTCATTTAGGGTCATGAACTCATATGAAGTGTTTGATGTGTTCTGGAATATCTCTGTAGACTTTTAATACTAGTATAATGCTGTGCTGTTTTGAGCCATGCCTTTTATATGTGTAGAAATTTCCAGTATAAACATGGCTGTTTGGTGCACCTCCAAAAGATTAACAGCATAGATCCCTAAGTCCTTAAGCATTTAAACCAGTCCTAACCCATGAGAGGGGGCCAGCATGTCTTGGGGGGGTTAGTGAACCCTCAATCTGAGCAGTTCATGTCAGGAGAAATGCAGAGTAGCAGAGAAACCCACATGGCATAGGGAGAACATGCAAAGCTGATTGACCAGTTTGAACAAAATTAGCTGTTTACCACAAGGAAAATGTGTTAAGTAATTATATGTGTTCAGTCAAATATACACAGAGCAGAATAATAGTCAGAGCAGTTGCTGGCTGGCAGTTGTATCTACTGATTAAAGAATTTATATTATTTTATGTATATTTATATTTATTTTATTAATGATATATCAGAACACACTTTTTGTATCCCAAATTATTATCCAAATAATTATTTCTCAATTAGTGATATTTCTGTTCATGACATGCAGTGTTTTCAGCGGTTTGGCCAGCATCATGATGTCAGATTTTATAGCTTGGCAGGAATTGTCTAAAATTTTTATCGGAGAAGGTCATGTCATTGAAGCCCAGTAAATATTTTTCCCTTCTTTAGAAGAGAGGAATTATGTTTAATCTGTAGCTCTGCAGCTTACTGGGCCAAAGGGCCACAGCATTAAATGTATCTGCTTGGCCCCTGCCTTACTGGACACTGTAGTGAAACTTTCGTTGACTGATCTCAGTCAAATAGGCTGCAGTAAAGTAGCCAAATAAGTCATGCGTCATTTTGTAAATATGCAGTATAAGTATATTCAAATTATTATGCAGTACTTGTGTGGATGTTTTCTTTACTTCTGCTTTTCTTGCTCTATATCAAACAAGTATCTCTTACCCCATATTACTAGGAAGCTATTAGACACATCCATTGTGGTGTTTGTGTTGTATCTTTTATGCTGCTTTTTAAAGATATCAAAACACAAAAATCCCACAATATGCAACAAGCAGTTATCTCTGTTCAGTGCTTGCAGATAAATGTGCAATCTATTATTGTGCCGAAGTAGCAAGAACATGTGTACAACTGCATATCAGAAGTGTGTCCTCAGGCATTGTTCTGTTGGATTTCTAGGCTGTTTCAGAAGGATGTTATTTACCTGCTTCAAGCTGCGTAGATTTTTGACATCTCAGTTATGTGGAGGTGGTGTATTTTTCCCTGCCCCAGGGATCTCACTGGTATAGCGATTAAGGCACTGGACATTTGTCTGTATAGTGGCAATGTCTAATCCCTGGAAGAACAACAAGGTTTGTATACCTGTGAGAAAAGTAATATCTGAGTTGTATTTTTTTACTCTGGAGCCCTAAATATGCATGTAGTAATCAAACATATGCTGAAGTTGTCAGCTGTTGGGTTGGCAACTCTCACGCATCTGGTGTGACACTCACACTTTCTGGCTCTCACACTCCCGCAAGAAATATTACTGCAAATCTATATCATTCCGTTATAAATCAAAAATTAACTACGTCAAAAACATCGGGGTAGTTTTCAAACCCTACAGACTATTTACAGTACAAGGTAGTAAAGCTGTTACATACATGTACTGTAAATGAGTGTACAGACTTGTCTCAAATTAAAAATCTCACGCCAGCCAGCTGACCAGAGTTGTCAACACTGGTAATGAATTTTATTGGAAGATAGCTGTAGCCGAAACAGATGCTGCAGCCACCGTTTGAGCTAATACTTCAACATGATTTAACTGTCTGTGAAGTTGCTGGGACATTGCTGGGTGTCACACGCTGGTGATGTCACCTCACAGCATGCTGTCAGACTGTAGGATTAGACACTTGTTCTATTTTTGGAGTCTGTGTTCTCTCTTTTTAACTCTTTAGGTGATATTTTATCTCTTTGTCTCTAAAGAGTGATCACAATTTCTGGTGCCAGACTTTCACTCCTTTTTCATATTATCTGCTCATCTTTCATTTTTCTCCCTCATGCTTTGAATGATATTCTTACATACAGTACAGTTACATGGCGACACATTTATCTTGCTCCCTTTTATCTGTCTATTGACCTAAAATAGGTTATATATGTTGTGTATATGAGCTGTAAATGTAAATCTGAGTAATTTTTATTTGACCAGAATGAAATATCATCAAAGTAGGAAATAATCTCTTTCTCGGTCAGGTTTAATTACATCTGACAACCATTTACCAATTTCTATGGCTGTATTAATGATCCCC
This sequence comes from Mormyrus lacerda, assembly GCA_015163995.2. NCBI lineage: Eukaryota > Metazoa > Chordata > Actinopteri > Osteoglossiformes > Mormyridae > Mormyrus > Mormyrus lacerda. The sequence goes on along the minus strand of JAABNX020000046.1, from coordinate 17,453,103 downwards.
CTGTTGGGATATAGTACAGATATTGGTCAAATACTTACATAGTCTTGAACATAATTCTGTACTTATGTTTGCCTTTTATTATTGAGTTTTTGTTATTGAGTTTTTCCTTTCTATTCTTTGAGGAGACGCAAAGATGCCACCTATATGGTCATTTTCAAACACCAAGCTGAAAATGTATATGCTTTGTGTAAAACCGCTAACCTAAATGCTCTTCCTGTCAGATCATATTAGAGATGATGGGAGAACGGATCAGAGGGACATTACCAGCGGCCAACTGATTTCTTTTTTTTTTCCATTCCTTTCCTTTTTTTAAAGTATGACCTCATTGCTAAAAATGGACTCTTGTTGCTTCATCATTATAAGATTCAGCATTAGCAGACTGCAGAGTAGGCAGTGAGCCAGACTCCATCTTTTATTCTGCACTCACTCACACACACACTCACACACACACACACAGAGGTTTGTATTCATACCTTTGTGGGGACCAACCATTCTTTTCCATGGGCATAACCTTAATCCAAACTATGGCAACCTTAACCCTAACCTGGAGTTTTTTGACTGGAAAAATGTCCCCATAAAAATAACAGCCTTTTATCACATTGTGGGGGGCATTTGATCCCTACAGTGTAATATATGCACACACACACACACACACATGTTTGTAATTGTATCTTTGTGGGGACTCATTTCTATGGGGAAAACTCTAATCCCAACATGTCAAACTTAACCCCTACCCAGATTTAACCTTAACCATAAGTAACCAATCAAAAAACAAGATTTTTGCAATGTTGTGTTTGATTGCCTTCAGATATCTTTGTGGGGACCTGAAAAATTCTCCCCACAAAGTCAAAATAACAGGTTTGTATCACATTGTGAGGTACATTTAGTCCTCATAATGTAATGCAAACATAATACACACACACACACACACACACACACAATATATGCTACATTTTATATTCCACTTGAAAGTTTTTTCTTCTTTGATATTATCAATTAAACTTTGAGCTATAACTGATTTTAAGTATTGTAGGAAGTATTAATGTTCTCCCATCATAGTATACAGTATTCATGATTGGATCACTGATTACAAGCCAGCCATAACCTTTTATTTATGGGGAAAACAGATGTTCCTTTTTATAACTAATGCACACTAACTTATGATTTAATTAGGGACATCACAGTGTTTCGTAATTTTAGTTGATGATGTCAGTGCAGAATGACCTTACCAAATGATTATTACATACCCAATTTTGTAAATGTCATGTATGACTTGTACTGAAATCATATTTAGTTGTATCACTTTGACATATTTTGCATTAATGCATTCTGTGTCTAACTTGTGCTTATTAAAGGAGCTCATTGATAATTGATGGTGACTCCTGCAGCCAATTTAACCACGGTTCGGCACAATGAGCCATAGAGTTGAGTAAGGCACCAGGCAACCCACACCAACCTATCACCAAGTTACTGTCTGTCAGCAGGGAATGGTTGCAGTGGTACCTGTATGTCCAGTCAAAATGTCCTCCTCACTTCTGCTCCAGGGCCTACAAATGAATCAAATAGCACCGCTGTAAGAAAAGCAAAGTGTAGCACACATCATGACTGTCAAACAAGGGTGACATTCAGACAGGAATCTCAAGTTGGTGTCATCCCACACTCTGTAGAAAGCTACAGGCAGTCCCCAGGTTACGAATGAGATCCGTTCCCGCAAGTCTGTATTCAAGTCAGATTTCTAGGTAAGTCGGAAAATAATACAGTACATAATAATAAAAATAATTGGTATTGTACTGTACCTCGATCCAAGGAACTGCTAAAGCCATACAATGTTTTCACTAGTGTCAGAAAGTAGCACATGCGTTTGTTATAGTAAACCATTGTATTTAACCCAAATTTTTAATACAATAGGCTTTATGGTCCGTTAGTAAGTACAAGTTGTCCATTAGTTGGACGTTCTTAAGTTTGATTTGTACACCTACACGTGCGTTCGCGCGCGCACACACACACACGCACACACACACACACGTTTGTATTCATATCTCTGTGGGGACTGTCCATTTATTTTTATGGGCAAAGCCCTAATCCCAGCAATGACAATCTTAACCCCTGCTCAGCCTTAACCTTAACCATAAAAACAAAGTACAAGACTTTTAGTATTTTTAGTTTTTTATTGCAGTCACAGATTTTTATTAAATAGAGTTTCCCCTTGTGGGAACCGTGAAAATGGTTCCCACAATATATAAAAAAGGGTTTTTATCACATTGTGGGGGCATTTGGTCCCCACAATGAAATCTACATACACCAGTGTGCAACTGCAGTACCTATGTGTTTAAATTCAATATTTAGAAAAAAATAACACAAAACATCCCATTGTGTTTTTCTCTCTTCTAAGCAAAGTCATAGTTGGAACCATAATAACAGTTGTGCCCAGCAATAAAATGAAATGGATGCTATGATGTCAGATTAGCAAGTGTGTCGTTGGGATTCAGAACAAGCAGAGTGCAGATCATCTAGCTTGAAGCAATGTTCTCTGAAATCCCAAAGGGACGTCACACACTCTGAAGCAAGTTTGTTTTGCTGTTTTACTATACAGTACGTTGAATAACCAGGCAGAAAGAGAGAATTAATTATATTACAGCTCGCTTTATGTATTATGTTGCTTCATATTATTACATCTATTTTAAAATTCTATAATGCAAAAAAATATTGGAAAAAATTTCTTTGTGTCAGGGCTTCTACAGAGTTGCTGCTTCTCTGACTTTGGAAAGGATGCCAGGGTATATTTAGGAAGTCTTTCCTACTGACCTGGAGCGCAGGCCAATGCTCCACAGCCTTACTTCTGGGCTTTGTCGTAGTATTTTGGGTCCTGTCACAAACGCACACACAAACATTCATGCTGTTTCTTTGCCAATTGTAAAGCCTATTTTTCCCAGCGATACTTTGAGCTTTTCTTCTTAAGAGAATGCTACAGTATCTGCCTGTCGTCCCGGGGGGGACGTTGCTGTGAATGTGTGCGCGTGTACTACACCTTTTTTGTTTCGTATTATTCCAGACTAACCACTTGTTTTGTGTTTGCGTATCCACTTCCAAAGCATTACAGATGTTTTCTATTACAAACCCTTTCTTTTCCAACTGTAAATACTGCTCAGTTTGTTCTCTGTGCCAATGCATCCACTATGCTTAAAAGCCTCAGAGTTTTCATTTTGCGTCATTCACCTCAAAAGCACGCTATAGTAGTCTGTCTCCCTTAAACAGGGCCATGGTCTGATTAGAAAAATATGGACAATTATGTAGAACTTAACATTTTTTGAGGGCTTTGCAAGTACTGGAGGCTGGTTTGCATTTCCTTAGTTCACCGGAGTTTCTACCTCAGGGACTGAGGAAGTCCAAGAAAAATAGATGTTAATGAGGTATTTCTATGTGTGGGTTTGAAATTATTAACAGCAAAGTAAAGGTAGCTCGAGAAAGACAAAACACACACACACACACGTATACAGGCATAAACTCTCTGTTCAGCTGAAAACATTGGCACATCGAGCAGATCTCAGAAGCGAAGTAATTTTTAACTGACTTGGACGAGTAAGAAGGAGACTGAGGGAGGCACCAGTCCAAATATTTGAAAGTGCAGCGGTATGGTAGGAAATGTGGACTCCGAAAATCTGCTCACTGTTGCCTGCAGCTTTGCATGGCTTATATTAAAGAGAATTCTCAGGCACACGTAGTAAACAAAATCCACACGTAAACAACACTGAGAATAACATTTTAAAGAGATAATAGCCCATCACATTAAATACATGTTGGTTGACTGAATTCATGCTGTTTTTGCCTTCCAGGTTTATCATATATATGCATGCTGCATAGACTTCATTGCACAGGTCTATAGTAGTTGGTAGACATTTAAAAAAAATAGCAAAATAAACTCTTAATAAGGGCACTGTTTGAGTGTTGTGGCTCAGCTGAACTTCACAAATTGTGTGGCTCTACCAGAAGAACATATGGTGCAGTAAAAGAACTTCCCACAGAGAAATTTGCCACCGTGAGGGCATTTTGGTGTGATACCTGAAAGCCTTTAAAATGTTTAGGGCATTGATCCAAAAGCCTGCATGTTTTATTGTTATTGAAAACAAACCCAGGTTTACAACATTACCACATCTGGGACTGATGAGGATACACAGAGGACAGTTCCAGATCTATTTGCCCTGCGTGTGTGAATACCTTATAAGTCACTAGGTTCAGATTTTATGAAAGCTATAATAGGTTTAGCAAGCCAAGACTGTAAGGTCCTGCTGTTAAGGAAGAATTTTTGGGCTTTGATTTCATATCAGCGAGCTATCAAAGAGGAACCCTGTGATTTGATTTCTTTTCTCTAGCTATTAATTCTCTTGAGCTGTTATTTCGAGACGTAACCCATCATATACAGAATCCCGTAGAGTTTTTTTTGAGTCATATGCATGTTGAAAGTTGGCTAAAAATTTAATTAAATGATGAGCAATTTTAAGTGTTATACATTTATTTTATTTCTAAGTTTACCTGAAACATTGCTGCAGGAGCATGATTAATGTGCATTATAAACTGCTGTTGAAGTATTCTTGCATTTAAATCATGTGATTATGATTATGATTAGATAGTTAAACATTTTCTTGTTGCCTGCACTGTCTGACTCACCTATAAATACACTCTCAAGTAAAATGTTTATATGACTTGAGCCCACAAATTTATTCAACCATTCTTTTCAATAAAGTACTGTTTTATTTCCTCTGCATTTTGAAACTGTTTAAATAGCCTTGCTTTGCCCACCTAATTATTTGGTTATTATATACCCATTGTAGCATCTTCTGTTTGGACAGTGGTATTTGTCACTGCCCTTGTGACTGTATCTAACGCTGATTGGACCCCTGAGAAAGCACTGCTCAGTAAAATTGAAAATTATCTAAATTGTAGATTGCTCAAAGTAGCGACCTATTGCTTTGATAGTAGCTTCGCTCCCGGCATTTTGGTTAACAGACTTGTCTTCCCAGCTCTTCTGCAGCAGTTCCCAGAGAAGTAGATACTTGTGGGTTACTTTGCTGAAGTATGAAGAACTGCCCAGTCTGCGGTAATCCTGCTAGAGTCTGTGCCTTTCAACTAAAGCCTTGATAGCCTTGCTGCTCCAGACTGCCATGTGTTTAATAAATATGACCAATTATCACCAGGAAAACCAGCCCAGACCATGGCCCTGTTCCCTCAATGTAAGGCAGTGGGAACCAGAACTGTTAGAACTCATGCCCTTTCTGTGTCTTAGAAAAACAAGTTGGTTGGACCCAAATTTTTTGACTCATTAGTCCATAGGACCCATTTCCACTTTGTTTAATTGACAAGTGTGCATAGTATAAAATATAAATAATTATGGTATGTGTTCATGTATGTATGTGTGTATGTATGCATGTATGTAAGAATGTATGTTTGTATATATGTATGCTGGTATGCATGATTCTGAAATAAGAAAAGTTATGCCTTACATTACTTTGTAACTAAACTGAAGAAAGTTCAGCAAAATTCTTTCTAAATGTTACCAGCAGTCAAAATGATTTCATGACAGCAGATATGAGTATTATCAGTACTGATAATCCAGAGTGGCAGGAGACTGGAAATCCTAAAATGTAACACAGTAATTCAGAACCCCTCATATAAGGGATTATTGTGAAAGGATGTGCACTTGCCCCTTTCGATAGTGAATCCCTAGTGACATATTTCTGTTCCACCCTGCAGCAGATTAAAAGCGTGCATTCCTACGATGGAAGACCAGCTACATTGGCATAAAATGTCAGCTATTGTAAAAGAATTCTGTGGTACCTCATTAAGGTACGTATACTGAAGATGCTACAAAAGCCTTTAAAAGCTTATTAAAACTACCTTATCTAGAGCTCAAATATGGGACCAGTTGTGTTTAGGGATTAAGCAGGTGAACCAATCTTTGTTTAGGCTGTACATGCAACCTTTTTTGTTTTGTTGGTCTTTACCAAAAACGTTCAGGAAGGTTTTTCAAGCAGTACCATATGTGACAGGAAGCTGAGGTAAACATACCAAACAAACACCCAGGAAGCTGAGGTAAACAAACCAAACAAACACCCAGGAAGCTGAGGTAAACATACCAAACAAACCCCCAGGAAGCTGAGGTAAACAAACCAAACAAACACCAGAGGAAGCTGAGGTAAATATACCAAACAAACACCCCAGCAGCCCCTCCACCTCATCTTGAGAAATCACCTGATGTTTGACATTAGCTTTTAATCGACAACTAAAACACTGGTTTCCACAACACATTTCCCCAACAACAGAATTCCTCCATAATCCCAACCAGATCTGCCCTATTTTCCCTAAATTGACAGCACATCTGAGGATAGATGCACAGCAACCTGGATTTGGTAACGTTCCTACCTGTGATCTTGGTTGACTTTTGCTTCCATCTACCACTGAGCTAAATCAGTCCCTCAGACCCCTCACCCCCCATTAAGACCTGGGTGGGCTAATCACACCTCATTGTGAATTCCACTCTTACTTTATTCATTTATCGCAGACCTTACTCATACAGATCAGCATCCAACCTTTAAAACTTTAGCCAAGTAACAAACAAGTATTACCATAAGAAGGTGAACAGCCACACTGATCTCACTTAGCTCTTGACCAACACATTGTGAAATTCTGACACACGTGGGATTCTGACATATTTTAGGTATGTGTGGAATGTGGGTATGTGAGATCTGAGGACAAGCCTCTCTATTCACCTGTGATTCATTACTTGTAAAACGAGGTTGTAATGTGTTAAGATAGGGACCAATCTCAATAGCCTGGATCACATGACTGTGCCGATTTGCCAATTTGCGTGTGTAAATTAAAGATCAAACTGTTCAATAACGTCAATAGTAATAGGTATTAAAAATAGGCATCATCGAATTTGGTCATTTTTGTGGCACAATGACATCATCGCCAACCATGTCAAATACCATAAAAATACCGTAGACCGCTGTATAAAGTATAATCGTTATGGGGGACCCCCCTAAATATGGTGGAGACAATGATCTTTGTTTCCATGCCACCTTGCCTTTAAATATATATTTAAATAGAGATTATGTACACTAAAGTTCTTTTTTTTCTCACAACTGTAACTTAAAATACCACTGAATATTGTTCTTTTTAATAAAACTAATCAATTAGTTGATCACATGATCAATTATCAGCATAATCGTTATTTGCAGCCCTATACTGTATCAACCGTTCTGTCATTCTGTTCACCTACACATCAAGCTGTGGTTATACTCAAATAAATCTTTTCTGTTGCTTCCACCAAAAATCTGTGTGCCGCATTATTTCACTATGAGACCCAGGTTTTTTACTGTTCTAATGTTACATTATAGTTGTTTTTTTTGTTACTAGTTTACCAAAACGTTGATCTTAAACCTTTATATTCCACTCTTTCTTATGGCTGTATGTAATATATTTTCCATCTGCAATTATTGATTGAACAGTTAAAACAATCTCATTAATGGAAACAATCAGAAGTGTGCCGTCAAGAATTGTTGAAAGGGACTGTGTGGCGGCCGTGAATGACAGCCTAATGTTTTATTTTGGCCTGGTGTTCGAGAGGTCAAGCACCATCAAAAGTGTTAGAAATGGTCATGCTCATCTTTCTACTGAATACTTTTTTGTAAAAGTGTACAACAATGTTTGTGATGGGCATGACAATGAAGAAAGGATAAATATATGTGGTAGCCTAGACAGATTTAATTGCATCCAGAATTGTTTGTGGGGTCTATTTCTTGACTTATCTCTTTGATCGATTACAGCTTTAGATTACGCCGTAGCAGTGACAAATTCCCCTGGGTGAATTCATTTTGAAGAGCTCAGCTAGAATGAAATGCACTGTCAGTGTCTGTATGCATTATAAGTGTTCTTCAGCAATGCAGAGAACAGTAAGTTTGAGGGAAACCTGTAAACATTAACATGGAAAGGCTGAAACCAAGAGAGGAAAAAGACTGAAAAGATTTAAATAGTAAGAAAATGATGTCAATCATAAGACCAAAGCAACTCAGAATTGGCTTAAGAAAAAGAGAATGAATTCTGATGATACCCTGCTGTTGTTTTTCCTGTGCGGTTTTGAGTGGCCTTGAAAGGTACTCTGAGGTGAACATGTCTAGATCCAGCTGCTTCTACTTCTGGGAAGAGTAGATTAGGCATGCAGTGGGAAGATGTGCAAGGAGCTGGTCACATCCTAAAAAATTGTACTACAGAATTTCTCTTTTGCATTTTGTCAACATTTAATTTGCATTAACATACTAATCAGAATTGGAAAAAGCTAAGCTAAAATGATGAAACTAGCACAAAAATGCAGTAATTAGATCTAAATGTACAAGGATTAACTTTAAAATGAAAAGAACTGGAAGTGTTTCACTGATGAAAGATATGAGCAGCGGAAGATGCTTCCAAAATATTGCAAAATTTAATGGTGGCTTCCCGAGAAAGCAAGTGAAGAGAAAGTACTTGAAATGACACGCTGGCAGGTGTGGGGACACTCAGTAGATTCATCCATCTGCCTGGTCAGGGTTGCCTGACATAGGCAACAGCCCAGGGCATGAGGCTACAGTACACCTTGGATGGGATGCCAGTCCATCACAGGGCACGTATTTTCATAAGTTCACAGTCATACACTGTGAGATGCCAATTAACCTCCTGGAGGAAGCATGGAGTGAACATGCAAACTCCAGAGGCAGAGGAGAGGTAAGATACCCCCTACCTGGGAGATTCGAAGCAACAGTGCTACCCACTGAGCTGTCATGCCTAAGAAACCAATATTTTACTACATATATGCTATACAGGATGGAAAAGGGAAATGTCCTGCTTTTTATTTGTTAATTTTACTGCATCTTTTAGCTTGAACACAGGAAAAAAATAAGTGATGGCAAAGTCATTTAAATTAGAAGCGATTTAAAAAACAGTGACTCAAGTGAGATGCCTGTGGACACTGGGATTCATTATTTCTTCTGTGCTGATAACTCGCAAACACTTGTACATGTCTGAAGTCTGCCGTGAGCTTTTTATCTATGTGGCTATCGGCATGACCACAGTGTGCCAGGTCCCTGCAGAAGGCTGCAGAGTAATTTGTCATCTGCAGACCACCCAGCCGCATGCTCCTCACTGGACGGAGTCGACAAAGAACACCTCTCACATCAACTCTGCTGGGCCAAGGGGCACAATGAACTGCGTCTAAGATTATAGACTGTTAGGGTGGCTCAGAAGTGTACACCTCCTGTTTGGCAACACAACCCAAATGCAATTCTGTTTTATATTTTTTTTTTGTCTTTTCTCGATAAAGCATTTCAAGGTATTTGCTAGGTGGAAGATTCACTTTAACTGTTTTGTTGTAGTTATTCTTCAGAACTTAAAATTCTCACCAAACTTTCTCTGTCTAGTTAGTTTGACGTCCCTTGACGTATCTCGTCTGAAAATAGCCCGACAGGGGGCGCTATAATCCAGAATAGTTTATACCTTGGAAAACATTGGACGTGCGTGTTCATGGCCAGATGTCCCAATAAATCATATAATAAAAGTTTATCTGCTCATCAAGCATTGCTGACAACAGCCCATGAGATTTCAGCAGGCTATAATTACCTTTGTATATGACTGAGAATAATGGAATTTGGTGCAATCGTGCCATATTCCTTCTGCTAGAAGGAATATGGCACAGAAAACAGACACAGGTTGGGCTTGTGGTGGTGCTATAGCGCCCATACTCCATAGGGCCTTATACAGTAATGTAGATATTGTTAAGCCATGCATATACCAAGTGCTCCCACACTATTCAGTTACAGTCATTCATTTACAGACATTGTAGAGGAAAACTTGATGTTAAATGTGGCCAAAGCATCTATTCAGGCCATATTTCTTGGATTTTGATAATCACCACTTGTGGCTGTTTTATTATTATTATTATTGTTGTTGTTGTTATTATTATTATTATTATTATTATTATTTATTTATTTTTATTAAAGTAGAGAAAAAGTAAAATAGTACACCCACATTGCAAATATAATATATAAATAACTGTAAATTGTATATAAATAAAAGAAAATTTGTAATATATATCATACTAATTTTAAGCTAATGTGTCTTTTTTATTCTTATATTCATTGAATAGGAAATCTTAAATTATTTTTAATAGATGAGTTTTACGATAACATAACAATCCCTTACAAATTAAGCGTTAAAACCATTTATGACCATAAAAGCCAAACCATAAAACATTGTCACTCTGTGTAGTTGCCCTCCCTTCTGTCTGAATAAATGATCCATGGCGATCTGATGTGTAAAGAGGAAATGTTTGAGTTGCTTTGCTTATGACGTTTGTGTAGGTGTGTGTTTTTGCAGCAGGGCTGGGGCGGAAGACGTGGAGTGTTTATGTGTCTGACAGATTTCCCTTCGTTGCTCGCTACCGGTGAACTTGGTGACTGGGACGAGGCAGACAGTTGCCCTCCTCCTGTGCGTCATTCCTGTCTGTACAGCAGCACAGTAAATCACGGCCCTGGTCACTTTTCTCCAGGGGGGCTGAATCTCGAGCCAGTCCCATGTTGTTTCTGGGCTAAAGAGGTCTCCTGCCCTTCACGGACGACATTAACCCCCCACAAGTTAATATTTTTTTCTGACACCATTCACCCTGATGTCCATAAGCTGTTTATAGAGCCAAAGCTGCTTTTCATCCATCATCAGGATAAAACGGCTATAGAGTTGCTCCAAATTCCAATCCTCAGTATTATTTTTATTTCTCAAACTTGGTTTGCTGCAGTGTTTTATTATATTGTATTCAATTAACTTTCTGCATGGCATGTTTCTTCAAGACAATAATGACAAAAAGGTGCTGAGCTGCAGCAGATTGTTGAGGAGACTTTGCTTAGTGATTTTTTGTATTTGACATTGTTAACCTCAGATCACTATCTGCTTTGGAGGATGTAGTAGTGTGTCCCCTGCTCTGTTTTGTCCTTCCTGAATTACGTGTGTGTGTGTGTATGTATATATGTGTGTATATATATATAAATATATATATACACACACATACTGTATATACGTGATACATGTAATGTAGGAGAAATCTGTTTGCGGCAGGTAATTCTTGTTCTCAATATGCGTTTCCCTCAGTATTATTCATGAGTATCATCTTTACGGCCACTTCCAGCCCATGATTACGAAAACTGCATTTTATATTTATGCATGAAAAAATATGCAAATATTTTGTTTGTTAGGAGAACATCTGAAGTTTAAAAAAGTAAAATGCATGAAGTTGGAAGTATTGGAAGTATTCAAAAATGATTGTTAGTTTCCTGAACATTTCAATATGACTTTTGCTGCCAAATTAATAAAAAACTATTTGTAATTTCGGTGTGAATTCAGTAGTTTAGATCTAGCAGTTTTATGGGATAAGATTGCGAATTGCAACCTGTTTCAATAGAATTGTCTTTAAACTCCCCTTCCAGAAAGTAATTCAAAGTCAAAGTTGAATTAAAGTAAATATTTTTCTGTACTGGATTTGGTCAACATTTTCCTTTACAGCACCATTAAATTTTGGCTTGGCACAGTGAGTGTGTGAAACTTTGTATGACAGGGAAGGGTGTATCATGGAAATAGATCCTATGGTTGTAAAAGCACACAGAAATAGAAGAATAATTTGTTTTTATCAGAAACTAAATTATCATTATAAGAGTTTTAAGCAAATGTTGACGGTGGGTGCGTGTGTGTGTGTGTGCATGTGTATGTATGTGTGTGTGCGTGCGTGCTGCTCTTTCTCTCTGCACAGGGGAGGTGCTGAGCTTTGCAGAGGACCTCTTGGCCGGCTTGGGATCCTCCTGCGTAGTGGCTGGAAAACGCTACAGTGATCATCCCGCCTCTATTCTCTACTCTCTGATTTTCAAATGCCTGGAGCCTGACAGCCTGTACAAGTGAGATGTTACACCGTATTCAACATACAGTAAAACCCACACGCCAAGTATTGCTTCGAGTTCTTTCCAGGAAATAATAGTGTTCTGTCCCATGGTAATTATAAACAATATCCGATTATTACTACAGAAGACTTTTTTTACTTTATTTGCTCAGTTTTCAATATTTAATATGTCGAATGAGTTTAATCAATAATAGTAGTTTTGCATGTTAATTCCTTCAACAGAAACATAATTTATCATTATTTTGTCACTAGTACAGGCTTGTGTTATATGGTATGAAGAAATGATTGCTTTTAATGATAGTAATGACCCTTCTGTTGGTATTATTGTTTGTGCTAGAGCATGTCAGTTGCTCATAACAGCTTCTAAAAATAAAGAAATTTTGTTGTTGTCATGTAATTGATGCAATAATTATGCATCTGCCTTTCTAATACGATGGCGTAATTCATGGAGATCTCAGTGTGACTCATACTAAGATGTAGATTTCCAAATATGCTTTGTAAATTATTATTGGAAAAAGTACAGAATCCATTTTCCAGTTGGATTCTAAGAACATTCCTTTATGCATTTTCACTTCCGTTAAATCTATCTATCTATCTATCTATCTATCTATCTATCTATCTATCTATC
>JAABNX020000046.1:17416719-17433563 GCA_015163995.2 Mormyrus lacerda | reverse complement strand
TCACACAATTTAACTTGATTTCGGCTTGCCCAAATATTTCTACTCAAGATTAATTAGATTATGTCATTCTTTAGTTAATGGGCATGTATCAGTGTCTTGTTTCCCCATGAGTACCTGAAAACTGCCCCCGGCCCATCCCCACGAGCCTGAAAACTGCCCCCACCCCATCCCAATGTACCTGAAAACTGCCCCCATCCCATCCCAATGTGTCTGAAAACTGCCCCCAGCTCATCCCCATGTGCCCAGAACCTACCCCCACCACATTTATGTGCCCCACAACCATCCCCATCCTGTCCCTGCGTGCCCGAAAACTGTCCCGACCCCCCTCCCTGTGTTCACCAGCACATCAGCAGTACAGAGTAAAATTAAACCTCCATATTTGCCTTTAAATATTTGAATAATTAAATTACTCACTTGATACTTTCACCAGGTGAACAAATAATAAGAGAACAAATAATTTATCAGAGCAAAAGGACTTATAATTAATATAGCAGTTATAAGAATATGTATATATGCAATTTCATTACCATTAATGTGGTGTTACCGCACATTTTATTACCATCCCCCCGGGAATGCCCTAAAGATCATCTCCATTTCCGCTGTTACAGCTGGATTTCTCCATTCTTACAGATTACCACGGATATCCACGGCATCACCCCCTTCTCCGTTCCTGTGCAGCCCTCTAGCAAAGTCATTTTGTTTGACATGGGAATGGAATGAGGTTCAGCAAAATCAGAGGGGCATTCATTGTTTATTTTCTTCCTTATTCTCTATCTAAATTATAACTGAGCCCATTCTGTGGACTCACGGATTGCAGAATAGTCACCCTGCCCCTGACTGTGCATTTCTTCAATATCGCTTTAATGTCACAGCCTACCTGAGTACTGTTGTTGACCATGTCCATCCCTTTATGACCACATTGTACACGGCTTCTAATGGCCACTTCCAGCAGGAAAACACACCATGCCACAAAGGTCATATCATCTCAGATTGGTTTCTTGAACATGCCAATGAGTTCACTGTACTCAAATGGCCTCTATACTTACCAGATCTCAGTCCAGCGTAGGATACGTGAGATGTGGTGGAACGGGAGATTTGCGTCATGAAGGTGCAGCTGAAAAATCTGCTGGTACTGTCTCAGAACAGTTTCAAAAACCTTGTTGAATCTATGCCACAAAGAATTAAGGCAATTTTGAAGGCAAAAGGGGGTCGAACCCAGGGCTAGAGAGCCGTACCTGTGGCCAGTGAGTGTACAGTGGGTATAGAAAAGAATCATCCCCTGTCAAGGAAAATTGTTTTGTCATTTTACAGTTTGAAGTGAAAGCACAACAGAACTGAATAATAACTGATAATATCCAAGTGAAAGATAAAATAGCAACAGTCCTGAAAAATAATTAAAATCAAAAATCAGGAATAACTGGAGACTGACAGAGGATTTTTTTCACAGGGGTGATTCTTTTCTATACTCACTGCATATCAAAAAAACATGTGATAGCAAGTGTTTCAAGTATCTTCTATTAGTTTGTAACATCACAGGACATATAGAGGCCATGGCAGCATATCAGGAAAATGATATTTGTAAGGTACAGCTGAAAAAGGTGCCTTACAAGATTTGTTTACATTGTTAATTTTTTTTTTTCTGTAAAATCTTTAAAATGAGACCGCAAGTTTGATAATGCGGCCACTTTTATTTCTGTAAATATCCGAAAGTGTACAATGAGTCTTAAGGAAGCACGCTTTGCAGGGCATGTTTTCAGAAGACTTATCCTGAACATTAAAGCTTTTTATCAGCCGGGGGTCTTATTCTCTGTGACTTGTACATCAACTCATTTCTACCCTAGTACTGTAGGTCGAATCAGAAGCAAAGGGATGACACTGAAAGACTGTTTAATTTATGTTTTTTGGCATTCCGTTAACTTTCAAAACATGATTAGGAACACGATACACAACTGGATAACTTTGTGAGGGAAATGAGTTTTAACAAGAGACGAGTTTTCAACAGTTTATCTTTAAACAGAATTCTGTCATTAGAAGGCAGATAATATGTGATTAACCTAACTATTATGGCTAATATTTCTTTAATCTGTGCTGGAAGAGGTAACATTACCCTCAGGAATCTTTTCTATTAACCTGCAGTAAGTCGAAGCTTTCTTTTTTCTGTGGGGTCACACAATGAATGTGTAACAGCATGTTCCATTTCACGTTATATTTTAGCTTGGAAATGAAGAAACCCGTCTTGCTGTTAGTCAACTTCTTCCCTTCAGCTCTTTCTGTCATGTCCTCCGTGCAGTCACTTGTTTACGGAGGACTACAAGTTTGTCGTGGATGGTGTGGTGCTGGTGAAAAATGAAAAGCTTAGCATAGCCACTGCGGACTGCACACAGAGCCATCTCTCTGCCCCCTCAGGTTCACGCTTCATGCCATAGACAGCCGGGGACGGCACTCGGAGTCCAGCTTTGTCTCCGTCCGGACGTCCTGCCCCGTGGTTGATGACAATATGGCAGAGGGTATGTGCCACCACACAAGGGGGGTGAAGGGGGATTTCCCAAATCACTAAAGTATTTATTACCTATAGAGCACAAACAGCTACAATCGTCAGATTCACTTAACGCCCTAACGTTAACAATAGAAATAATTTGTTTTCACAGACTTATCAGAATGGTTCTGTGCGAAATCTTTGCATTAGAGCAGTACTTGACAAAAATGTCACATCTGAAAAAATGTGAGAGTAGAGATTATTGTATTCATGTCTTCTTCAGAGATTGCAGACAAAGTGTACAACTTGTACAACGGCTACACCAGCGGAAAGGAGCAGCAAATGGCATACAACACACTAATGGACATCCCCCCTCCCATGCTCTACCGGGTGCAGTACCACTACAACTCACACTACGAGCGTTTTGGGGACTTCGTGTGGCGCAGTGAGGATGAGCTGGGCCCCAGGTGAGCCCAGCCACTTCCTGTCCCTGATAAGCACCTCTCTTAGCCTCATTTGGCTTGCATTTCAAACCAGGCCCTTCATAAGAACCCGGTTTCACAGCAGGCCAGACTTCCTCAATTTTCAGAAACATTAGCTGCTTAGACATTTCACCAGGTTCATATAATATTCTCATTTGGTCTATATTGTGTCCATCCGTCTACTCCTGCATAACCACTCATCCAGTGTAGTGCTACAGTATAGCAAGCCTGGAACATACCCAGTAATCACAGGGGAGGAGGCCCTGACCAGGGTGCTTGTCCATCAGAGTGCCTGATTCTTTTATACATTCATTTTATTTAACCATTTTCATTTTGCAGTTAGTATTCTTAATACTCACTAATAGAAAGTAAATTACAGGAATTTTATTATTAATATCATGCAATATATTGTAAAAAAAAAAAAGGTCACATAAAATCACATCTGGGCTTCCTGGGTAGTTTCGCAGGTATTGAACAACGATGCGTACTAAGTCCAGCCTTAATGTTCAATATTTATGTTATATTTTTTTTTAAGTGTTAAAGGGCTTTCATTTTAAGCTATGATCAAAACAAAAGCATCAAGACCCACTTCAGTTGCTAGCTGTTGTCTTCTTCTGTTAAGATAATCATTTCCATTCAACAAAGCCTAAATATGGCAATGAACCAATCTGAAACTAATGAATCAGCTTTCTCGATTTCCTTTAATATTATTTAGCACCACAATAATATATACGCTGTATTTACTGACCAGCTTCAAAGGTATTTTCCCTTTAATTTCTCTTCTGTGGCTGACTGAGGCCCACGTATTTTGGGAGAAAAGACAAGTGTGGGTGCTGTGTTTGTGTATCCTAGCTGTGACCTTGCTGGGTGTTGGGCTTCCCCATGATGCAGTGGGAAGTGCCAGTCAGCCACGAAGCCACAGTGTTGTCTACCAGAACCAAGTATGACTGCCACACTCATAGACACAAACAAGGACAAATACAGGCTTCCGCTGTGGCGACTGAGTGGACGCTGGCCCAGCAATTTGTCTACACCAACAACAGTTTCCCTTGCTATAATTTCTCACATGAAGTAGTTGTTTGGCTATAAAAGTTCAAACAAAGAATGTCTCCTCACTTTCTTTTATATTTTTCAGAAGCTTTGTTAGACAGAGAATCTAACAATACACTAGCAATAGTTTAATGTTTATTCCTTTTATTTAACGACGACAGTTTTCCCACATTTGTAGTCCTTATATGAAAACTGACTACATCTCACTTCAGGCCTGTATTTTGACGACAGTGTTTAAAAAACCCTTATTTGCCTTCTCTTAAACCATTGTATAGTGGGATTTCTAGTGTGTTGCACATATCATGGATGGAGACTCGTAGAAATTCTCTCAAGTCAAGTTAAGTTCAATGCATTAATTTCCCTAAGGCTACTTGGTTGCAGCAATCCCAGAGTACATCCAAAACATGCAAATATATGAATAAGAAATAGTTGTAATACTTGTAAACTTTACCCAGCCACAGAATTTCAAAAAAATAGTAACTAAAGGGACAAAGCAGAGTTTAAAACAATTGGTCTTCAACTGGGTCTGCTTACGAGTGAGAAGGAAGGGGTGCAGATCTCTGATGTAGCAGATGAGTTTTGTTTATAATGACAGACTAGGCTTTACTCAACACCTGCCTATAGAACAGATCTGATAATGTCACCTGCTTACTTCCTATTTTATACCAGCCAAATTAACAATCCAAGGCAGAGAACCAGCACAGCAGAGCATATAAAACGCATTCAACAAAAAACTTATATACTGTATATTTGCGATTTCCCTATGTGATGTTTTCACTGTATAAGCCAGTGTGCAGTTCTTTCCTGATGAAACAGGAAAGTTTTATCTCTTACCAATCTGTGCTTGGAACATTTGAGGATCATGCAGGTAGCTTTGACAAACATCAGGTGAGCATTCATGTTCTCCATAGCGAGTGCTCTCCTCTGCCTCTCTGCTTTCCCATGTGCCTTACTTACCTAGCATGTACCTGTTTGTCCCAATCATGAAAGTTGGTGTAGTGACTACAAACATCATCTTAGTCCAAAGAAATATCAGTGTCTGTGGTTTGATGTGACCCCCACCCTCCCCAAAAGAAAGCTTTCAGGATCAACTAATTTATTTTCTCACCTTTTTTTTCTTTAAAAGAGAATTACTCGTGTAAACATTTGTGTAAGTTATTTTGCATAATGTTCATTTCTATAAACATGGCATTAATATTAGAAAGGGAGACAGTGGTAACAGCCTGTGCTGTCATCCTTTCTTGAAGAATCAGTTTCATCAAAAGCAATAAATTTCCCTTTGAGGTTAGCGTCTAACAATGTTTACAGTACTCAGCGAGGACAGAGGGTGTCGTGGATGCCTGAGAGTTTGAGAAACACTTGAATAAGCGGATCGTTTAGTAGGATCACAGTTGTCAATTAAAACAAAATATAAAAAAACAACATAACGAATGTTCCAGGAAAAAACTGGTCACGTCGGTTATTACGGTGGTCATGAATGAGTCAATGCTCAATTAGTTTTGTTAGCCTTCTATCCTGTTTGTTTTCTCCCTTGTATTTTTTATAACAATTCCATGTGAACGGGTGTGGTATTTCCCGCTTTTTTTTCCAAGGATGTGCACACATATAAATAAATGTTAAGTTAGTGGCAACTGGGAATGCCATATAATCTTCCCTCTGAAAATGCGACCTCAACGTTTTTCTCTTTGCCTGTGAGATGTATGACCTCAGCTGCTTAAATTTGCATTATGGTTTTTATGGTTGTTTGTTTGCGGCTGTTGAATATAAAGACGAAGGTTCAGGAAGCATTATTTTTCAGATATGTTTGTCCAGCTGCTAGTAAAATTAAACTTTAAAAACTTTCCAAGACAATTCTGGAAATGACTGGATCTGAAAGTGTATTAATTACAGGATCTTATCTTGACTATTGTTGCTCTTGCCCTTTGAACTGACTTTTAAATGTATCAGTCATAATATTGCCATAAATATTGCATTTGTGCATCAACTATTAAGTTTGTTTATTTATTTATTGACATTTCTAAAACACAGACTTATTAAATTTCTTTAGCAGACACACCCTTTTATATATGCTTTGAGTTAAATAAGGTTTACAGTATCTAGTCTGATATTGAAATGTCCTTAAAACCACTGCTTGACCAATTTATTTGATTGACCATATTATTACATCTGGTATTCCGGGATCACAAGGCTCTGTGCACTTAAAGTATTTAGACTAAATAAAAAAATGTTCCAGGTAATTTATGCTTTTGATAGAGTTAGGGAAGCGATTCCATAGCTTATGTGAATCGCATGCTTGGGACGGCACTTCTCTCACTTTGCAAATATGTTATGAGGCATAAATAATATAATAAATTTGTAAAAAAAATGTGACCTAAGGAAGGTCCTATTATCGTTAGAGGGGAGTGATTGAGTTTTAGGGATGAAGGACGGTGTACTATCTATGCCCTCAAATTGGTAGCTTCTGACCTTGTTAAGTCTCTGCCACGGATCCATGTGTGTGGAGTTTTTCTCCAGGTACTCAGCTCCCCCCCACCCCAGCCGGGTCCAAAAACATGCTGAGGTTAATTGGAGTTACCGAATTGCCCAATGTTGTGCATGCGTGTGTGTCCTGGGATGGGTTGGCACCCCATCCTGGGTTGTTCCCATTGGCTCAAATCTCCACGTAACCCTGAATACGACAAGTGGTTTCAGAAAATGGGTGGATGGAGTATTATTAGTCGTGATTTATCCTTCCATCCATCCATCCATTATCTGCCATTTCTCTGGGGTCAATTCACAGGGGCTAAGCAGGGGTGCCCAGACCTCCCTCTCACCAGCCACCTCCCCCAGCTCATCCGGGGGAATTCCCAGACTTTCCCAGTCCAGCTGAGAGATATAATCCCTCCAGCATGTCCCACGTCTGCCCTGGGGTCTCCTCCTGGATGGACATGTGGTTTATCCATTCTCTAATACGTTTATGGTTAATTTGTTCTGAAGTTTACCTCTGCTGTTTTTGCAAGAGCTTTGCATGCTCTCACTCTTTTTTATTATATATATATATATATATATATATATATATATATGTGCGTGTGTGGTGTGTTCTTAAAATGTTCTTGAAATTTATGTTCTGTAAAATTCACTCCAAGTAAAGCTTTAAATTATACAGAGTGAATTGTCAGTGTACCAGTACAGACCTTTTGGTGAGTTAACCAGAATGTGAGCTACTGACTTGCTTTTCCCAGTAAAGTCAGACTGTATGGATAGGATTTATATATATCGTAATATTTAGCAAAAAGACTTCCAATATCGCAATGTGAATTTTTCCAGTATTGCTCAGCCTAGTTTAAAGAGCACTGTTAATGTTTTAATGTTTAAGTTTTAAAGATCATTTTGCAGCAATGAGTGATGTCTCATTTTCTATGACTTGCAGATCATGATCCAGGATTAGTCCTTGGATCTTGGATATTTTAAACCACATATGAACTACTAAAGTCTGCCATATCGGTTGCTTTCCCACTGCTAAGTACTTGACTTAGACTGTAGATCATGAACATGGAGAAGCAGCTACACGATGAGTGACGTCTGGTTTCTCTTCTCCCAGGAAAGCTCATCTTATCCTGAGGAGGGTGCAGCACATTAGTCAGTACTGTGGGGCCCTTCTGCACAGTGCCTACATCCGGAGCCGGACAGACACCGTACCCTACGTCTTCTGTCGGAGTGATGAGAAACGACCGTCCAGCTCAGTGTGGCACAGTTCACTACAGGAGACACGTGTGTCTTGTGTGGAGAAGATCATGTCTATTCCACGTAACACTTATGCAGAGTCTAAGCTGCGATGAAAAGCCTTCGTCATTGGTCCTTCTTCACTGGATTCTCTTTGGATGGTTTTCATAAAAACTAACACGTCCAACACCTTAATAGTGATAATTAAAATGAATGCATAAAATATTCTTTTTATATGTTTTTTTTTTGTTTTTTTTTTTAACTTGTGAAAACAAGCTAAAATAGTATCTGTTGAAAAGAGCACTGAGGAATCGTATGTATTGCACAAGAAATGCCAATGGTTGGAGGCAAAAAGCAAATGTTTTTATTATTATTATTATTATTATTATTATTATTATTATTATGGTGCTTTAACTTTGTTGGCAAAGAAGATCAACAATGCCGACCAAATCAAGAAAGTCACCTGGACACATTTAATTTTGACAGCTAACGGGATTTTTTTTGATTTGGAACTGATATCAAGATACCTGTACCATAGCCAATTAAATCTTTATTACAAAGGACTACATAGGCATAATATTATATATTAAATAAAATTTATTTGCCTTTTACAGTCAAATTGACTTATAGCAGTGATGTTATCGCAAGAATGCTTTTTAGAAAGCAAGTCAAAACCTCCAGTAATCATTTCTTCATCTGGTTTCCTTATTTCTTTGTAGACAACAACCTTTGGGTAAGATAGAAAACTACTGTAACTGGTCAATGACACATTAGCAATTCAAGTGGACAGTTTCTCTAAATTAAGCAGTAGACGGAACTGAATGACCGCAAGATGTTTGTTCCAATGTCTTTTCATTTTAAATTTCCAAAAATATAGTTTAATGTAACCCACAAAAATTTATATATTTAGAATAATACATTTAAACTGTTCATTAACAGGTCTGTTATGCAAAACATCAGTGTGTCCAATTATGCAAAAACTAAACACTACATGACAATTTGTATTTTTGTCTGAATTTTTTTTTTTTGTCATATTTGAAAGATGGCTATCAAATGTTATGCAGGAAAGAAAAAAAATGAACATTATGTATGATGGAGGGTCATGCACTAATATTTCTGTCTATATTTTGTAATAATAAAATCCATAGTCCAATACAATAAACTATATAATAGTGCAAGGATTAAATGAAGAAATAAATGCCCAAAACACACCTAAAATAAACACACAAAAATGCAGGCCATCAGATCAATGCTGAACACTAACACTACCTCCATGTACAATAGTTTGAAAATGTATCATTCAGGTACTTCATACGATCACAATAAATTTCTAATAACATCAATATTATGCAGCACTATATTGATGTCTGAGGTGAAGGAAAAAGTGTTGCTGTGCAAATGAACACATCGATGTGTTTAAATAGAAAGTGTGGCCACCCACACCAGAACCAATTTTTTGCCAATGTAATAAATAAATGCATAAATAAATGTATAGACTTATTACCTAAAATGTATCATACTGAACAGAATGGTTTAAGTATTACTTTTTGTCATAAAATGAAAAATACAAAAGCAATTCAAGTTTTCATCCAATAACTTATATACTACGGAATAGTACAGGATTTGCTAAACATAAGGAGAAAAAAAAACTTGGTTATCAAACAATTCTTTTAGTGTTTTTACATTTTTAAAATTCATATTTATTAACTGTCTTTGCCATGTGTGGAGTTATTTCCGTAAGTTTTGTTTTCAGTGAGCGCTGCTGAGTATTCTGTTTGCAGTATGACTAAAGGTGAAAAACACAAAACTGTCATCTAGCTGCGGTCTCTGTACTCAGGTGAGGCATTCCAGTCATTCCAATCATTTAATATAATAATGCCTTTATTCTTTTGAAATTGTTTAGAATGCTGCAGATTACAGTGATTACATAAATTAAGCCTTTTTTAAAACAGCTATGGGAGTTTTCACCACGAAATGAATGTGTGAGTCTGAGGATTTCTAAATCACAAAAACACGACATACTCCCTCAGATTGGGGTTATGGGAAATGCTTCAGACACAGTCATCGGCAAAAATTTGGGAGCATAAAAATTCCAAAAGTATGAATGATTACATTAAATAAAATATTTTTAATATTTAACTGAGAAACTACTATTTGTTTTCATTTTCGTCAGTAATTTTGCACGACATGAATGAGGATTCTTTGAATAGATAATTATAGGTAATTGCTTGTGTCATGTAACAATTTGTCTGATGGACAGTGATTATTTTATTAGTAAGGTGGAGGGTAAATGATAGGGTAAGAGCTGAATATCTGTCCCCAGTATTTTACATTAACAATTATAGTGCAAGGGCCCTCATTTGTATTTATTCTAATGTCATTTCGAGCTTTATAAGCCAAATAATACCATTTTGGCATTTAGCATTGGAGTCTTTGCATGCATGCACAGTACAAATACCACTTCACACCCAAAACACAAGATGTAACATACAGACTAGATGGATTTTGCTTTGTGGGGTATGATAGGTAAACGGGCACCTGAATGTGCTGAGAACGTTTGTAAAAAAAAGATTTGCTGAACTTTTGGAATAGTGAAATCATTGTTAGGAAGGACACAGAAGAACCAAGATAATTACAATAAAAAGTAACTTATATTGTATAGGACAGAGTTGGTCAGCATCTGGGCCAGGAGATGAACTGGAGATTGTTGTTACAGGACCTTAGATGCAGAAAAATTAATGTTGGTTGTGTCATACAGGTGTAATGAATTTCCTATAAAAAAAAAATCAATAAAGTCTGCATGCAGCACAGATGAAAACATAATGAAAAACTGCTATAAACATTCACACATCACGAATTAACATTAATATAACGACATTTGAACCCATATTATTAACCCTCTGGAGTCTGAGGCCTCTCAGTCACTTTTGAGGTAGTCTGACATGCCTTGATATTTTTGAATATTTGATCTATCTAAAATACGTTCATCCCAAAGTGCTACAAATACTAACTCCAAGACAACCCAGCACAAACTCAGCACCAATAAGACCATAATAAGACCTGAGACCATTTAGAATGTCATTCTTTTATTGTTTAAATCAGCTTTAAACACTTTTCAAAAGCTTATTTTCAGAGGTGCTGAGAAATTATAAGAAAACACATTATAGCGTTTCTAGCCAAGACTTTTGAGCTCTGAAGCTTAAAGACATAGGGGTTGGCTACACGTAGGTGATTGAAGCATTCAGGAATTTCATGTGGTTTGGTTACTAAAGCATTAGACTTGGAGTGACGCAATTTTTTTCCCCAATTTAACAACAGAATCCCTCAAAACAAGAATGAAAAAAAAGAAAATAAATTACAGGAACATGGTGAGCTCATAGACCAGAGGTAAACGCATGAATTGTTCTCCATGCATATTCAGTATTTTGAATAATTCTTTCATTATATTTCGCACACAGTTGTGCAATTTCAATTTCAGTCAATCCTGTGCAATTGATGCCGTCAGTGGTTCCACAACCCCAATCGTCGTTTCTGACAGATGTTTTTTTTTAGTTTTCTACTTTTTGAAATTCCTTGTCAAATATACAGATTGGTAAACATAGATTTGAGGGGGGAAATAATCTGCTGCAATTGTCCAATTAACTGAACTCCGAGGCCTCTAAGTAGGAGACAGTAAACAAGGTCTGAATGTCCCTGCTGAGTGAGCTCAATAACCATAGCCTTAGTGTTAAATGTGCCATTCACAGCTGATTGGCTAGCTTGCTTGGCAGTTGGCAAACAGAAAATTCCATAAGCATGATGTTTTTCTGATCGATGACTGACTTTTTGACAGTAGTAAATGAAACCAAATCAACGCAAAATCCATCATATGGAAGCATTATTTTACTAACTCCAAGACAAGGTCAGAGAGAGTACTGGAATTAGCCTCACACCAGCAGGACAAGTTTGTGTTGTCATTTTATTGGCTGAATTTAGCCTTCATAGCCAAACCGTTCAATGGTGAGTAGAAACAAATACTGCTCAAAGGTGTGTTTTTGTTTTCCAGTACATTTTGAAGAGCTAATAAATGTATTTTTTACTATTTATTCAAGGATTAACCGTGGAATTCTATTTTCGTATTGGTCCAGAGGTATTATTTTCGTGTAACTGCGCAGGTAGATACGGCAACTGAATAACATTTTTATATTACTGTGTTTTAATATTTCATTAAACATAATAATATGTGACTTTTTACTCATAAAAAGCAGTCATTCTTATCAGCATAATTTTTCTTAGTTTTCAAATCGCTGGTGCCGTTCTGTTGACAGTTTCTTAATATATGTTTTTCTTATTTAACGTACTTGCTGCTTCCAGTGAGTATCCTTTTTTCTTATTTAACGTACTTGCTGCTTCCAGTGAGTATCCTTTTTTCTTATTTAACATACTTGCTGCTTCCAGTGAGTATCCTGAACAGGTGTTCTATCCTTATTGGGATATTATATTTTGAAGAGTACATTGAAACATTGTTAAAACAATAACTTTGCCGTGAGTATAGTTTATTGTATTATTACTTTTTGTTCATTAGGCTTCTTATAAGCAGGATAAACCACTTTGTGTGCAGTTATACAAAAATAATCAACTCCCATAGTACACCAACATGCCATTGATTATTGTGGTATAATTGGTCAGCTTATCGTGCTTTATGCCTTACATGTTATCTGTGGGAAGTTAATTGTTTCCTGTTCAAATAATTATAATGGCAGTCTTGTAGTAAGTGGTTATAATTCTGTGTTCTATGCATAAACTCATAAAACTGGATGTTAACAAAATTCTTTGTTCAAAGGAACAGCATGTCAGATTTAGGGGCCTGCTTTTCATAGCACCTGATAGTGACTGTCTTACAACCTTAACAAAGTACACAACATCACTGCAGGTTACTTGTACTTAACCAGTGTTTTATTTCTAAACAATACATACAAGAAAAGTAACATTTTTTTGCTAATCATTTGGAACCTATGAAAATATACAGTACACCAGATGTAGTTTTCATGATAAACCAGAGCACCAAAAGGGAAATGTGTATGTGTGTGTGTGTGTATGTATGTATGTATGTATATATATATATATGAGAAAATAAGATGATTTTAGAACTGTAAAAAATCAACTGAACATAAAAGTAAATGTCCAAAAGAGTGTATTAGGTGCATGGACTGAGCGGAGTGGATTCCACCAGGTTTAACAGTGCGTATGGATACCATAACAGTGTAGAAGTACAGATCTAACCCTCTGCCTAGTTACATAGCAGGCGCACAATGAAAAAAGGTGTGTTGTGTTCAGGGGGGAGAGATTGGGGGGCTTTTGGTTGTGAGCACTCAGTGCCCCTATGAAAATTTACACTGAAACGGGAGTAGGGAGGCAGAGCGATCCGGGAGTGCCGACTTCCCCAATGAAGATGACATGACTGAAAGAAGGAACTGCTCCGGAAATATAAATATATTCTCTGTGCATCTAATAGCAAGTTGTTACAAAGAAACCCTCAATTTGTTCCATTTTCTTGGATTGGCTAGCAAAACAAATTTTGCAATTCACTGAGATGCCTATTTTTTTTAATGAACATGAACTGAAAATGTACAATACAAAAGGAAAATATGAAATATGACCAATAACAGGAGCACTTTAAACTTTATGTAACATTTAAAAAAAAAAAAAAAAAAAAAACTTTGTTTCTTGTGAAGTGGTATTTATCCAGTTTTATGGCAGTGCAGGGCCACTTTCCCAAACACTGACTTAACTGAAAACTGAGGAACCCATATTCCAGCCAAAGTCTGATTAGTACAATATGAAAATTGACCTGTCTGAATGACTTCATTACTGAACATGTGCGAGGTGACCAACAAAAGAAGTTTCACATTCAGGCAGTTAGTGTGTCCTACTGTATAATGTCAATTCTACAGTCTTTTCATTCGCCACTTCTAAATTGCCAATCACATTCTTGTCCCTCAGTATGATAAGCAAAAAATAAATGCTTTACATTTTCCTGATGAGGACATACTATAACTGAATTATGTAACATAAATTATGAACAAGATAAAGGAAGATGGGGACAGACAAGGGAAAAGTTAATGTTTAAACTGAAATGAAATGAGCGCAAAATACAAATAATCAAAAAATTTCATAGTTCTGAAAACTAAAGCCACCACAATTTGGAACTTAAGAACTGTAATGCTTCAAATGAAACTGTTATTATTATTATTATTATTATTGTTATTATGTACCAAAACCAAATACCAACATGTCATTATATGGGATGATCTAAATTATATCCAAAATAAAAATTCAGCCTACTTCAGGAGAAAATCCAATACTTTAGAATATTAATATTTGAAAGAGTACAGGAAGATGGAGAAAGAGACAGGGGGATAATGAGCAAAAAGGTGCAGCACAGCTGCTGAAACAATCTCTTCCCTGTAGATTATTGCATTTTATAGATGAAGCAAAGTAATGGAAAGACTGGCACCAAGTGCTGTTAGCAACAGGATTTCTGGGATGCCCTGATACCAATATAGAGAATTCCAAAAGTCCAAAGGAGCTTTATTAATTATGCAATTATGTTAAAATATATGCTAAACTTAAGTAAACACTTTATTTTAATAAAATATGATCTTTGATGAACACATGCCATAGGACTTGCAAACATTATAGTAAAGTTTAACATCAAAACAATGAATAAAGTCTTTGACCTTGTCTAAAGCCTGCTCTTTGAGACACATATATATTTTTTTAATTATATAATACATGTACTTCAATAGTACTTTGCATATTTGGTGTGGAATGAAATAACACATTAAGACAGATACAAGAATTACAAGATTGTTTTCCATGGTAAAACCTCTTACATGTCATGTAAAAAATGCTCAATGAACAACTGAACCCAAATACCAAAACTGCATTTGGCAATTACCTCAAAACCTAATTACATGAAAAAGCAGATAGCCCAGTGATATTTACTGTAAAAGTCTTTTGTTCCTTATGCTACATCTGATCATACAGCTGGACCTCCTCACTACACCCGATTAACCAGAATCTGGATCCGTATGCCTTTTCTATTACATAATTTACAGCAACAATCGGTCCCCCTCTCAAAAAAAAATTGTATTTAAATCCATCAAACCCCTACATCTTTGTTCTAAACAAGACTATGAGGAGCCCTTGAATAGACAATAATGTTCGGCGTGTATCTGAAAATAATTAAAGGGTTAAGAGACATTTTAAAAAAGGAGGAGTAAAAAAAAGATGGGGAAACATGTTCTGGGTTATAGTGTGTTCTCTTTTGTTTAATTGTGTATTGCAGTAAGGTTAGACCTGTAGTTTATGGGGACAAGAAAAGAAAAGAAAAAAATCAGAGACAGATGACAGAAAAAAAATTGACCTCACATCAAATAATATTACAATGGCAAAAAGTAAAAAATAACTTAGATGAACACTGTGTGAATATAAATTAAAAAGATGACATTCTCAATAAATAATTCTACTATTTACACCATTATATATTGCTATGAGACTTAAATTAGCTAAAAACAGAAGCAGCAAACATTACAGGCATGAGGTAAAGCAAAAAATCTTGTGGTGCTTACAGTAGACTGTCAATGACTCTTTTTCCCTTTTCATTAACATTTTTTCTCAGGAATTTCATGTATTTAATTTGCGTTTTCATGGCTTGAGAAAGGTAGTATAAAAAAAGAAAAAATACAGTTTAGTTGTGTGTTTCACAAGGGCAGTCATGGCCAGACAAAAGAAACTGATCACAGTTTTGAATTGTCGTTTTGCTGACAGCAAAGAAACATCATCAATGAGAATGGCTGCGAAAAGGAGCTACAGGGGAATGACAGGTAAGCAGCTTGGTCCAGTACTAACATTTGATCAGCTCATTGGAGGGAGATCATGTGTATATTGATCCTGAGCTGATGAGAGGAAACAGATTGGTTGTGTGGCTGTTTTCCAGGAGTCCTCTAAGCATTGAGAAGTGATGGTTTATTTCATTTTTATATATTTCTACATATCTATTCATTAATAGTTATATGAACTGGTATTGTATCGCAATTATATTTTGTGCACTCCCTGCCTATTGGTAATATGGTTAAAGCAGCAGTATTTTGCATACAGTTACATACAATTTGACAGTATCATAAAAAAGCACATGTGGATTAACTATCGCAGAACAATGCATTTCTTTTACCAGACCTACATATTGAAAAAAACAAATTGTACTTAACTGTCATTATCTTTAAAACCTACTATACAACCTGCTCCTAGGTCTTTTGTTGTCCCCTGCACATTTTACCGCTTGGTCTTGGAAAAGCTGTGGTGTAAGCAGGCCATGCGGCTACAGTAAGCTGGCTTTCATTTCCATGAGATCTTTTACTCTGATTGTCCTTATTTCGGTAGCTGCACTTTACTCAGTACGGTTCCTCGACTTAAGAGTATCTGAATGTTTTAAGCGACGCAAATTTCTAACTGTGTGTGAAGAGATAAGGGATAAATCCACATTGACAACAATAATAAATGAATGGTTAACATTTTATAGTAAAAATAAAATATACTACACTTAAAAAAAAAAAAAAATAATAAAAAAAATAAACCTGTTTGATTTTAGCAGCTTTTTTAAAAGTAGACTTTGAAATGACTGTACAAAAAACAAGTGCAGTAACTGAGGTCAATAACAGAAATACTGATTAAGTATGAGTACATCTTGCAAAAACAAGAACAGCAATAACAAGAAAAATTAAAATATACTACACATTTCATATACTCATTCCTTCCAGACCTAAATTCACAAAACCAACATTACAAAATCTACAGAGAACTCCTGCCCATTTCTCAACATAATGGCGAATAATAGACACGTAACTTTTGGTAAACCTCTCAATCCAGAGAAACGTGTCTAGTACAGCTGCAACGTGAGTGTGTTACAGCATGACAGAGACTGTTCTGAACAACACAGGTAATGACCTAATAGAAGCCACAGTTAAAACCAGGTTAGAGAAGCGGCAGGAGGAAGAACAGCACAAACATGCTTACGATGGTCCCTCAAAAAAGAGTAACTACACAAGAGCCCGTGAAACGCCATCCCACCTAAAGACCATTCTTGATGGAAT
>JAABNX020000046.1:17385202-17402405 GCA_015163995.2 Mormyrus lacerda | reverse complement strand
ATATGGGCCAACATTTCTAAAGAATGCTTTCAGCACCTTGTTGAATCAATGCCACGTAGAATTAAGGTAGTTCTGAAGTCGAAAGGGGGTCAAACACCATATTAGTATGGTGTTCCTAATAATCCTTTAGGTGAGTGTATATATTCCTTAACATTGTTCTAGGAATCGTCATGACTTGCTATATTGTTGTACTTCTTTGGTAAGATGTTTTGGTAAAACAAACACTCCTAGGAAGATACACTACTGCCCCAAATGGCAAAGTAATACTGTATCCTTCTCCAGACTCATATGCATTCTTTTAGCTTCAGGAATTAAAGTTAGTGCCTTTGGAATCTGTGTGTTAACGTGTGAAAGGCTGCCACAAATCAGATATCATTATTTATTAGTGTTTAGCTGACCTTACATCTGGCTTTATTTGGTTAAGGTTAACTTAGGTCTTTTTGTACCCGAAAGCCAGTCAATCTTGCAGGTGACACTGGTGGTTGCTTAGGACACAAACTTAGCTAGCTGTGTTCGCTTGAAAGCGGTGTGTGATGTCCAGTACAAAGTGAAATTGGCTTGCTTGCACCCTAGACGTTTTCATGTCCTTGCAGTGCCAACACAGAACAGCCACGTGATGTGGGGGAAGGGGAAAGGTGTCAAGGATGCTGTTAGGTAAGGACAGTATAACAAACAAATTATTAGTAAGGCTGTCAAACAATTCATTTTTTAAATCATGATTAATTACATGCTTTGGCATTTAATCGCATAAACAATCTTGTTGCAATACCATCAAAAACGATTTCATAGTCTGTACGATCAGTATAGAAAGTTAATTCTATTAAAAAATCTTTGATCATGAAATAATAATGTGTTATGACTTCAAGGCACCTGTTATTTTAGATATTTTAGATATATAAAGATTTTTATTTGCAATGATTTTTTTTCCATTATGAAAAAATGTTAATTATATTTGCATGCAATATTATATAATATTAAACAAAGAACAATATTTTTTCACTAGTGGTGAAGCTGGTCCAGGGCACTAACCAGCTTAACCAGCCCTGGTTGCATGTTTGACTACCCTCTGAATAATAATTAAAAAAAAAGCACCAAGATTTAATATACATATATGTGCACATGTTACATTAAGTGTATTTATTAAAAAGAACGATAGACAGAGGGTCTGAAATTGGGATTAATGGGTGAGTCACAGTTTAATTAAGTTATAGAATTACTCTGTACTGTACAGTGTATTTCTGACCTTTGATATTTAGGTTAGATGAATCATCTTAATTTGTAAGCACTTTGCAAAAGTATTTCAGAGCAATTTTCATGAAAATAAGATCTTTTTATGCGCCACGATCAATCTTAATTTCTTAAATACGCCTGGTCAGTTAGAGTCACAAATTATGCAAAATTAAGCGAACTGTGAGCTTCCAGGAATAGTGAGATCAAGCAGCCACTGAAAACAGCTCCGAGTCAAATGAGGGGTGTCAGGGTGTGTGAAGGCTGGCAATCCCAATGTAAAATAAAGGAGAACCAAAGGCTTCCACAAACAGCTTCTATTAAAAGGGAAAATGAATGGCACAACTGATAATAAAATTCGAGGCTGCATTCTAAATATATCATTTAGCAACATTTTCCAAACCAAAGCCTTTTTTAGCGAAACCCATTCCAGCCACTGTTCACACACAAATGAAACACAGTCATGCACATGCATGTACATATGTATGTAAGTTCTCCATAGTGACCCCCAACTATATATACAGTTACTGCAATGGGATGGATATATAAAACCATTTAAAAAATCCATAAAAAGCACCTGGACATGCACAACTGAAACAGAAATATCATTACATTAGTTGCTTACCTTTTTAGTTTTGACAGTTGAATGACAGCAATCTCCACCATCATAGTTACAGAATGCTCGGTTGTTGATGGCGTCGCAGTAATTGTCACCCATGAAGGGCTGTGGTACATCAAGAAGAACAGTTACCATCCTCTCATGGTAAAGACTTATCAAAAAGAGCCATAAAGTCTGTTAGCTTTGCTAGCTTAATGCAGCTGAATTGCTAAATTAAAACAGAAGCTAATCAGGAAAGGTTTCTCAGTAGTTGTGTCAAACTTTGTTCATAGAGAATGCTAAGAGTTCGACTCATATTTAATGCTGAATTTTCGCCAATGCCACCCACCCTGACCAATACTCTCAGTAATACAAACACACACATGCATATTCATTCTGATTAACTAGATTCCCAGTATTTTTTTCCATTGGTAAGTGAAGGGACCAAGTACATAGAGCAACTGAACACCTATTAAATGTATTTGTGTCCCTCGTGGGAAATTCTACACATTTTCATTACATTAAGTACTTCAAAGTTAAGATTTCTTGGAGTTTCATTTGGTCTGTTACAGTCCCCTAAACTAAATAAGCACACACTGTATGGTGTTTGACTAAACCAGTCGATCTCGAAATCTTGAGCTGTGCAAATGCTATAAAGTGACTGAATACTGTATTTATTTCAAAGCAACCCAGAAACTAGGTAATTTGTACATGTGGACTCCAAAGAACCTAGTTTTGAAGCTTTTAATGAGTCAGTTGAACAGTTGAGTGCCGTGGGGCAGAGAGCTTGACTGCATGGAATTGTTGTTAATTGGCTGGAAAACATTTTACAGACCTGATAACAGTACTTTTGAAATTCATTTACGTCGAAGAATTTCTCAGATGTCATTCATATGAGTTTGGGTGTGTGAACTGAATGCTAATGTTTCACACTTGAGGTTACAAGTGGAGGACATCTAATTTTAACCAATTTAATACAGTATAGCACTGTTACTGGGCAACTTATGTTTTCTGTTTCTGTTCAATTCATTTAAATGAAATAATTTTTTTTTACAATATATTTAATTGTATTTGCGTACTCTTACTTTATTATGCATTTTTTTCAGTCTTGAGCATCAGCATGTTGCTTTACACAGAGTTTATGGATCAATGAAATTGGTTTCCACAGAGGAAGCCGTTAAAACATGTAAACATTGAGAAAGAAAATGGTGTCACATAGCAGAGCAGCTATGAGACTGGAAAACAAAATAGATTTTTAAAGTGTTTGTTATTGTGCTTATTAGCCGGCTTTGTAAGCTTTATGTGGCCATGTGATCTTTGCCATGGTAAGGAAATGGCTGCATTAAACTGTTCTTATTTTTGTCTAATACTAACATGAAGCAAAACAAAAAAAGTACAGAGTCCAATAAACCCACAGTGTTTATTACCTACTGACTGGCTCAATGGCTATTCTTTCATGACTGTTGGTAATATTATACATCATGTTCTGGAACCAACAGAACCTACTGTAGGCAGCACCATGAGCTACCTCAACTCCACAGCAATCAAACGTGAAGAATTATCCAGAAGAAGCAGAAATAGAAACCGAAAGAGAGACAAAAAGCATAAAGCCTCATGCCATGTGACTATTAACATAGGTTCAGTTTAATTTTCTGATGTGTTTGTGTGGGTGGTAAAGATTGCAACCCGCAATTCCTGGAAGTCTGAGCACTTTCTGCGGAAAGCCGAGAAAACCAAACTACATTTGGTGAGCGGACAAATTGCAATCATTTTCCAAGTTCTCTAAAAGCAACATATTAAAAAATCAAGCCCCCATCTAAACAAAGCAAATGCCAGCATTAAATGTCAGCTTTAAATCTATTTAAATCTGATCCGTATGTTTCATTAGCCATATAAGCTTGTAGTGAAAACCGACACATTCAATCTGTTGCCTCTGGATAACTTACAGTGCTTTTGCCATGGGGCAATGCGCCAAGGAGCACTCAACTTTGACGAACCTTAATTTAGCTTTATTTTGTTATTATTTTATAATCTAAAGAGTTATACCTTTAAAGATTAATTAAAATAAAATATTTTACTTCCCAAAAAACGCATCAGACATAAGACATAAGGTAGGTTAACATTAATCCCATCTCTGACCCAAAACACAATTAGCAGGTGTTTTCTCTGGTTTTACCAGAACTACCGTCAAAGTTATACATCACCTTTGTCTGAAAATGTATTAAAAAAAACATCAAAATATTTCATTGCAGACCTGGGACCTCCCAGAAATACAGTATGTATCATGACAAGTATGGAAAAAATGAAAATCCATAATTCACATAGGGTTTCTTGAATTTCAGCCAAAGTACTGAGGCTAACACAGTTACATGATCCCTTATAAAAAAAAGTGCATAGGTGATTTTGAGACTTAATTAAAATGACCAGAAATGTTTTGGAGGAAAGAAGACATTGAATGGTTAACCTGCTGGCAGAGTATCTAAATCCCCCCTATTCAAATCTGGCCCTCGATTCCAAATCCAGGCCTTCTTTTCTAGTCTCCCAGGTAGTTAGCTTAATAATTTCTGGCTGTAATTGGCCAGAGGCTTCACAACTGGCTCTCAGGTAAAGGAGAGTAGGAAAAACAGCAGTGCTTGGCCCCTGAGGACCGTGATTTGAATAGCCCTGATCTAAAGGCTCTTACCTCACAACCTTTAATGCAGTGTAATGTTTCTGGATGCGGGTACCACTTCAGGCCCATTGTACACACAATACTCTGCATGGAAACACAGAAAGACCGTAAGCACATTGAACATGTTCGTACAGTAAACATACTCAGAAATGTGTCCCTCGCTCCCTGTTCCGAGTTCCATCTCATCCTTCAAGGGCGTGTGGAAAGGTTACTAAAATGTGAGGCTGCATATAGCATTACTGTTAAGGAAATCAATACACCTGCCAGTTCATCCAGTGTGTGGAAAACACATTAAATGAATAATAATAATAATAATAATAATGTAATCATCCATCCATCCATCCATCACTGGCACTGCAATATGTCATTCTGTAAGCATTCATTAAATTCACTGCACATTGCTGGCTTTACATGTAAGTGTATATATTTAGCAGACACTTTTGTAAAAAGTGACAGTTTATCAGAGTGAAATGGCACATCAGCAAATATGCAACGTGCGAAATTTCACTGAAAACCTACATAACTGTAACTCATGTTATGTGTTGCATTATTCCATTCCAATAGCCAAAAAACAGCTATGCATTTCACTGTTCTGCTTATTTCATGTCACACACACACACACGTTTGTTTGTGAGGACTCTCCGTTCATTTCTATGTGGAAAACTCTAATCACTGCATGACAGCCTTAACCCCTACCCAGCCCTAAACTTAACCAAAAATAACCAAACAAAATAAGAGGCTTTTGCGACTTTTTCTTTTTTGATTGCATTCACAGATCTTTGTGGGGACCCGAAAAATGGCATATAACATTACAACATGCTCTCCTTTTATATGAACATATGAATTTCCCTTATTGAGGAATGATGTGTTCAGATTTATTTAAAATATTTTTGTTAACTTTTTGTCATGCTTTGCATGCACCTTAAAAGATTGCAATGTCATGAACCACTGAGAACAAATGTGTAACATATACTGATCATACACCTTCCTGCAAATAATTGAACTTTGGACTGAGTGACAAACCTAGCAAATCTTTCATGAAATTGAGATACTGATCTCTAGAAATCAAATCTGAGCTCATTGCTTGATTTTCAAAACTGGTGGAGTGTCTATCATATTTTAAATTTTATCTGAACATTTTGTTTTAAATCCCGCTTCTACTTTTTCAATGCCTTTCTAATTCACTGTAAACATCATGAACTCTGCGGGATATACAGCCCTCCTCATAAAGAAACCAGCCTGGGTTGCAGTGACATTTCTCTCAGAGGGATTCACTTTGGAGGCTGAAAATCTACTGTATAGGACCACAGGACTGACTCCACCAAACATAAAACACTGTAAGCAGAAGGTTACCGTCCTCATGCACTGGGACACCTGTATCATTATGTCTACTTTACCAGGGCCCTGCTTCTACTTTCCACACGGAGGCAAATGTTTACATCTGCAATGGGCTACTTCTACAGGCAGGTTCTTCCCAGAGGATGTAGAGAGTGGTATAACGATGTGTTCTGGGGGACTCATGGGAAGGAATGGGGGGAATGGAAATGTTGACCGTAAACATAATAATTCCAAGAAAGCTGCCGTTCTAGTATTGGTAGACGGCGAGCAAGGCGTTGAGTCCGAACCTGGGACATCTACACACACTTAGTATTCAGTGTCACACTGAGCTCTGGCTACTTGTTTATATAAGGGCTAATTTAAACCGTCTGCTCAAGAAACCTCTGCTTGTTTTTATAGCTCCTCTCAAGCCCTGCGCTGTTTGAGGCTTACCTGACTTCTATTAAATAGACTTTTTATACTATCTGCATCCGGACTGTTTTTCTGCTGAGGAGTTTCCGATTTTCCAGTCATCAACACAAAGACTCAGGTTTTTCCATCAGCGGCAGCTGCCTCTCTGTGCATGTGGACATTTCTGTGTGCATCTGCATACGTAGTTGCGACTACTGCAGTTCACATGCATGTCTACGTGATCCAGGTTAAGGTTCAAAAAAGATACCATAATGCGATGCAAATTATGCTATTCAGCTATTATTCAGGCACATATTTGAGTCACACTCTAATTGTATATATCTTAAGACCATCTGCTGATGTACGCCAGTTAATTGTTAGTAAAAGTAAAGGCAAACAACTTTAACGACCCATTACAGGAACTAAAAACAGCAACGTTCATCCTATTGTGACCTGATGATTACCCCAGCTGCTGATTAAGAAGTAAACAATCAGTCATATTCCAACACCCAGAATTTGCCAGAATTCCTCTGAAGAATTATTTGCTTTTTCCCCAATGTTAACAATAAATGAAAGTGAGTTTACAGAACGCTGGAATTCCAGAGGCCGATTGTATCTGAGCAATAAAACCCAAGAAGGAACAATCATTAGAGAATGGTAGTTATTGTTGAAACATTGGTTCCCTTCCAAACACTGTAAGTGACCACAGGGAACGCCTGTAATAATGCTGAAGTGGATTGACGAAGCATATTGCAGATCCAGTACGTGGAAATATAGCAAAGGGCCTCCGATCTACTACATTTACTCATTACCACACAGGCAGTCTAGCTCATGTGAATATTTTTCAAAACACAAATTTAACATGAGAGATTACATCACTGTGTCCCCAATTGTTTCTCAGATTTAACCTTTTTTTCGCATTTTATTTTGTTTGAGATCTATTACAATATGTAACTTGGTGTGCTGTAAAGAAATATACATGACATACATGACATCGTTACAGAGCAGGGAGCAGCTAATTCATTGCCATGGGGGGCAGTTCTTGGGGGTGGTACCTCGTTCAGGGTATAGTATACTATACTATTTAGTATTATCCTTTATCCTATACTATAATATTTAATGTACTATATATTATATACCTTTAAAAATCACTTAATTTTAATTTAAACATTTCTATGTGAATGCATCACTGTTCCCTGTAACTCAGTCTTTGACAGAGGACGTTCTGTCTCTGGATTATAATCACTGCCTCGTCACAGTAGCAGGGCACATTCATTAAAAGATCACAGTTACCTTGTTTTTCCAATGCAGGGTAATTACCAGCAATAACTACTACTTGCCTGATTTTCCTAGTAATGAATGGTAATTGATAGTAACCTGGGTACTCATGTGGGAAACACCTTTCATCTTCTCCTGCCCTAGCTTCAGCTTCCTGAACTTTCCGTACTGCAAGGGGGAGAGTGTGTGGCCCAACCAGGCAGAGCATGTTCTCCATCACTCCAATAAAATTCACATGAAGTAATGGGAGAAAATGCTAGGAAAGTACTACAGTTACACAGCGTGTAGTTAGAGTATGGAATAGTCTTCCTGTTAGTGTAGTGCAAGCTAAAACCCTGGGTTTCTTTAAGTCAGAGCTAGATAAGAATTTAACAATTCTGAGCTATTAGTTAAGTTCTCCCCAAAGAAGGTTTCTCTGTTGTTTGTAAATTTCTTATGTTCTTATTTACAGCAATCAGCAGAGAGTATGTTCAGTGTATGGACTGTTGCTTTAGTTTTGACTAACCAGGACGCTCAATGGCTAACCAACAGTGCAATCCAGGACACTCAATGGCTAACCAACAGTTCAATCAGTTACTGCGATGGGGTACAGTATGGCGCTTAAAGTTTTAGAGCTTAGGCTGGCTGAACATTTTGCTATCTAATTAATAGTTCCGCCTTAATAAGTAAATCTCTTAATTAAGGTGGCCTACGAACCTCTATATTTTACTGTACTCAAGGCTATTAACATTGTGGCACTACCATGAATCATTTTCTATTTTTATTACAGTATATGCTGTTCAAATATAAAGGTGTCAGCTATGTTTCCAGTCATGGACTTCCCGCCTCCTCTCTGAGGTGAAGTCAGTGGTGACCTCACCTTGACTTTGGGTGGATTCATCCAGTGGTCTTTCATTATGTTCTCTACTGTTGTGTTGTTGGGCAGGACGACCACATTGTTGTTTCTGTCCTTGCACATCAATTCGCACTCTTCACCTAAAAGTGCATGAGGAATAAAATGACGCTACAATTATGAGAAGCCTGACGGAAATTCCACTGCAAGATGACTCTAGTTTGGAGTTTGAGCAGAACTAAATGAACGGTGTCTGAAAAGCACAAAATAGAAATCAGGCGAAGAAGGCAGAGAAATAGTCATGAAAAAATATTCTAGCAATCCATAGTATAATATTCATGTTATGCCACAAAAGCCTGAAGAAAAAATCCCACACAACACTGGTATTTATTAAGTATTTCCAGACGCTGATGCACATGCACATTTCCTGGCCCTGTTAGGTGTTTTTTTGTCAGAAAGGTTATGAGCACAGACCTATTCCATGTCCATTCTTACAGCTGACACGGATGCTGGGACTCAGGTTTTGAGGGACGGAGCACCATCCTTTCATCTGAGGGCAAATCTTCAAGGAGCCAGTCCAATTTCCATCCTTTCTGCATCTGATCACGTTGGTAGTAGGACCCTGAAGTCAACAGTGCAAGTACTTAAAACATATTTTTATAAACCTAGACATTATACAAAGCTTATGTCATGTTTTATGTAGCAGACTGACTAATCGTCTCGTATAAAAAAGTCAATTCCAATTACTCATATTCTTCGCCAACAGATTGTTTGGCTGTGGATAAACCAGGAACATGGCAATTCATTATAAGAAATTGTGAGTAGTCATTGAGAAGGCCCGCTTAATGAGACGGAAAAAATAAAAGAGGTAACGCTGACGTCACACTTTAACATTTGGTTAACCTTTAAATCCATTGCCTAGCAGGTACAAAA
This sequence comes from Mormyrus lacerda, assembly GCA_015163995.2. Classification (NCBI taxonomy): domain Eukaryota; kingdom Metazoa; phylum Chordata; class Actinopteri; order Osteoglossiformes; family Mormyridae; genus Mormyrus; species Mormyrus lacerda. The sequence continues at coordinate 17,393,138 of JAABNX020000046.1, read as the reverse complement.
TAAGGTTTGGAGTTAGGGCTTTACTGCAAGCCAGTGTTAGCCTTAAATCCATGTTTGCACTGCCAGATTGACATTACGTCAGATGTAATGTCTTCTGGTAACAAAACAGACACATGAAAAACAAACAGCAAGAAGGAAAAGTAGGAGAAGATGGCTGGCTGACAAAAAACAACGAGGAACACCGACGTAAGCCAGACAGGAAACGAAGCGACAGGAAAAGAAAAGCTGACAGACCGTGGGGCATGGAGCGTGCCGTCTCACCGTATGGTTGTCGGCGTCGCAGTTGATCCAGCAATCGCTGTTGAACCTGAAGCCGTCGGTGCACCGGAAGCTGTCGTGGAAGACGGGGGGTGGAGGCGGACAGGTCACCGGCTCGCAGGATCCCTCCTGCCAGCTCCCATCCTCGGTGCACTGTCTCTTAAATGCACGCCTGGGGACGGAGACAGTGTCACTAAAAACACAGGGACATCGGCTGCAGTTTGGACCGGGGGCTCAGAATTAAAAGACAAACGCAAAGAACATACACCTCATGGCACGGAAATTAATAAATGGATTTAAATGAGCAAAACTAGACAAGCTGATTGGCTTCCTCTGGAGGATGCACCCCAGCCTTTTGCCCAATGCCAGCTGGGATAGCCCCCCCCCCTCCCACAACTCTGATCAGGTTATGTGGTTAGGAGATAATGGTGAATGGGGACGGGTGTACAGATGGATAGGCGAATACTGCAAACTGCCTTCAGGGTTATATTTACAATAATACAGTCAAGAAACAGATGGCAGATTGCAACCCTCGAGTAGTTTATTAAGCTGAACAAAAATACTTTTACTAAAGAAATATATCTATATTTATTCATTCATGTCCAACATCAAACAAGCGCTGGTGTCAGCAGAAACCCAGCTGGCCCTCACCTTCTCAGCATGTCGGAGTTGGCGATGTGGTAGCCAGGCTTGCACTTGTACTTGCAGAAAGAGCCCACCTTCAGGCCAGTGAAATTGCACCGGCGGGTCTGCAGGATGGCATTGGGAACTGGGGGCGGTGTGGGACAGCGCAGTTCACAGAGCGCCTCTGGGAAAGACCACAGGCCGTCCTCCATGCAGGTCAGAGTGTTGTTGAAGCCTGAGAGCAGGTGGAGTTATGGCAGTGAGAAGGCCATTGGGCAGGTAGGACGTGAAGATGACAGCCATGAAAGCATCACCTGACTCTTTTTGAAAGTGTTTTTTCTTTAGTTCAAGCCGGACAAAGCTTCTTCACAATGGAGCTACTACAAACTATGTCACCAATATAACAAGCACATAAAGATGCAAAATCGTGTTGTATTTAGTCAGATTTCTCCGTTTTCGTTTCCATTTTGTGACTGACTGTTAGTGTCTGCCCTTCGCACTCGTGATCTGACCTCAGTGGCTGTTTTCTGTCTGTTTTGATCGCATCATCTTTATTAATCCAAACCCTGACCAATCCTGTGGCCCTCTGCCCCAAAGTAAAAGCATTTCCCATGTCATGTAACGTGCAATTATAACATGCATAAGAACAGGAACATTCAGCTTGCAATTGCTTCTCTCAATTAATTTTCTTGTTAGTGTTCAATGACGTTCATGTGGTTCCCTTCACCTATGAGCTCAGCGGGCTCTTTGCACTGAAAGGTGCATCTCTTGCCATAGGTTGTTCCCTCAGGAAAACGGAAGACAGCTGGGTACACATGATACTTCTCTGGTCGACCACAGTCCACAGGCTCACAAGTCACCTGCTTGTTCCACTTGCCGTCGGCACAGGTGATAGTTACTCTGGAGTCTGACTGCAGAACAAGGGGAAAACAGGAATTGTCTGTACATGCTGCTGCGTTAATAGTCAATTTCATGGTTTTAGCTAGGATCGTTTTTTAAATGTAAATATACAAAAATGTACCTTTGCTTGTTACTTGTAATTGTATCTTTTAAGGCACAGAAGTGGACTCTGAAGAACATCCCAAAGGTACAAACAGCATTAATGTACCACCAGTAGTACAGAAAGGTTTCTCAGAGTCCATCCAATACAATCAAAGGTACAAATGCTTACAGCTAAGGGTCCAATTGTCAGACCACCGAGGGTACAGACTCAATGACAAACAAAGGTACAAATTTTTACCCTTTTTCTGAGAGCATAGAGGACTGGCAAAATAATAGATACTACACAAAAAAGCCCTTTGAACTAACTAAATCACACTTACAAAGACGGAGTCCTCAAATGGTGAGTCATTTTAGGCTGAATCGCAGCAACCAATATGTATTAGAGGTCAGCACTTTGAAAATGTGACATTTCGAAGTGACACCAGGCAGCAATAGAATTCCAACAAGGCCAAAGAGATGGTGGCCAAATTGCAGGTGCATCAGCCACAAAAACCGCTAAATTATTTAAGGTTTCAAAAGGAAAAGCTGCATCAGCAAAGAGAAATAGCAGTCAAAGCTAGTCAGAGAGATACTTAACAGGCTAGTTGATAATCAACACAAAGGTATAGCCTCAAAAGTAACAACAGAATTGAACCTGTAGTATGTGACCCAGTCTAAAAAAATGCTGTAAGTCTGAAAAATGCGGAATTAACACCAGAGCAAGCACATGCATCCAAAGCTACGGCAAAAAGACAGATAACGACATTAAGAAGAGACAATATAAAGCACTTTGATACAAGGAAATGTGGAAATGCACCATACATATGAAATTGAATTGTATAACCAAACAACTTTTTTGCAATATGATTAAGTTAAATGGTCTCATAAGTCATCTTTCACCATTTGGAAAAAGCCAAAGTATGCCCTCAAACTACAAAGCCTGTTAGATGGGCAGCCACCCCATCGAAGTCATTACGTTCAATGTTTATTGCGCATGGGTGTGTAACAGACAAGGAATATGAGGCCTCTTTACATGACCAGGTTTATGTTTCCTCCATGATATTGCCATATTTCAAGGTGATGATGTCCCTTCACACACCACTAAATAAACTCAGGAGTGGTTTCATGAACACCAGGATGGGGTCAAACGGCCGTCCCTATCACCAGATCTAAATATCTCTGATCCTTTATAGGAAATTATGGATTTTAGGGTACGAAGTAGATTTACACCTCCGTCCCGAAAGAACTGCAAACTTTTAATCTTGAAGAATGGCTCTGTATCCCACAGCACATTCCTTGTTTGACAGTATTCCAAGAAGAATTAAAGCCGTTTTGAAGGGAAATGGTGGTGCTACTATTTAGTGGTCCTAGAAATTAACATATTGTTAGGTGTTTCTATTATTTTGTCCAACCCATGTATATTAGAACATTATTCATAACAATTGTATGTCATGTAAATCAGTTGTAATTGAAACTTGAAATGCCTGCCATTTATTTGAAGACATTTCCAAATTCAGGTCTGACCCGCTACTGTTTACAGCATTATTTTGTATGGGGCTTTCAATACAATTTGTATCCTATATATTTTATTGGTCTTATTGCATCTTTTTATTGCATAAATTTACTGAGCTCATTCTCAGAGACCTGGAGGCAAATAAAACTACTTGAAGAATGTATTGCTCAGAAAACAGCCAACACAAGCAAGCAAATTTAAATTAATAATAAAAAAAATAATAAGTCGATGTGTAATCCAATCCAAAAGAATCCTATAAAGCCCTTTTTATCCACTGACATAACTTTCTACGCACTACTGTAGTTAGGAAGACTGAAAGAGTTTACACATATGGTTGAGAATAATTTCAGGTTGCATGAATGTCTAAATTACAGTAGTATAGTACTAATAAAATAGTCACCAGGACGCTGACTGGAAAACACAGAAACACAGAGGCTGCCAGAAACTGGACAGAACCGCTTCCACTTGTCCCAGCCAAAGAGCACTGTTGCATTTTAACTCTCCTTAAGTAAATGCTATTGTCTTCTCTCAGAGGATAGAACCACAGACAACTGTGCAATGTACCGAACACCAGCAGTGAAGAGCCGGAGAATTCCTGTCTCGGCCAGGCCAGAGGGAGTCACCGATGTCACTGAGCAGCATCGGGACATGCAAGGAAACAGGGGGCCGTAATGAGACAGACAGACAGACCTGCTGGGAGAACTTTCTCACGAAAGGAAATGCGGGTATGAAAAATGGATGGATGGATATTTGGCTCCTTACTAATTACTAGTACATACGTTTAATCTAATCCAAAATAGAGCTAGGATTTCGGTTCCTGTTCATTGCTACATTCGGGGTTTAATTAATTGCAGTGTTACATTATTACATCACCATCAATTCATCTAACTACATACTTTGGACAGTAGGGGGAAACTGGAGTATCTGGAGGAAACCCATGCAAACACATGGAGAATATGCACACCCCACACACCGTAAGTGCAACTTATATGCAATCTTTCACTAATATTTACTATACTATACACTGCATATAATATTACACTTAAGCGTCAGTTTATCAATGAATTATTCTTTACTAAATTACAGAAAGAAATGTTACAGTGACCTTGCCGCTCTGTAACAGTATCCTTAAATGTACAACAGGTAGTATTAATCATAAATGTAATATATCCCTAGCTAGTGTTTTACTAATAATCATAGCTAAGGGGGGAAGTTTGTTTTCCTTCCATACATGCGCCTCCTCCATCACCAGGATTACCTACAGCCCTCTGGGAAAGGAGCACATGCATTCACTGGGGAACTGGGCTTTGAACAAACAGTAGTGAAGCGATGCTCTAGATTCCAGTGCTTATCTAATGTACTGTTACCCTCTCAGAAAAACCAGCAGACACTGAGCAAAACAGCAGGAAACAGAATGTAAAATGCAATCCAGACTCAGTCGCAAGCAGTGTCTTTTTTTCCACTTCTACTTTTTCTTCCTCCCCCTCCTTCGCTGGAGACCCTTTATTGGAAACAGATCTTTTCGGGTCACTGTGCACTGGAGTTATGACTGAAAATTGGAATCGAAGACCACACAAGGGATTGCACAAGTGTGTGCATGGGTGTATGTTTCAGACCGAGACCATTTGAAGATTATGTAAGGTCTTCAGCCAGCCAGAACCTTACAGGCCTTTCTGTGTTATCCTTTTTTTAACTGATACAAACAGCATGTTGTAGTGAAGTAAAAATGTTTTACAGATTTCATCCAGTTCAACTGTTTCTCCATTCTGGAGAAATAAATGCCTGGTACAGAACCATTATACTCTTTGGTTACATTTTTAATTAAATTGTGTGTGTGTGTGTGTGTGTGTGTGTGTATATATATATATATATTACACTGGAGAGGACTGCTGAAAACAGGACTGTTTAGCAATATTATAAGTAATGCATTTATTCGCTTTTTATGTTTAAAGACATATTATGACATTTTACTTTTTATATTGTAAAACAGAGTGCTGGAACCTCTGTCCCCACTGTCCTGCTTGTGCCTGCCGCACATAAAGTTCTCAGGCACTTAGCACATTTTACTCTTAAATAATAAAATCAAATGAAAAGAACAAAACAAACAAAGACACAAAAAGCCATCGGTCAAACAATCCCCTGTCTATAACTCCTCTCCCAGTTCTTTCAGTCTGAAAGGTTACATCTCCATAGCGCATCGCACAAAGTTTTAACAACCTGATATAAAAGAATGTTGCTGCAACTTTTGATCGCTATTATGACAGTAGCTATAAATCAGGCAACGCTGTCACCTCTCCAGGCAGACAGAACACACAGCCCCCAACCCTCTGAAAGCCTAGGAAATCCCTTCGGTAGACCCCAGACAGCAGCGGTCACTGCTCACTGTTCTCGCCGGCCCCGCCGGACCTCCGCCAGCCCAGTCTGAGGATTAATTAGACAACCGCACGTATTTATAGCTAGTGAACGGCCCGCAGGCTCCAAAGAAGATGAAAATGCCTTTCATTCTCTCTCGCGCACATGTGGAAAGACATGCACACGCAATGCGTCCTCTGCAGCGGGGCGCAGACTGCTGTGCTGTTTTCATGACGGCATTTCACATGGTTTAAAAGAATTATAGTTTGGACCACTAACTTAAGTGAGCAGTCTGGTCTTTTTCACATTGTTAGTTTTACATAATGAACAGTGGTCTTTGAGGTGAATAAACACTAATTACCCTGCAATTAGCCTTCTGCAAACTGCGGCCTAAAACATTCAGCTAGTTTGTGAACAGATGAAGCAGTCTGTTGGTTTGAATTAGAAAAATAAGCAGCTTTTGACTCTATGGCCTTGCAGTATCGACTGCTGAGGAGTGTGTAATTGTAGAATTTATTTTATTGTAATTAATTCAATTTATAATTAATTCAATTTATCATTTATTAAAAAAATGATGACATATACCAAATTATCACATTGGAAATGAATATGATATATTTATATGTACTCCTGTAAGACTCCCTAAAATATCCCAGAACTTTTGTGACACTAATTTATTGGAAGCAGCCACACCGAACTGGGGAACCACCATTGTCCTACATAGCAAAAGCAGTGGCTTTTCTGTCGTCTTACTGTTAGAGTAGCAGGTGAAACCCCTGTTTATACTGTTTATAGACCTACACCCTGGTCACCTTTTTTTCTTCTCTCTCATTGTCCATTTCTGTTTTTCCCCAACCTTACACTTCTTCAACAACAACCATATCTTTCTCATCCTCTATCCCCCCTTTTCCTTCTCTTCTTTCTCTGCCTGTTAGACGACTACTCCTTACATGCCTTCAACACCTTGGGAAACTTGGATAGTTCCTTAGTATTCCTGAGAAACGTTTTGCCTCCAGCTGACACACAACATTCCAGACATCTCTTTATATTCGCATTTTACTTCTGCACTTTTAAGTAACTGTAAAGAGCATTAGCGCCCTCAGCGTGAAGAAAGTGAAAGTGTGGGAGAAACTGAACACAACTGCAACACATCGCTTTAAAAACGCTTTAAACTTAAAAATGATATCATTATAGTTCCTGATTTGCTTCAGTCTTATATTCTTTATATTATATTTCATTAGCCTATTAAATTACTTTTGACATTTTTATTACAAGTTGAAATATTACCACGCTATTATAACAACTCCTTTGAGTATTGTGCATATTTTAAAACAGCTACTCCATATGTATTATAAGGAAAATGGAAAGGTACTTTCTTTGAAACAATGCATTAGTCTGTTTGAAAAGAAAATTTTAAAAAAGCATACGTCATTCATCAGCACTGATAATCCCCTAGCGACAATCTCCTTAGCCCCATAAACAGTAAACAAACAGAACAACAGTACAAACCTAACAACAACAACGACAACAAACAAAAACAATAATAATAATTTAAACAACAAAACCAAGGACTGCAAACATACATGGGCAGATGCTGCTCGAAATCTAATTGAATCTAAACTTGTCATTTTGGTGGAACGTATTGTATTAATACGTATATATTTAAAAAACTGAGCAATTTCAGTAACTTACTAGCACTAACCTATTGATAATTTATGTGAAATTGATTTTTAAAGTTGTGCAGATACACTTGTAACAAAAAAGTGGGCAATCTTTTTTAGACAAATAAAATTTAAAAAATAAAAGTAGGAGTAATCAAAAAAACGACGGACAGGGACTTTTCACAAGGGACACGATTCAATTATTTGTATTTGGTTAGTTCAGTTATTCAGTTAATGTATCAATGTATCACAACACACCTATGTAAAACACCTTGGGGAGACTCTGTTGTGAAAGGCGCTATATAAAAATAAATCAAATTGAACTTTTTTGAGTTAGGCTCAGTAAGTAAAGGCTGCATGTTACTTTCCTTTGTTCAAGGCCACCTCAGCAATCCCTAAATTTGCCTAATTTCAAGAGGTGTTAATGAAATGACCAAAGCGGTGGGGAGTAGCAACAAGAAGTGTGGGATGAATAGGAAGCAAAAAGAGGCAACGTGGAAAGGAGCTAAGAAGCAGCTTTTTATGTTGGGGCACTTACTGGGGCAAC
>JAABNX020000046.1:17371141-17385147 GCA_015163995.2 Mormyrus lacerda | reverse complement strand
CCCTAACCCTTTCAGTCTCCTCTCAAAAACACACTGGAATGGCCACTAAATAGCAGTCGGAAAAGGGACCTGCCCTCCCATTGGGGGGGGGGGTCTGCGTGCATGGAGTTTCCTTCTTTTAAAAATTTACAGCTGCCGATTGCTCCTCCACTGAGTATTTAACTACCACTGGCTACTGTGCCTAATTCAACACAGATGCCTTGGGTAGATATTTTCTGGCCCCCAAAGCCTTCCTTAACCCCCCTCCTCCAAAATAAAAGAAAACAACCAGAAACCTCCTGTCCCCCATCTTCTTCTGACCTCATGAGATATTTTTCCTACTGGGGATGTGGGAATTCCAGTACACGCACTGCTTTCAATAACACCTTGGCAGAAGAAATCACAAACAGTCAGGCTTCCTATGGTAATAGCTCGGATGGGGTCTGCACAATAGAGTAATTATGAACCCTGGTATCCTTCAACATGTCTTTGCCTTGAGTTTTCTGTAGCACTGGTATGTAGTTTAATCTGCAAGGTACACTCACCCAAAATGTTAAAATAAAATGCCACATAAAATACCTGAGTAATGAAGAAATAATCATGGGTGTGAATCTAACGTTAGACGATTAATGGCACATTTATTAATCTGTCCTTCTTCTCCAGCTTGGGCTTAAACTATATTCGAAATAAACAGCATTCTACTCGAACATCTTCCTTTCTGCGCTACATTCTATGAATGAAGCTCCAGTCAGTTTGAAAATCCTGTCGATTCAGAAGAATACAAAACACAACCAAAACAGAACCAACGGGGGGGAACCTACTTTGTGATAATCTTCCACCTTTCTATTCATGATCCTCTACACAGCATCTCACACAGGACAAGATAGACATGCACAGAAACATGGAAGCTGCAGTTTTAAATCATTGCTGTTTCCTTGCACTCAAAACAAACCGCTTTGGTGGTTCACTTTGTACTAATTGCAGTTGTTTTTTCTTCTTTTCAGACCAACAGTAAAAAAAAAAAATGTGGAGAAAAAGCAAAACAACACTGGTTAACACACAAAGCAGATTCCGCTGCTTGTATTTGTGTCTCTGATGTGGGCTATAATCTGTGTATTCTGTGTCAGCCCATTTACAAATCAACAAAAGGAAACCAAGAGGCACAAACAAAGCAGTGTGTCGCCTGCAGGAAAGCCGTGTACGTGCTCTGCTTGTGCTGGCCGTCCCCATTTGAACCAGATGGCAAGATTGGCGGCCGGGTGCTGATGTGTGAACGGCCCATGTGCCAGAACACCCTCTGCGGGTCGAGGCCAAAGAGTTGCCTGGCTGTGGTAGGCATGCGCAATCACCAGAGAGGGAGCAAAAGAGAAAGGCGGCAGTGATCCGCATCTGTGTCACCAGTGCTAGCCCCAGGGAGGGCGCCGGCAAGGAGAAGGGGCTTTAAAGTGTTTGGACGGCAAATAGACCCGAACAAATTACATCCCTACTGCGAGCGCTACAGCTTTCGTTAAACGCTGTAATAATGTTTGGCTGAAATGGGCCTGAACTTGTTCACATACAGGGAGAAAAAAAAAAAGCACATAACCTGAAATACACAAAACTAAAATTTTAATACACACAAAATCCCAAAAACAACATTCATACTGGTCCATATCCCAGTATACGATGGCCATTTTTATTGCTACTCAAACTGTTGTCAACCTACGAAAAGCCACTTTTCAAATAGTAAAAAATGGTACCTATATTCATAATAAAACTTGAAATTTATTCTTTATTATTATTACTTGTTTAGAAATCTGTGACCTACAGTCATCTGGCAGATGATACAATATCATTGCTAAGTTCAAAACATAGACGGTGAAGATACAGAGGCACAGTTATGCACTTTTGTATTAGACACCAAGCTGCATTTCATTGCCTGAATACTTTGCGCAATGACAATAAAGTTGACTCTAATCTAATCTAATAAAATAAATCAACTAATCTTAGCAAGAAAAGAAGGTCAGCACTGAAAACCTACCTATCTCTGCTCTGAAGCCAGTGTATCAGTGCCACTCAATTGTTAATCACCAGATAAAAAGACAGGCCCCCTATTTGTGCATATAGAATGCTTTTTTTTTTGAAACCCTTCAAATTTTATTTATCGCATTTTTAATTTTTCATGGATTACAATTCTGCTGAATGGACACTAGTTCCCATGACGTCATCCTTCCCAAATAAAGATCAGGGAAAGAGACACAAGTGCCCAAACAAGCCAAAACCTCAGACCACTCCCATCTGCAAGCTCCTGCATTTATTTGGAACATTAATTTATTTATATATATTTTTGGGAGATGATCAAACAAGATTGGAAAAGATTGCTATGTCTGCTGAAACCATAAAACAAAATGAACTGTCCATGACTGAATAAGAGTAGTAGCATCTCAAATGTGTGACTGTAAAAAACCCTGTTTGTTCCCACTGGGTCTGCTATAGGGACATTGGGCCCTACCTGGGTCTTGATGATGTCATCATCCCGGTGGATCTGCAGCACGTATCCACGGTTACAAGTGACTGTGCAGCGGGCCCCATTAAAGTATCTTGGGCTGCTGCATGCCAGTTCAGCATTGCGGATGAGAGGTCCTTGACAGTAGATGGCCTCGCATGAGTAATGAACACAACTAGGAAAAGCAGAATATTGTAGGTAAGGGCACTGACCTTTCTGTTAGAGGGGTGTGGTTTCAAACCTTGAGAGTAAAACATCAAAAAGTACTTTACAACTAGTAACCAGCCAATGGGGTCAAACATAAAAGCATTTTGAAGAACCTAAACAAAAGGGTTATTCACATGTTATATGATAAACTTTGAAACTGAAATTCAGGATAATATTACAAAAAAGAAAAAGAATTTAAAATAATAATAATACAGTAACAATTAATGGTGATTTTGAAAGGATGGTATACATGTCACATGATTTTGCTTTTAATGTGCCACATAAATTCATTTTGATTTGATCTGAGGTCAGCTCTAAAGATTTGCTACATCACAGGTATGATTAACAATTTTGGTAAATGCACTGATAATTCTTAACACAAACAAGGAATAAAGTGACTTTTCAGTAAGAACATGCAAAAGGGAACAATTAAAAATACTTTACATTTTTGTAACAAACTCAAGACTTCAAAAATGCTACAGAATTGCCCTGTGTGCGTCAGTGACGGAGTACCATTGCATGCAGATGCCCTGTTCATCCTGAAACAGACTGCAGGCTTTACTGTGACCCAACACCGAACAAACAGTTACAGAAAATGGGTGGAAGGACAATTATCCTTTAGGGTCTAAATACATGCACTATAAATGCCCTCTATTTTCTATTAAATTGAATATACCTATTTAGAACATTTACCTTCACACATCAAATTAATTGAGCACCCAAACAAAGCTCATAAATACTCAATAATAAAACTGAATTCATGAGCATTTTGACTACAGAACTAATAAGAAAGTAGGTATTTTAAATTAGAAATGATCAAAAATAAAATGCGCTATCAATTTATGGTTAAATATTGTGTCCATACATAAATGAGAAGTCTATAATGGTACAAAACAGTACTTTTATGGACTTGCTGGGTACATACACTGCATTAGAGTAACTAGCTAGTTTTGCTGGAAAGGTGCATTATCTTCATCTGTTCTTAATTAAAATGAACTATTTGAGGAAAAAAAGCACTATGCTTTTACTCTCATTTATTAGCGTGCAAAAAAATGACACAGTTACTGTTATAAAACCGTCATCGGGGAAAATGATTCCACCTTATATTCTGACTGCTGAAAAAGTCTTCATAAATTTCCAAAAAAGCTGAAAAGAATCTAGTGCTTTAATGACACTATCTGACACTGCTGAGTGTCGATGTACTCGCTCCTGCCAGAAAAGGCGAATTATGGCTACTTCACATTCGCTGCAGCTATTCACAGACGTGTTACAATGCCCAGCTGAAGTTTCATAACAAACACTGACACTGCCGTAAAAGTGTTATGAGTGGAAAAATGGCTCCCATTTTACATTACAAGCACAATGACAACCTTCATTAATCATTTATACAGAAGGTCTAAAGCCCAGCACCAACCTACATTACTGTTATATAGTCCTCTCAAAGTGTTTGATGAGACACCAAGAGCTGTAAAATAGACAATAGGTTTTGAAAAGAAACAAAAAAGGTCCTTTAGTTTATTTCAATACACGTTGTTTCATATGAAAACTGAATGGAATTGGTCCCAGTACATAGCAGAGTAAGAATGCCCTTTTACAGTCCTATCTAAAAGAATAAAGAGCTAAAATATGTCATTCCGGCTCTGTTTCAGATATCCAAAAATGTTCTTTGCCTATGAGTACCTAGGCTGTTGAAAAATGATTTAATAGCATAAAGGTTTTCTTGAAGATGCACCAGATTTGAAGTATAGAGTGCTGCTGAATTACTCCTTCTTATCAGATGAACGGCTCGGACGTCCGGATGTGGGACTTAGAGTGGTAACTGAACAGCATAACGCAGACAAAACACAAACTCGCCCCGCTAAGTACAGCTGACAGCTATTATATCTGGCAGCCCTGGAGCAGAGAAGCTACAAAACCAGCTTCCTGGCATGTGGAGGTGAGAAAACACGCAGCGCGCACTTATTCTGTGTGGTTTCCACAACATCAAGGGATGTTACTGGGCCACCGTCTCTCATTACGTATGCAGTAATGAGTCGACACACGCATGTATGCTCAAGCCCATGCTATTTGAAATATGCTCCCTGGAGGTCAACTGCAGACAGCACGTCTTTTTCCTTTTTTTTTAACGCAAACCGAGGTGGGCGGTGGATTGTCCCAGTGACTCAAGCATCTGTTGGTATCTACTGGTTTTTCTGCTTTCACTACTCACAGAAACAGAATTGCTGCACCAGCTTGGGCTAATCAAGGTCTGCAGCAGTGGCTTAAGAAGTAATTACATTCAAGCCACAAACAAGACAAGAAAGTAGGTGTTGAACTTGAAAGTGTGTGTGTGTCAGACAATTGATTATCTCACTTCTTCATTATATATAATAGGGTGATGGCATTATATCGGCAAGTAATCACAATTACTAATAGTTTTCGCTGTTATAATTGATTCAATAAACTCGCACCATGGCGACTCGGTGGGCAAGACTGAATCCTCACACGTCTAAGGTCGGCTCCTGCTCCTGCCTCTGTGAAGTTACGTAGATTGAAACTTTCCCATAGATTGATTGCATTTGTGTGCCCTGTGGCTGTCTGGCATTCCATCCAAGGTGTCCCTTGCCTTGTTCATTGTGCTTCCTAGAATAGGCTCCTGCAATTCTGTACCAAGTAAGCAGTTAGAACACGGATGGATGGATGGATGGATGGATAATATCCAAAATATTAGGTGAAAGACAGTAGTCAAAAATTATGCCTTTTGCATATGATGACCAGACATCTATCAGAAAGAGAAGAATTCATATTAAGAAAACTGGACAAACGAGGGTGTCCAAATATGTTCCACATGTCCACCTTGAAATGTGTAAAGCTACTGCACCCAAACTAAAGGGAGGGGGGATACTATTACCCAAAAATGGAACATAAAACTGGATTATGTTAATAGCTATGTTGTTAACAACTTTGGGGGATCAGGGACTTGGTGTTTTTCACAGCAGCAGAAAAGTATTACAAAAGACATGGTGTTGGCAGCACAGAATTGCTGGCCTGTTCCTCACATCTGACACAAGGCCAGCCCAGAAGACCAGTGGAAGGGGAAGCAGGAGAGGAGGAAGCAGATGAGGTAATGACCAGCCACTAAGTCTAAGGTAACCATGCTTTTGTCTCTCACGATATTGAGTCCAAGTAAATATCCAATTTGTACTCTAAATAAAAAAAAAACGACAAACATCCTAAAAAAACGTAATGATTTCTCAAAAGCTAACGAATGTGAATTCATCATTTCTTAATAAATGAAAGGGTGCATCCACTAGGTATTATTTATCACTGCTCTCTAAACCTGAAGTGAAATATTGTTTTCCTTTAAATACTAAATATGACATGAAATGAATGAATAAACCCAAGTGCCCATCTTGGTGTGCGAAGCAGAGGTTGTTTTGGACAGTACTTTGTTTTTAGAGAAAAAGCACACAGGTCGGCCGTTGGGAAATACCAAAGATCCCTTGGAAGCAGTTTTGGCGTAGGTCCATGATGTTGGTTCCGTCCAGTGTTCCAACCACTTGGCTTGCAGTAATGGACCCATCTTTATTCCACAACCTCATACTGTACACTTTGCCATGCCAGTACAATAAAAACCATACAGTATTAAGCTGAGAGCTGTTAAGAGCTACACATTTCAATTGCTATTGTTATTATTATACTTATTACTGTCATTATCATTATTTCCTGATTACCTCAATGCTCTGCATGGGGTAAGAGATTTTAGCAGGGGAGCAATCAGGCTCAGATTACATGACAGTACAGCCAATGCCAACAGAATTGTGTGTGTGTGTGTGTGTGTGTGTGTGTGCCCGGCTGATTGTTTAGCTACGTACTGAGTGGTTTTGTCTCTATGCTACCCTGACCAGTTTGCCTTCCATCTGAGTACCTATATTCTTGGCTCTGTTAGACAGAAAACAACTAAAGGAGACACCTCTCAAAGAAGAAGAAGAAAACAGGCAAGAACAGGTCTACAAAGCAAATTTATCCAAGTCATGTGACCTATTACAAATAGATTCCTGACATCGGTGTTCATGTTGCGCAAAATCAACCTGCTTTCTTTATACACTGGTAAGACATGAAATATACGAAGTAGTTGGTATCATCTAATGAAATAAGCAATGTTTACACAAGTACATCTACTATGCTTTGGGCAACATACCTCTGACCCATAGGGTTGTATATCTCATTGCTCTGGCAGCCGCTGATGGTGATGGGGTCAAAGTATTGGAAGGACCGGAGGCCCACCCCAGAGATAGCCACCAAATGTGAGCGAAACTTCACCACGATGGCTTTGGTGCGGTAAAAGGCCATGCTCAGGTCATGGTGCACAGGAATCACCAAGGGGTTGTTCCTACAGCTCAGACGCCATTCCCCTGGCAGATGATAGAATCGAGGACACAGTCTTCACTCAAGGGTATCGTACGACCCACTATGACATAGTTATTATGTCTGATCAAGTACAATCAGAGGAAGCAAAAACACACAAACCTAAACTGTGTATCTGCTCCTTGGTGTCCATTAGTTGAACAGTAATATTGCATTGGGTCTGGTCAATGTAACCAGTCCCATCTGCAGCCAAATGAATTATGACAGCAGCAGCAACCATTGGGTGAGAATAGTGTGCCTGCAGGGAAACAGAATGACACCATGTAGGAATGTTTTACACACATGTGTACCTGCTCAGATACACTACACTTTATATTTTTCATTGTACATCCAAACACATGGTACCACTATTAAACATTCCCGGTAATTACAAAAATAAAAACAAACAAACAAGCACATGCCTTTTTGCTTATAACTCACTCCATATGTACCCCTAATATCTGCTGACTGTCCACTTGAAAATCTGCTCTAACCTTGAGCCAGTAGTGAGGGTTCCAAGACTGCTGTTGGGCCTCTTGACATGGGAACCAAGCATACTGGGACACTCCATCGGAGAGGTCAAATGCTTTTGACTGGCAGGTCTAAAGACGACACAAATCAGACAGTACACAAAAGGTTAGCATGAACCGTGTAACATTACTCCGTTTGTAAATAAGCGTGATCGCTATTGGAGACAACACGAAACAAAACTGCCTACGTTATAAATCTTTTTTTTCCAGAAACATTCTCCAAAAATATAACAAGCCTTGAAGTTCAAAAATGAACTTGGAAAAAGAAGATACATTTGTCTTTCCTGTATATTCTGTCAGACCGTGACCTAAAGCCATGCGGTTCTCCCCTACGTAATTCTACTGAGAAGTTCCTAGGGAAAACAAAGATATGTCGATCTGTTGCATATGATATGATGGAGTAACGTGGCAAACCCATTAACACAAAAAGAGCCTGAAAATCTTGAGGCGAGAGAGGACCTCTGATCTTCCTCAAGTCTGATCCAGGAACTCTGCTCTTCATCGTGCGCGTCAGTGATGATAACTTCAGCCCATTCTCACTGCTTCCCCAGTGTTTCTTTATAATAGTCTGTCTTTGTTTTTGCAGTATTCGGGTCACAGAAAATTAAGGCAGCATACAGACACCACCAAGAGAAAGTCAAGTATCCCATCGCCTCTAAGAGTACACTTATGAGTAAATATTGTAAGCTTACAACTAAGCCTTACATAATTAAGCGTCCACTCTTTTCATAATCTGTTGTTTTTTAAATTTTAAATTGCAACCAGAATAAATACATCCCCATTACATTTCATGACTGAGTATCAAGTTGCATAAACTTAAAATGCCATTGATTTAGCTTCTACTGCCTTTACAAACATCTTGCCATGCTTATAGTAAATTTACCAGAAGAGAACTTGAAATCCAATGCTTTTGAAGCCATTACTTCATTACTTCCTTTATATATTATATAAAAATATCACATCTTTTGTGAAAGGCTGGCAATCAACCTCAAACAAAGCTACAATTCAGGTAAAGTGGTCAAACTATACAATTAAAGATATTTATTACATATGAACAGGGCCGCTGTCACATTTCAGTGTAAAACCAGTTACTGTTATTTAATATATATGAAAAATTATATACTTGTATACAATCTCTAAAGTCAGCAAAAAACTGAAAAACGCACAAGAAAGTTCTAAAAAGTCCCGTAAACAACAAGCATCCCAGGGTTATGTATTTAAATGTATACCATGAAGTACTTACCATCTGGAGTCAATTGGTATTCTTACAAATTCACAACTATAAAAAGTCCAGACTTAAGCACACAAAGCTCATCCCCAAAACTTTCTAGAGGAGACCAATGTTCTAATAATGTCCGATCCCTGACAATAACATTTAAATGTTTTCGGTTACCCCTTCACATTAACGAGGATGTTTTGTTCAAGCTGTCTGCTGGCTGTAGACAGGTCAGTATAAAGCAGATGAACTTTCCAGTCGCTTTTGGCAGACAAGCGGATTTCATCTATAGAATTGTGTCTTTCATTGTGTCTCGAAGTTGCTGCGGCCTGAAGTCAGGAACCCTCTAGTGACTCCAAAAAGTTACATCACTGCGAAGAGTAATAAAATCTGTTCAACCAAATGAAATTTATGAAGACAAAGTTAACTTTATCAATGAAAGAGCCTTGTTAGTATAGCCTGTAGGAGAAAAGAGAAACAACAAAAAAATTAATGGGTTCACTTTATTGCAGAATATGGTGGTTTATTACCTTGGTAGCAACTTAAAAGTATGAGTTTTAATGATTGCAGACTTCCTATTGTGTAATGTCATTGGAGTAATTTTTCACTTAAGCCTCAAATGGAAAGAGAAAAGAACCGTAGTATCTTAAACACTGCTCTCAGAGTCTTGCCACAGCACAACTCAGAATGTTCTTAAGTTAATTACAAGCAAATTACCTGAAGCGCTCACTACTGAAACTCTGTAATAGGGGGGTGAGTCTGCAATTTACTATTGAGACGTAATTTAGGCCATCTGGAAATGTACAATTAGCCTCAGAAGCAGCGTGGTTAACTCTGGCAAACCTTGGTCTGCAAAAGCGCATTTTGTTTATAGAGTGCCACTTGAAATGAAGCTAAACAGAAAGAGCTGCCAGTAGCCTTGTCACGCTGGGATAGCAAAGGATCATGGGGACGAGGAGCCGGGTTAGCCAGTCCAGACACACGTGGTCCCCAGTG
This sequence comes from Mormyrus lacerda, assembly GCA_015163995.2. Taxonomy (NCBI): domain Eukaryota; kingdom Metazoa; phylum Chordata; class Actinopteri; order Osteoglossiformes; family Mormyridae; genus Mormyrus; species Mormyrus lacerda. The sequence continues at coordinate 17,375,348 of JAABNX020000046.1, read as the reverse complement.
GCCAACCGCCAGAGGAGTGTCAAAGTTCTGTGAGAAAGCTTTGTTTGGAGGCCTCAGGGCTGATTCGGCCTTTAATAGCAACGCAAACAAAGCAGCCCTCCGCGTCAGCAAGAGTGCAGTACATTGCCCATGTTCTGCTGAATTGTCACCAATAGGCCATGCAGCTTATTACCGGCATTTGTTATGAAAAAAAAAAAAGAATCCTCTCCCAGCGCATGCACACACACACACACGCACACACACACACACACACACACACAAATAAATAGATAAATAAATAATCAAGGTAATAATTGCCCTGTTTAATCAGACTCACAGCATTTCCTGCCGATGAGGAACCCCCTGCCACGGTAAAATCAGGTTACCAATGCAGGCAGAGACAACACGAAAAAAAAGGTCTGTGACGGAATAGCAAAAGCGCAGGACATAGAATTACTGCTCTAATCGCATCTACCACTGTGCTTGTTCACAAAGTTTTATAGCAATTATAGCTACAATGGTTACATTCTTTGCTTTGCCAGACTGATGTTTTTGAATAAAATACATTTCACTAAAAACATTTTCAAAAATTGAACTGCATCAAGACTTGAACTATGAACAACTCTCAAGGTTTGTTTAGATTACATTTGTTTTTGATGTATTTTGAATATTGTAAAAACTAGTTGCCATTATCAGTAAACATCACAGAAAAGGGTAACTCGTATGTATAATAATGATGTGTTTATCTTTATGTGTACTGTTAAGTTATAAAGGAGCCTATCAATGTTTTAGAAAACCTATGTTGTTAGCATTTAGCGGTATTTAAACAAACAAAAAAACAGGATAGTTATCATTTAGAGTGGTCTTTTAAATGTTAGGAGAGGGCAGACAGAATAGCATGTTTATTTATTTTTATTTATTTATTTTTAACAGAGAAATGAGGGTGAGGTAAGTAATGCATAAGTTGTGTCGCTAACATGGAATACTGAACTATCCCTCAACTGGAAGAGAGCAGCGTGCTGCAGATTATACAGCACAATAACACGATATGATCTAGGATCAGAGAGTCTTGTCCAATAAAAGATTAGTATCCCCTAGTGCACATTATGTCAGCTGACCTCCCTGGACTAAGCTCCCAGACTGGCTTGCATGGTAGCTCCAGTAGGCATGGCACAGTGCATCACGCAAACCTGCAGCTGCCCCTAGAAACAAACCAGCACCGAGAAATGAGAGTTCAGACTCACACCTGTTACTTACACCGGAAAACAGGAGCTAGGAACAGCTGCTTTATGAAAAGCGTGTTAAACCAAATTACAATAACTTTTTGCCCTTTAATGTTTCTACATTAAAAAGTTATTCTTTGGATGGATATCAGCACAGGCACCTAATTTAAGAAAAAAAATTAACTGTTCACCACTGTGTATCTGGGACTTGTGGCACTACAAGTGTTGATTGTTTTCAAATCGCAATCAGACAGAACTGGTTGCAGTTTACATGACTGCTTAATAATCTTTAGTACAGGGTTCCAAACTTCAATCACATTGTCACACCCCGCCTGCGGACAGGCGATGGGAAGCAGCTGCCTCTGACCACTGCCCATGAATCACGTTAGATATAAGCACGACAATAACCGCAGTCCAGCGCGAGGTATTGCTTCATGTACAGAACCATGCTGAGCGTTGCTCTCTCTGTCTAGCTCTGTTCCGTGCTGCTTGCTCTACCTGAATCTCCCCGCAGCTGGTCTCAAGCTCCCTCCTGCACTTCCTCCCCTCGCTCTTCCTCCCTGGGAGTTCTTCTTGTGCCTTGTTTCTGTATCTGTACGGATTCCCCAGTAACCAAACCTCTCAGCGGCGACCTCGACCATGGACCTGGATCCCGACCTTGTGCCTGCAGTTTCTTCCCGATCACCCAGATTTCCACGCTGCCTGCGCGACCACGTCTCTGTCTGATCCCCTTTGCCTGTCTCACTCAGCCGGGCATAAAGGCTCAACGATCTCTCCATCCGCGGGTCAGAGTGTATTCATTACACGCGTCACTTTTTTGGGGGAAATTTTTGTATTGTGAGCACTTCTAAAAAACCTTTTCCTGCATTTAGTAGCTGGGAGCTACCCTGTCATGACGCTGCATTTAATGCATCATATTGCAATGCATTTTTAATTTTGCTTGGACAGCACGCTTCACTACACACCAAACTGTATGACCATCTATGAACCCCTACTTCTTCACCATGGCTCCATGTATGTGGAGTTTACTTGTACCCCCCGTATTGTCATGGGATTTCCCTCAACACACAAATTGCGTGTGTGAGTGTGCCTTGCGGTGGGTTGGTGCCCCATTCTGGGTTGTTCCCTGCCTTGTGACTGTAGCCTCCAGCATAGGCCCCCCCCCCATCCCACCCATGACCCTGAAGATGGATGGATGATATATATAAAGTATTTAATACTGACATCATTACCTCAGCTAAAAAATAAATGTGAAAAAATTGATGAAACTACATTAGCTGTAATCAGATCAGTATATCAGTATACTACCTGTTTTTCTTCCATAATACTATACTTCCTTGATAATGTCTACTGCGCTTAGCTAAGTAGGTCACAACATGATGGATGAATAAATAACAGGATGGATAATATAAAGCTGATGTAAAATATTCTTCGTAAAAATGAACTTGTTTATTGTGCACTATTTTGCTACATGTTATTACGTAGTTTTTAGGGGTTTGGGGATCACATAGAGGAAATCAATTTCATGACATTTGACTCAGTGACAAGTCTGCTGTCTATAATTATTGACAGAAAAGAAATGGTCCACGACTGACTGTTAATGGCTAAAATGCAAGTTAATTTCTTGCATGTAAGTCATAATCAGTAAATGTGCTCAAGCTAGGCTGATTGCGAAGAAGACTCAACCATTGTTAGCTTTATTTGGGATTACATCAAAAAAAAGCATTAATTAGCTAACTTTGGATGTATATGGGCTTAAGGCTGCAATGTCTAAACGGCAAATATATTAATGTTACATAGAAGCTCCATACTATCAGTGTACATTAAGCCAACCGTAGAGTGCAGCATCAGAAGAACATGGGAGAAGGTACAATCTGGGCTTTCATATGGGCTAGAACCTTCACAGATTCTCATGGTGTGTCTTGCAAAAGGTGGCAATGGGGGAAAAAAGCTCCAATTTTAAGCAAAAAACTATTGTGAAATGAGAAAAAATAAAACTTAATACATATGAAAATGTGCTCAGTGAAATTATTCTTGTGCAAGCTGTGACGCATTTGGTGGCCCTTGATAACCCATCTATTTCTTTCATGTGGTTGGTGTGGTAATATTAAAATTCCCCCGTAACACTTTCTAATACCATAGGTCTATGGTGATGGCTGCCACGCAGCAAATATGGCGAATGACGCTGTTCCTATGTATAATATCTTTCTTCTCTGTTTTAAAATCCAAATGCTATTTAATATCTACAAGGTGTGGTTTTTTTATGACTAAAAACTGTGAAGAATGATCTCACAATCACCTCCCACACAATTTTTTAACCTGAAATTAAAAGTAATAAATCAAAAGCCACTGGCACTTCTTTAGAACAAATCTTTTTATGGGGCAGAGTGATTAAGTGCCTGCTTTATAAAAAGAGCAGAATTCTCTTTATATATTTTGAAAAAGAAGCACTGTTCTGAAAATGTGTCTTACTAGAAACAATTAACTGCATAAGGTTTGGGCCCAGAGATCAGATGGTGGAAACGAATATACCCAACTTTTAAGCTCACATATTGCTGCTACAAGACCTGGAATGGAAAGCTGTCTGACAGCTGATTTTGACATCAAGCCCAAACCATGTCACCTTTGGTAAAATCCGGACGGGACGGAAACATGCACATTTTCACTCTTTGTATTCTTGCATGAAAGATGGTGAATTTCCTGATGGTTCTTATACAGAGATGATTTTGAAAGAGCCTAGAGGCTGGTTGTTTCAGTATTTCTTAGGCTTCTTCCATATTTACGTAGTCAGTTGCTGTAAAATAGGAGCAGGGTACACAGCTTTCAGCTTAGGTCAGTGGTTCTCAACCTGCGGCCCGCGACAAATGCAAATGCAGCCCGCGATGCTGACCACGTAAAAAAAAAATTCAAATAAATGAAAAATAAATTAAATAATAATAAATGTATCCTATTAATGGTAAGTAGAATTATACTCTCTAATGATAATAATACATCTAATTGTAATA
>JAABNX020000046.1:17360162-17371041 GCA_015163995.2 Mormyrus lacerda | reverse complement strand
TAATATGCGGCCCGTGAGACTTGAACTTGGACATAGTGCGGCCCACTGCAAAAAAAGGTTGAGAACCACTGGCTTAGGTAGCTGTTTCCTTTCCAGCTTCACTGTTTACATTTACATGCAACCTTTTGTCAGGTATTTTAGTTCTCCTTCAACCCAGGTGAATCAGGGACTTTAAATACGTGCATGTGTGCATTGGCATGTATGAGCGTGTGTCGGGGGGGAGGGGGGGTTGCGAGGGGGGCAGCTACAATGAGACTTTGCATGCTTAAAATTTACCCACAATTGTACAGTGGTGCTATGTGTCTTACAGAAAATAACAGAAAAGGAGTCCCTGGTGAGTGCCTCCCCTGCAAAGCGCCCAGAGAAAGCACGCGAGCTATGCTGCCGGAATGTCTCTTTTGGCTGGGCAAACGCTGAAGGAGAACCACAAGCTCCTCAGCTGCTACGCACTATGGTGGCGTGTATATTTTTATTCCTAAGTAGAAGCGCTGCGTTGCATGTTATATAATTTCTCACCCGATTTTAGGCTTGGCATGTTGACAGTGCATTGCTTCTCCTTCAAGCAGCCATGATAAAAGGGAGTGCCGCGATGTCAGGTAGCCAAAGCACAGCCTGAGATCCCTGCTTTAGCGGCAAGGTACAGCCTCACAGCAGCCACCAAACCAAGGATTAGCATCTGGACATATAAAGAGCCTCTGAGAACACAGACAGAGACTTTACAAAACCATAATGTGATACGTACAGCCCGGGGAAGCAGGCATCAACTGTCGCAGTTTGAGTTGAGCCTGGCTGGATTGTAGCTACTGTAACAAAACAGAAATTCAGAGTAAACCCTGATGAGCTTAAGCTTGGAGCTCTGCTATCGTGTAGCTCTGACACAAGACAAACACTGAACAACAAACCAGTTTCCATTATTGCTTTGTGGAAGGTAAAAGTGACGTCAGCAATAATTTTCTGGTCTAATGTTTTCTATTTCATGCGTACATAGGTATGGAGGCAAGGCATCAGTGTATTTAATTTTATTTATAACTTATTTTTCATGACTCGTTAGTGACATTTCATACCTGCAAACAAATATCAGTCTTCATGCTGGTGGAAGCTAATCCTTTATTATGAGACATATGATGATAGAAGTGGAAAGGTTGGGGAAAAAATGCTTTTTTTGATGCCCAGGGTATAGAAATGATAATTATAACTGGATAATACAGCAAACTTAAAAAAAAACAGAAAGAAATTATAGACACTTCTTTGAAAGAAAACGATTGAGATATCAACTAGCTAACATACAAGTTAGCAGGAATAAATATTTTGTTATCTGCAGAAACCAAAATGAGAACAATCTTCTCTTCGCACATAAAGGTAGGGTCATATTGAAAATGATGTCATCTGTCGTGGAATCTAATAAAGGTGGGATCACCAGGACCATGGGGGGTGGGATCACCCGGACCATGGGGGGTGGGATCACCAGGACCATGGGGGGTGGGATCACCCGGACCATGGGGGGTGGGATCACCAGGACCAGAGCACTAACTCATGTTCACTTGGTTTATTCTTATTAGTTCTACTGCATGCTTTCTAAGTCTGTAATATGCATTTGTCCGTGCATGTAAAAAAAATACATAGAAAGCAAAAGAAATCATTCAACACATGCTAAAGATTTGTTTCAAGTCAGTGTTGTGATTAGCCATTTTTATTTAAACAAAACCTCAATATCTTGTTCTGGAAAACACTACAAACGCAATTTTAATATATATGGTGGGACATTAGTGTCATAAAGATTGATATTTTGGTTGTTTGTGCAGAAACATATTACTTACTTCTCTGGTGTAACTCTAAACAAATAACCTTTAATGAAATAAGCTATAGTATTTCAGTTTCTGTATTTTAAGAGTCTTGGAACTCAAAGCTAGAAAAATGAACACTTCTCCCTTGATTTTGTGCTTGTTCTCATTTACATGTGAAAAGGCGGCAGTCACAAATAACAAATACACGTTGTGGTAGCTTATCCATTAAGTACCAATTTATCAACAGTAGGATCAATGCTATATTCCATAATGAGAATAAAAGCTGTACGCATTTCCCGAAAAACAGGATGCAGCTAAATGCAACAGAACTCATTTGTCTATGGAATCTAATGATATAAACCAAAGACACCACTGTTTTAGGTAAATTTGCAAAAGACCAATAATCAGACATCTCCCTAAAATGAGGGAGGGGTGACATGTACAGTAGCACCTAGTCCTGAATCTTCATATTGCTATTTTGAATCATTATGTCAGTGCTGTCCTATTGCATGCATTTTGGTTTATCCTGCTCCAAATTATTGTGGTTTGGGTATTATTTGTTATACAGAACAAAACAAGCAGCCCAGCTCATTGGTGAAGCAGGTAGCTCTGCCACTTAGTTTGGGTACCAGTGTGGTGAATGTCAGCTTTGAGGGTCATTCTTTCCTAGAATAAAGGATTTTATCCTTAAAAAAAATGAACTTGATGCTGGTAAACTTTCACATTTCAGAACTGCTTCCCATACTTCTGACATTATAAAACCATCAAAGGGCTTTGTGGTCTCCATTCCAAACCATGAGCGTATGAGGTATGCAGTATTTGTAAACAAGGATTCCGTGGGCAGCCCACACTTGGGGCAGTTTGTGTGCTTATTCATCATTACGGCAGTGATGCTGATTCCGACATGCATGTTCATCCAGCCAGCGGAGCAGGATGGATATGCTGATTCTGCATAAGGCTACCCCATCTCTTCAGCTCCAGAAGTGGGTGAAAAGGAAAGCAGTGAGAGATTCAGAACATCTACCTTCCATTCTAAATACGTCATAAAAAATGAATGAGACTGTCGTCAGGTTTGAAGTGGTGATAAAACAGTTTGATGTAATTCTTTAGAGCAGTGTTTCCCGAGCCAGTCCTCGGGGACGCCCAGCCGCTCGCCGCTTTTACGTTTCGACTCCCTGCAAGGCAGTCTGGGGGTCCCTGAGGACCAGGTTTGGAAACAATCCTTTAGAGAAGCTGCTGCCCACCGTTCATTTACAGAAACACTAGTCTGTCCTTGTTCCCTCAATGCCGCAGGCTGAATCCCTCGACTCCCACACTCAGCACACAACAGCCACTCAATTCACAGCTATGGCCCAGCCACTCATTTTGTTAATGAATTTATTTAATTCGATACGTATGCGCAAGTGTGTAGTTGTATTAAAAGCACCGTCTTCATGAAACATGAACTGAAGATTCATAATCACGTTATTATTTTGGTGTATTTCAAACTATTGGGGCAAATCTGTCAGTTTTTGTAGACAATAGCTTACAGACAGAGACAACATAGCTTTGCTCTTACAGAACAGAGGGCTCATCCGCAGGGCACTTTGCCATACTGCTGAGTCTAGCATTTCCTTTGTTGAAAGCAGGATCCAAGCGAAACATTTAGTAAACATAGCAAGGGTAAATCAAGAAATCATTTATACTCATTACTCTTTTATTGGCTTTAGGAGACATTTATTGGCTTTGGCCCCACAGGACAAAAGGAAATGCACGAGCTTGAATTCAAAATTCTCTTTATGTAACTTAAGTAGCCTAAATATATAAATATTTGTCTACCACTGACAGCCCCTCCTCACTGGGACACTTGGCATGGAGTAAACTCCAACAGTTTTCTACTACTAATATGTATTTAACAATTAGTTTAATAAGGCAGGATGCAAATATCTGACACTAAATTCAATGGCCCTAATCTATTCTAAACCCATGTGTTTAGCCTGTGTGTTTTATCGTTCTTCAATCCAAGTGTAACTTTATACCCCAATGCTAGTGAAACTGCTGCAGTCAGATGCCATGATATAAACTCTGCAAAAAGAGGACAAAAATTTGAGGGATGCCTCACCTTGGTCACCGCAGGGTACCCCACAGCAACATCTGCTGGGCAGTGAACACTCTCCTCGTGGGACACCTCAATCTTCGTGGCCCACTGGTCCAGGAAACCACTCGGTGTGTAGAGGCCACAGTCCCGCACGCTTGTTTCCCGCTCAAATTCTTCACAGATACCATCTCCGTCATAGAAGTAACATATGCTGGGCTCATCTGCAGAGGAACAGGCAGGGGGGGTAAGTCCCTTATTAAGTGAGGGAAAATCTTAAACAACTGAGGATGGATATGTATGTGAGTATTATCAGTTTTCATTCAGCCGTTTCAAATGAAGTTTTCTGTTTTCTTTTTGTGAGATGTAGAAAATGAATCATAAAAGCAAGAACAGAATATCATTCAACTTTCACTTGCCCCTTCAAAAGCTATAAAGCATAGAGTGTAGTTTCAGTTTACATACAGTATAATTACTTAAAATTCTGTACTTTATCATCTCTGAAGATACATATTTAAATGAAATTTATACGAGCAGGATTTTTGTTATAATCCACAATACTTTATTTACTTCAGATATTGCACAGGTTGTCAATACATCAATTATAATACATAATCTCAAAACCTGGCAGCTCCGTTTTGTCTTGCGATAAAACGTTTGGCTTTGGTATGGAACTTCGATTTTGCGAAATATTTTTAATCTAATTTTGGTCTAGAGAGCACGTTTACTTCTTTGGGCTTCAAGGTGTCAGCCACACACACACACACACACACACACACACACACACATAGATATATATGTTTTCACTGCGATGCAGGTCTACCACCTGCTTCAGCCTGACTGGACCAGTTTGCAGTTAAAAGGACCTAAACCTGGTTCAAGTGTCCAGGAAACATGTTTTCAGGATGTTCACTTACTGTATCAATGTCAACACACTTTCCCCCCTGTGGCCAGAAGTATGTGCCCCATTGGCTGCTGATAACAAGGGGCACCTCCCTTGGTCAGCTAAAGCTGGCACCCAGCCCGCAGACCCCCTGAGGCACCTTGTGGCCTGTTTTCCTGTTTTGAAGCACGTTCCAGTGATTGACATGTTGCTACCAGGTGCACAGCAACCTATTAAATTGTTTTTTTTTGGTTTTTGTTTTTTTAAGAGTAGGCTAAATTTCAATAACAGCCTTATCTGAAGCTTTGTGTTTTCTTGGGTTTTTGTCCAAAAAAAATATAAATAAAAGAAAAACACTGACAATGGGATGAGTAGCAGACCATGCGATTCCTTGCACAGACTGACACTCATAGTTGGCAGTCTCTGTTTAATATTCTTTTTTAAACCCTGTCAACATTACCAAGTTTACACAGTAAGAGCATTATGATACTCTGAAATCGGCAAGCCATAAATCAACAACTTGTGTGCTAGGAGTTGAACTTTTAAAATGGGACTGCTGAAAATTATTCAGTATTCATGACAGGGCTTAGCTGATTCCAGCTGGTACTTATGGGCCCAGTTCACCGTGGGTTGTATCATTGCTCTAAATTCAAGTGAGTTAGTGCAGCCGACGATGTTCGGCAACCAGAAGGTGTCACCCTTCCCTCTGGGACACACTGAGCACTACCATTAGATGCTACAGGTGATGACTGCAAAATGCGAGGCGAGCTCAGTGGATCATTTGATAAAGGCCAAATAGAGATAAACGTGGGAATAACATATTTAAAAATCAGCATTACATGCTTGTGAACACATTTTAGTTTTACAATATTTTCTTGAACATCTCTGACATTGTTTAATAAAGAATCAATCTGTAACCAACATCAATTAAAATAAAGAACTCAATGCAATTACTCTTTTTATTCCCTTACTTGTAAATACATTTAAAAAGCTGGATTGAAATATTATCTTATTTACAGTATAATATTTATTCGTATCCATCCAACCATCTTCAAATTGATTATCCTGAGTAGAGTTTCATTTCTATTTTATTATTATATAATTATTTCTCTTTCTGGATAAGATTTGACTGTCTGTCTTTCGGCTAGATGGAAAATTACAGTAAAACAAAAAAGGTGGACATTTACTTAAACATTAATCCAGGCTATTATAGTGAGCGATTTGTATATACAAGTTACAAGAAATTTGCACTTTTTTGATATATTATTTAACCCAAAGTATTTTAGAGTAAATTCTATTGCATGCGATACATATTAAATGGGAGAGTACAGGAATATTGATGGTGGCAAGATCTTGTAGTGATCTTCAATAATCAAAATCTATTTTTTTTTTCCTCGTTTGAACTGTTTACTTTCAGATGTAGGACATAATCTTAGCAATATTACTCTTGGGTGAGAAAACTGAGGCAAAAATGAGTACGCACAATTAATCAAAAATGCAACAGTTTGAAGTAAACTTTTTCATCAAGTTATTGTAATTGCCATTACGTGCATGAATTAACGCACACAAATCATTCTAGACCGAGAAGATCTTCCTCTTATGAGTTTTTCCATTTTCTGGTTTCTCCAGAAATGCAAAGGAACTCCATTGATCTTTATTCTTGTTTAAAAAAAAAAATCTTGCATACACTGGCTTGCCAGTTCAAAGCCTTTGAAATTCAGGCTTCAGTCTCAGGCGAGTGCCCAGAGTGTATCTTCCAGCGGGACGGGACAGACACGGAGCCATGTGAAAAGTCACACATCTTTTGTAAACGAGCAGCACAGCTACTCAGTGCTCAGCTTACTGCACTTCACGGTGAGGGACGAGACACGCAGATGATGTGTGGTGAGTAACAGACCAAGAGAACAAGCCCTTCCGAATCTGTCAGAACTCACCCTCACAGGTCATCAAATCATCCTGATTCAAACATGATAGCTCAGTCCAGAATTGGGATCATCCTAAGACAAATGTGAGCTATAAGGCAGGCCTCCCCATTCAGACTCCAGTTCCAGTTCATCTGAGTTACAGTGTACACTTAGAGTAAAAAGCCCTACTCACACTGCCAAATCAGCATTTAAAATATCCTGCTTTATCTCGTTTTCTATTTAGTTTAAGTATAGTTGACAAAACCTGAGATGAATAGATAACATAATCCACTTGTTTCATAAAAAGATTTTGGATTTAATACAGGAAAATTTCAGATTATCAGTCCACTTTATTAGGTGATAAGAAGTGCTCCATTGCACTGTGGCACTTTGTACATGCTGACAGAGAGCATTGCCGTTCCCACAGGCTTTTAAGAGTGAGATCACAGGCTGCATGGGGCTCTCCTGGCCAGCAAAGCTCTCCAGCTCCTATGTTATTGTGTCAAGGGCCTTACAGAGAAGGAATTTGCGGAATACCTACATATACCTGAAAGCATTATACAGAAACGGTCGGAAACCTATTTACAGTTTACTTGGCAAAATCCTCTCATCCTCGCTGTTGAATCAGGGGGCTTCACCATGTGCCATTACTTCTTAGTCCAGCATTAGCAGTCATTTTTCATTATAGCATTAGGTCTCAGAAGCCTATTTCAAGTAACCACAGATTCACCATTTCAGCAGTTATTAATCACCTAGAGATGAAGCAGGATAAGCTCGCTGTTTTGTATTGGAAGAGTGGGGACTCTGTGCAGGCCAGAAAGGTACGTGGCTCCAGCTTGGTCCTTGGGAGTCTGACCCCCTGAATGGGCAGTACAAGATAGGTCAGGGGGACTCGGTATTTCAGCAGCGTGAGAAATGAGGTTACACCTCAATGCAAACCTTTTCTTAAATAGGAGCCCCGAGACACCGGCTCCGGGTGCGCTACCCTTGATCTCTTGGGGCCAGCGGAGGTTGAGCTCATTCAGCCCCACAGACTTTAGCTTTCTCACTCATCTACTCAGTGAGAGTGCTGCCAATTAAGGCGGCGTCAGGCCCTGACAGCCCAGCTTCAGTGGGGTCACGAATTCCTACAGGTTTCTCAGGTCAAGCGAGGACAAGCATTCAGCTATTCAAATAGACATTCATGGATTTCACTTCAAAGGGAGGAATTCTTATATCCATTCTTCTCCCTAAACACTTCAGCTCCTTTTTAAAACATATGAAAGGAAAACTGATTGAAAAACTAAAGCTAACAGGAAAAGTGTACAGATGGCTGTTAATACTTGGGACCGATGGATCTCGAAAATTACAAGCGGGAAAAAATTCCTTTTGTACCTGTAAAAAAAAAAGAATGAAAGGTTTTGACAATTATACTCCTAGTGTACCGAACAATTATTTTGACAGCTTTGCCAGCGAGTGCATTTCAGAGGTAAAGGGGTGAGCATGTGGGAAAGACCTCATTTCACTGGGACATTGTGGCTGCAAGTTTCACACTTTCAGGCTATTTTTGAAAGTTTACATTTCATCTATGAATTACAGCATATATTGTATTTTACTTGCTGCTCATTTTATGAAGTTCCGCTCCTCATTTTATTTATTCATTATTCATCAGCCGGGGCTACATTATGTAGCCTAATTATCGCATGGGTGAAAGGGCAGCAGTTAAGGCAGTTTAATGCCACCCCAACTCAGAGTGTCCCCAGAATATTTGGGCTATTTGGGAAGGTGATAAATCTGAGCACGGCGATGAATTTAGCATGTTCTTCTAAGAACGCAAACCAAGGATCAAAAAAATTAAAATCCAAGAAATCAAACTTCATAAGGGAGGCATAAAATAAAATTAGACCCACACCCTGTTGTAGCCCCTCCCAACTCAACTGCCATTTGGTTCTTCGATGGGCTGCTACCAAAACGGCTGTCTGTTGTCTCCCACCATTTTCACTTCTGTGACCAAATCAAAGTCCTTTCTTTCAACCCATCACCATATTACATGGTTTCATTCTCTACCCACGGCAGGTCTTACTGTCGTCTTTGGTGCAGCCAGTACTAAAATGTTTATTTTGTGTGACAATTCCATTAAGCATTCAGTCACAATGTAGATGTTATCATCTAACTCACTTCACAGAGACACTATGTCAACTAATAGAGCTAATCTTAACTTTGACAAGACTTCATTTCTGCACTTCTGCAGTTTCCTAGATGAGCCAGAATCAAGTCTGTTGTATGAGATCATAGCTACAAAGTCCAGGTGTTTTCTGCATCCCTGTGTCCTATTTCCATTGTCTCTGCACTTTACTCTCCCTTGTTTTGGGTCCCTGAACGTCCTGTTCGGCAGGTAAACATTAATAACAATTTCTACTCAATAACACTGTCATAAATCATACACTGGCACAGTCAAACACCTACAGCACGCAAGAAGTTACATGCTGTTAAGATAAATGTAGACTCTAGACCTACCTACGCAGTTGAAGAAAGTTTCCTTCTTGCACTGGCTTGAACACCCATCTCCATTCACAGAATTCATGTCATCACACTGTTCACCCAGAAATCTAAAAGATGATATAATAACGAATGCAAATTTGTACTCCGCTTTTCATCAATAATTTGCCTTTTTTTCAATTGTCCACAGAGAATGAATCTGCCAGTGATACGGCTGAGATGATAATGGCCTCTGGGTCTTATATTCTCACCTTTGGACATGGCCATCGCCGCAGTATGGCGCCCCCAGCTGGTGAATGAGTGGAGGTGACGGTTCACTTTCAGCTCTCTTGGATACGGTCAGCACTCGATATGTGTACACTACACCGGGCTCTACATCTCTATAGTGTACAAAACATAAACACACAGACAATTCACCCAGTTAAATGTACAATATAATAACACAAGGTATTATAAGGAGGAAGCTGCACAATTCGGGACAGGGGTGAAGTCAGGTGATGAGCACATGGATTCACCTCCCCTGTTTTTCGCTCAGCCCCAACACTGCTGCCGTCGTCTGTGTGTTTACCCTTGTGGTGACATCTTTTGCTTTGACTCCCCTGTTCCTGTTTCTTAGACCCGTCACCCTCCTGTAGCTGATTATAGCCCCTACTTTATCCCATCCCCAGGTCACGTGCTTCTGTTCACTGTCCCGCCTGGAGCAACTGTGATATACAAATACAGTTTCTCGCCTCATAAATGGCTACCATTTTTTGCATTCCTGCTATTTCCTCTGACAAAGGCCTCCAAATGTGTGTCCACGACGGCTGTGATGTTCATTGAGACATTGAAGCTGAGGTGCTAATGGCAAATGCTGTCAGCTTGGACAGCCATCACGGCCTTCTCATATTGCTCTGTGGAGATTTTCATACATTCTTTATTGCACTTGGTGCCGAGCTGGTTGATTTTGGTCGCCTGAATAAGAATATCCCACTGCTGTGGTGCAAATGATCCCTCCCGAACAGCAGTAGGTGCTAGAGAACATGACGCAATGGGATCATGCCTTTGAAAGACAGGTAAACACCACTTTCTGCATATTTACAGTGCAGGGAATAAAACAAGAAAATAAAGTGTTTTTTTTTTTTTTTTTAGCAAATGCAGGAGTTCAGCTGTAACTAGGATTCAGTTCAACACAGTTATGTACTGAGATATTTCTCATTAAGCTTAGCATAAATAAAATATAATACATTTTTAAGTTTTTTCACAGTAGCATAATGCATGAAGGAAAAGGTAGGCCAATGGCCACATAGTGACTGTCACTAATAGGAGTAAAGCATAAAACAGAATGAAAGGATGGACCAGAGTCTCACTGGGGATTTGTCTAAGAAAACAGAAGGTGCTTTGGAGCATATAAGTCCCTAGCTGTCCTTTATAAATCCTTTGGTTATTTATCTCCCGAACCACTGTATGCAGCACAAAAGCAGCCAAGAACAGATACATCTGTAGTCTTCTGTAAAACAAGTAAACAGAGCATCACATACACAAGTTGTCCTTTTCTATTATGAGCAGCTCTTTTTGAGAAAGTCATTCTCAGTAGACAGGAATAGAATTAGTCCGGGTGGGAGCTGGTAGAGCTTATCCAGCGGGAGAATATGAACACTTACACTCCACACTGCAGCACATCCTCTTCACAGTACAACTGTAATCTTTCACTCCACACTGCAACACATTAGCTTCACAGTGTAACTGTAATCTTACACTCCACACTGCAGCACAT